>CM060916.1:95195000-95460000 GCA_030737875.1 Allium sativum | reverse complement strand
GTTAGGTCGGGTTGAGTATGGGTTGTGAACAACCAAATCGGCTACTCTTCTACACGATCCGGCATACAACAACCTTATATGGTGGCTACCGCCGTCGGGAAAAAACAGCCAAGATAGAAAAACTCATATGAGCACTAAGGGTTTGATACCACTTGTTGGAATATAAATAATTGAGAAATAGAAAAAAATAAACATTATGGTCCTGCTTAATTAAGCGTGAGTACACAATCTATTAAATAATATTAAAGCAGAAAAATTTCTTGCTCTCTCCTTAATTTTAGGAGTTTTCTCCCTTCTCCTTAATTCTCCCTTGATATTTACTACTTAAATCTTTTAATTATCAATTAATTAATTTAACTAAACGTCTCCTTATTTTACAACATGGTACATTTTTATATAACTCATGCATAATTATCTACAAATAATTCATCAACTAACTTCTACTAGTTTATATTCAGGTCCCTACATATATATATATATATATATATATATATATGTGTGTGTGTGTGTGTGTGTGTGTGTGTGTGTGTGTGTGTGTCTATATATATATATATATATATATCAAGGTTACCACGACGCCAAATCAAGCCACTACCGTCTAGAAGACTAGTCGACAAGTCTTTCATAGACATATATTTATTAGATTTAAATATATAATATAATTAGATATAATTATAAATTTATAATAAGTTCAAATTCAACAAAGATAACATAATAATAGGTTCAAATTCAACAAATATCCATAATAGATCCTAGTCATAACATTTTCTTTTCTTATTTTCTTTTTATATCCCGGCCCAACTCGGCCCATCTGCTCAAAGAAAAACCCATCTTCCTTATTTCTCTTCCCCAAGTCCATTCCTTTCTTTTCTTTCCCTCTTGCTTCACGTGATCGAACCAAGAAAACTAGGGATTTAGCACCCAAAAAACGTTGATCAACCATACTGATCTTATATTTTCTCTGCTCCGCTTCTTGCCTTCTTCATTCCCAATTTCTTGCCTTTTTTTTAATCGATGTGCGATTTAGGGTTAATATCGATCTGGTCTATTATGCGACGAGGAGCAATTTGGTTGAATCGATGTTGATTTATGGTTTTTTGGGCTGATCGATGTCGATTTAGGGTTTTTTGGGCTGATCGATGTTAATTTAGTATTTTGTGGGCCGGTTAAGCCCAGCATCGTCGAATTGGATAAGTCGAGCATCGTCGAATCTGCTCGGGCGACTTGACGACTAGTCATCGACGTGATAACAATGGTACGTGTATATATATATATATATATATATATATATATATATATATGTGTGTGTGTGTGTGTGTGTGTGTGTGTATGTATGTATGTATATATGTGTGTATATATATATGTATGTATGTATATGTATATGAGTGTGTATGTATATGTGTGTGTTTGACTATTATACTAATAAAAATTATAAAGTTAATTTTTTTTATTCAATTACATAACAAGTTTACTTTTTTATTCATTTACCATTTAACTTAAAATACCTGTATTTAAAATGATAATATATATTTATCATGCATTGCATTATAAAATTCTACATTTAACTTAAAATACCTATATTTAAAATTACTACAATTATTTGCAAAACTCACCTCACTTTCTCCTATGATTTACGTTTCAGTCCATATATTTAAATTGATTACGCAGTCTTAGGTTTAAAATGATGGTAAATTTAACTAAGTGATATTTTTTAATTCGATCACTAATGAGAATATTAAAATTTCAATAATATATTTTATACCCATATCAATGAAGTATAATAAAATTGCATTTTCATTGAACTAGAACACATAAGTCACAAGACATGCAGTATAACATAAACAATAAAGAACTTTTGTAAAACACATTCTTTAAATTTTGGAATATGTAGATTTTTTTTCCTCTCAAAAACATGTCTAAGAAATACTATCACTTTTAGCTCTAGCCAATCCATAAATAACTGCATTAAAAACAGAAAATATTTTCACATTTGCAACAAAAAAAATTGCACTTTAGCAAAGAAAATTCAATTTTTTTTATATAGAAACGTGAGATTGAGTACAAATATAATGTTTGCGATTAAAAAAAGAATAGCAAAAAATATCAATAAATTTGCAAGGCATTAAAAATTATGTTTTTTTCAACCTTGTTTTTAAAATTCCTACAATCTCTTACTGAACTATATTAGTTCTCTAATAATATTTTAATAGAGCTAATCAAGAATCTTAAAATTATAATTAAACATAGTAAACTATTAGTTGTTGATGTGTCAAATAAATCATATAAAATGAAAGTTTCAACATTTGCACAATATTCGTATTAACAACAAAAAATCATTTGGATATACAAAATACATCAGTCACATGACATAATTATATACGTAAGTGATGATTGCAAATTTAATTTATGATTCATCAATTTGATGCATTACATTGTAAAGTTTTTATTTTAACTAAATTGCCTACATTCAAGTTTCTATGGCTGCTTACAAAACCCATCATAATGTCACATAATTTTGTACATTTACATCAATATATACTTAACTAACCATGTAATCTTGATTTTAATTTATTAGAATAAATTAAATTAAAAAATATAGATCAATTCATCTAATACATCCTTAAATGTGACGGTTTCAATATGTATATCATATTCATATTTAAAAAAACAGTCAAATAGATTTTTCATTTAAATATAAAGATATATAATTCAAATATCATAAATAATGACAAATTTATCACAATAAATTTACCCATGTTGTAGAGTTTTGTATTTAACTTTAAATATCCATATTTTGACCTTTTTATAGCTACGTACAACTTCATCGAATGTTTCCTAATCTTTTGCGTTTAGATCCATGTATTTAAATTGCTTATAAAATCTCAAATTTAAAGTATTTTAATAATCTATATATCAGTCGTATATGTATACACACACGTACTATTAAAAGCAACCTTGTTTAACAATATAGATCACATACATATATTTATGTACATAAATAATAATATGTTAATATATAAATTAATTATAATCATTTATGTGCATAAACCATAAATTTATCATACACAATGTTTAAAAAAAAGTTCTATTTTTAACTTTAAATAACTCTGCATTTAAATCTCTGTAATCTTTTTACAAAACCCTTTTCAATTTATTCATATTATTTGCTCTTAAGTCAATTTATATCAACTAATTACATAATTTCTAATTTAACATACATAAAAGAAATAAGTCAAATATATTTGTTTATTTATCAAAAATATTATAATACATCAATTTCAACAAAAATGCTTGCTCATAGTAGTTAGAACAATAAAATTATTGTTTTATTTCAAAGAAATATATTACATGACACATGCCACATATAAACAACAATAATTCATATTTTATTTATTTTGTCAAATTTTTCACGTGTTATATAGTAAAGTTCCAATTTTAACATTAAAATTTTAAAACTATATTTTATAGTATTATCGTGTGCAACACACAGGTTACACACTAGTAACTATTTATAGAAAAAAACTAATAAGTAGACCAATAAACATAGCTACTTAACAACAAATACCTTAAGAACAATACAAAGAAATCCGCATTGCCTATTTTCAAGCTTAGACAATGTCAAGAGAAAACCAATGATAAAAGAAAACGTGCGTGCAACTTTAGCCATAGCCCCACACCTACTTGTTTATTTGAATATGTAAGTAAACTTAGTTTGAGTGTAGCTTAAACTTAGACAAATTCCACACGAAATATCATAGTAGTTTATAATGGTGGCATAGCAAGGATGCTACAAAGCATATCTACGAATAACTGAACAAGAAGTTACCATCTTAGGTTGTAAAAGCACTTTCAATAACCGACTTCACATATAAAAGTGTAAATGGTCACTACAGTAAAGATGATCGATGGACAAGAAGATAATACGGCAGCAAAGAAATTAGGATAAGTCGTAAATGATCAACACCAAGTCAGATTAAAAATAAGTTTTCAAAAAAGGAAAACAAAGTTGAGGAAGGGAAAATCATCTGATGATAGCAGCTCGTTAACTTACTCAGTACATGGACATAAAAATGAATGGTGTGTGCTGACACGTGGGACACATTTTGCTCCAAGTAAATATAAGATAATTTTTTCATGTTATGTGCAATGTAGATGTGAGTAACAAGTATGAACACGAATGTGAAGCCAAGGTGCATGAACAACTGCGCTAATAGAACTATATACATGCATACAAACCCTTTGTTCTATCTAGTTCTGATCAAGAAAATAACAATGATGAATGTATCTGAATGACACTGGATTCTTAAATAAATTGTACACGCAGAAAATTGATAAACCATAGAGAGACTTTCCCATGTACTACGGCAAGCATGGCACTGAAGCTTTTACTAAGGTGTATTTGACCGCTCTTATAAAGGTGGATACCCAGTGCCGAAGGCTCCCATACTCAAGCGTGAGGACTTCCCAGACAGTCTCCCATCTGGTACTATTCTCACGGCTTTCCGGGCTCTGGGGGTGGTCGATTAGCGCGCGCAGCCTTTCCCTCACATTATGTGAAGAGGCCGGGGCTCGAACCTGTGCGCTCCAGATTACCAGCCGGGAAACCTTACCGTTTGCGCCAGACACCACCTATTTGACCGCTCTTATATATTGAAAAATTCAAAGCTTGCAGAGAAGAAAAGAAGTGAGAGGAAGAGATATTTAGATGGACTGTATGAGCACCTTCACATCAATTGAAGTCCCAATGTCCTCAGACAGCTATAAGCCAAAGAATATGAGGAAATTTGATATACAACAAACGTTTAACATGAAGTGAAAAAGGAAACTCCCAAGGCAAAAAGCATGGACAAGCTAGCATCCCTAAGAATACTTGTGCTGCTAAGAAGAAAACACCATATTGTTATATATGTTAGGAGAATGGCCATATTGCACAAGATCTTGCTAAAAAAATCTAAATTAAATTTGCAGATCTGTTCATGGCACCTTCATTACAAACAACATAGATAATATTCATAAGACACCACAAGCTAGATAGATAAAGAGATAACGCTAGAACCCCGCTACAAGAATAATTAACCACCGCTTAAAGTACGGAAATAAGAAGCAGGGTCCTTCTACCCTTCTTCCATACATTTTTTCCCTACAATCAAGAGCAAAATTTCACTGCCAAACCATGAGAAGCAATGCCCACCTAAACACAAGAGATATATACTGCAGCAAAAGTTGCAATTACATCTCAGGTCTTATGTTACAACTTAGGACTATCTCAAGGTGGATGCTAGACGGTGGGCTTGGACTAGAGATTAATCGTCAAGGTTGAACTAATCAAATATCAATAGAAACTTCTTACAACTTAGTTTGTAGTCATCGATAACTGTGAAGCACACCTATGTGGTCATAACTATGTATTCAGAAGATACATGCCTAGATGATTAAGTGAGGTGGCAAGCCTCGACTAGTGCATAGCAGAGCCTAGGTGGTACTAGGCAAGGCCTACACGGATGCTATAACCAAAAAAAATTTGAGAGAGAGAAGGGGGGTCTGATGACCCCACCTCTGCTAGGCAGCGTATGGAATGGTCGACAGCGTACACTTTTGGATATATGATCCAAGCTAAGTGTGAAGTCATGCAAACAACTGTCTGAAAGAGAACCAGTTTCATGTTTGTTTCATAGAGCCCAAAAAAATTGTTACGGTAGTGCTCAATGTATTTTAAGTGCCTAAATTTACATTCGCAAGAAGAATTATAAAATAATTGTTACTTAAAGGCAAAAAAAATATTTTTAACGTAGTTGACTTGCATAAAAAAGAGTTATACGGTTAGAAAGAGTTCTATGAAGGGATGTTTGGCGGCTTAAATTTGATAGTGATCATTTTCTCTTTTCTAATTTGACACTGACTAGAGGTATTTGGTTGTGGCATCAAATTTAAGATAAAGAGACTGAAAGACTAGCAAATAGTAATTGAACCGATAATTCTTTTGGATCCGCATGAAAAAGAGTGCATGTGTGTATATATGGGAGAATCTATTGTGGCACAAAATTTAGACACAATTAGCGAGACACAATAGACCTTCAACATTGGATTGCCCCTAGATGAGATTTTCACATGAAACCCAGGGCCAATCTCATTCAAGTGCAATCCAATTGTGTCACTAATTTTTTCATGTGAACTATTAGTGACACAATATGAAGATCCTTATAGTAGAACTACTTGTTGGACGTTGCCCCTGGTTTTCAACATTGGCTGAGATCCAACCTAGATTTCGGCTAAGGATGTATAATCTCAAATAAGACAGACATCACATGAAATTGATGTCGCACAAAATATGAACGAGAATTGATGTTTCATCTCGCTAATGTGCAAAAACAAGAACTCCAACAACATCTAAGGCAAACCAAATTTAAAGCATTGGCTCATACCATTGCATCTCCACTTTTGAATTATAATTATATATGTGGATATTTATATGTAAAGGGGTGAATACCCCAAAATACGTAGTGGGGTTCGTTGAGGAAGTCAACTTCCATCAAAGAGGACGATTATATTATTGTAATGGTAACCTGGAGTATGTGACAGGGGTACAGTGAATATTTGCTCGGAGTTTACAAGCAAAACACGGTTCGCTAGATCTTTAAAAAAAAAGTAGGGGTTAAAGTGAAAAGAATGTAAATCAAGGTGATAAGTACTAACATTTGTTTCGTACACATGATTTACATGATTAGCCATCTATTAAGTTGTATGTTCTTTATTTTGAGCTTTTGACGATTGATTAGGAGATACTTTATGACTTGCTTTCATGACGAAGAACACGAACAACCCAACATCCATGCTGACAAAGTTCATGAGACTCCACCTTAGCATCACAGCTTCTTTCTTTCTTTCTTTTTTTTTTTTTTTTTTTTTTTTTTTTTTGGAGGCAAAATAAGCAAATAAAATTAGTGAAACTCCTTGATCAATGGCTCAATCAGATTGATTGTGAAATCTAAATCTAAAGAAATTCGTCGGGGATATGAATACGTTTAAGGCTCAACAACGGATTAACATGCAAAAGACATTTTTGAGTTGTGAGTGTTCAATAAACATTTTTTTTTTCAACAAAGACTAGTTGTTTTACAACTAACATGTCGGTCAAAATACTAGTGGAAACTCGTCTGTATAACCATCAAATCATCTACCCAAATGAAAAAGTAATGGAAAAGATTCAAAAGGAAGATCTTAAAGAAATATATTCCAGAATGAACATAATTTCAATGCATGTGATTTTAAACCGCCAATGAGAAATAACTGGATGAGGCTTTAAATACAAAGGATTGTTCAAAAAATCAAAGAAAAAGTGAATTCCCTTGTGAGAAGAAAGTCAATTGTCACAAAATATTTAAGACATATATTAAAGAACTAAGCATCACAAACTTTTGATAAAAAGAACATAGATCAAAACAAGTCAATATATCCAAAGCAGTTAATAATTGCCATACGTATAAGGAGCAAGATCTCATTGTCACTGAAATGTCGTAGTCCACCACAATAATATATGTTGTATTTTAATTATGGTGAAATTGGACAATAGAAGTCGCATTTTCAAGGCAAAAGAATAAAGTTAAGAAGTTAAACTCGTGTCTACCAAATGTAAAGACAAATTATTCCATTTTCACTCTCGAGCTAAAACTCTATTGACTTTATTAAGTTGTTCATACTTCATTATATCTTTAATTTGCCACATAGTTAAGATTTTGGAATAGAAGTTCTAAACGGTGGATAACCTAGCAAAGTGGAAGTAAAACTTGGAACATTGATCTAATGACTTGTTTGGAATTGCTTGGTTCTTTAAATGAGCTTTATATTGCAAATCCAATAATTTAAGGAACTGATAATCGCCATAAGGAGAGCAATAGAAATATAAAAATTTAATTAGGTTCTTATATTTACAAACAAAGGAAGCGAGTATGTCTAAAATAGTCTTACATTAAAATGCACATCAATGTACTGTATCAAAGTCGAAATAAGAGACAGAAATATGAGATAAGTATTTAAAATGGTTTAATCATTAGATTTCAGAATCAAAATTCTTTTAAAGTAACAGAATATCCTGTGAAATTTCAAATTTCACAGTTTGTATAACCTGACAAGTCAATATACATTTGTAAAAGTGTATTTTTCAGAAACTTGTGGAGTATATGCTTAATGTGTAGATTTGAACTAGTTTTATCTTATTGTTACAAACATGATACATGTATGTGTGAGTGTACCTTTGCGGCAATCATATATCCACAGCAAAGCATGGTGTCAAAGCGTAGTACAAAGAAAAAACATGTTAGCATATCACAATACAACAATGAAAAAACATGACGCCTTATTAACTAAATATAAGGTAACGAAATGAATCCCCGGTATCAGGATTTGGTCAAATTTCGGGTCAGTATACGCTTATTGTGTTGATTTGGATCTGATTAAAATTATTGTTGCGAACAGGATACGTGTGTGTAGAAGTTCAACATCATCTAAAACATACACCTCAAAGGAAAATATCATATCAGTACATTGTCAATCACCGTTTTGAATAATTTTCCCTCAAAAATGATAGAATAGAAAAGACTCCTGAATAATGCTATACATACAGGAATAAAGAAAATTGGCTTACTGGCCAGGAGAACCTTCTGCAGAGTTTAAGGTCAGACATCAATGTATGTCATGTACAAAGTTAAGGGTTGAGTATATTTCATATTGGTTGCGCTTTTAGAATATTCAGAACAAAAAACAAGAGATTAACAAGTTTGGAATTTCCCAGGAAAATGGTGTAGAAAGAAGAGTACCTTAATAATTAGGAGCTCCACAGCTACGTGACCTGTCAATCTGACAACAGTATATGATGCTGCCTCCATATTGGCATCCTCTTCGTCGCCGTTAACGAACTCATGATCTGATTTGTGTTCAGCATCAGAGCAAACCTCAGCAGTATTGGGTACTTCAATTTTGTACATAACTTGAACAATTCTTGTGAAAACAGACAGTGACAAAGTAGTTACTTTTTTCAAAAGCAGCAAGACATCCCTCCATTCTTCTTCGGAGAGTTTTCCCCCAATGTGATCCATCAAATGCAATAAAACAGTCACGCCCGTGTTAGAGTACTGCTGATGAGGGCTAACTATAATACAAGTTAGATTTTCTACGACATTCACAAGATGGGGCCTCAATGTATAAAAACTTCTTACGAACATGTCTGATAAAAACTGGGAAGCTACCAAAGTAGTTTCAGGAGTCCATAAGTCATCCTCAAAAAAATTGGAGCCGTCAGATCTTGAGAACTGGTCAAGCATGTAGTGTACTTTGTGAAACATGGGATTGATGACTGATTCGAAGACACTGTTCCAAAAAGAGATTGTAAAAATATATCCATGATCTTTTAAAATATCAAATAACACCTCCAAAGCACTTTTTTTAATCGCTGCCCTTGAATCTGTTGTCAATTTTGAGAGACCTGAAATATCATAAAATATACACATCACAAAGACACACAAATCAAGATGTGCTAAAATCTACTGTTTGCATAGAAAACCTCTCTTATGGCCACAACAGGAGAGTGGCATGTATAAATCATGGTGCTTAACTTAACTTTCAAATTACCAGATTTATTACCCTACCAACTTCCTTAATATATGACGGGTAGAATTTCTGAGGGAAAGGGAATGAAATCAAGGATTAAAAAGGGGCATATTGATATACAGAAAATGGTTCATGCTATCGAAAATAATAATAACAGAGGTTTCCCACAATTAGCCTACAATAAATCAGTCATTAGGAAAACAACTTGTCTTGAGAAATGTGATACCAGAAAGCAGAGGAACCCAAAAATAATTTTGATCCTCCTTATGCTTGGAAGAAATTTCATCACCATTTTCCAGATGATGGTTCATGTTCCTGTCAGAACATACTACTCCTTCAGCAAGTTTATCAGCACAGAATCGAAGAAACGCAATGGCATTAAGGCTGGCATCATTGTTAAATCTGCTGTTGGTAAATGTTACTAAGCAGTTAACACAGTCTGTGAAAGTTGTGGTCTCTGACTCAGTTATATAGGGAAAATAATCTCGAACAATTTTCTGCATAGTTTCAAATGCAAGATAAACAATAGTTTTCCGTTCATCGGCTGCTGCTGCAGCAAACACCTACATTTTATATTATATTTCAAATAAGAGGTTAGTGATAACTTACAAATATAATACACAGCTCCAACACAAAAATAATTTGAAAATAGTGCATACTGTAAAAACGCATTTCCACCCAGATTTCACATTGTTGACACGGCTCAAAACCATTTGAGATATGCAACGAACAATTAACTCCCTTATTTCCAGGGAGTTGCTTTTTTGCATAACAATCACAAAAGGCCTCAAAAATTCATTCTGAAAATTATAATTGACCAACTCCTCCCGTTCAAGAAACTTCATGGCTAATTGTCTCAATGAATCCATGACAAATATTGCAACAGAAAGGTTTTCCGATAACCCAACCAAAACAAAGAAATCAGAAAGCACTGTCCAAATCCGAGACCACACCAAACGTATGTGGTTCATATTATAGTGTCTGTAAATGAAATCAATCAATTATTCAATGATGTATAATAAACTCCTTTGACATTGCTTAAAAGAACATATAACTTACGCAACTTCCACTATTTTTGTAAGGCTGAAAACACGGGGATCTGTGCGGGAGTGCAACTCTGTGATGGCAACCTTGCAAAGGGCTTTTACAAACGCTACTACTGCATCGCCATTCAGTTGTTGACTATGCCCGAATACATGGTTTAGTTCTGAGCTTCCAATTTGGTCTAATAAATGTAAATTCGAAATGAAGCTATTGATCTGTTCTGGGGTAACAAGTCCTGAAGTACTAACTGCAACTGACTTGCTATCATAAGATCCACCACGTATTACAGCTGATACTGCTGAAGTTTGAAGCGCATTGACTTTTCTTTTTGAGTTGGGAATGTAAGGAATTTGTTGCAAATTTTCATCTGTTCCAGAGATAAAGAATGAGGCATCCGGAGGGGCACCTTCGCCTAGTAGGTGCAGATGTTCAAAGCGCGAGAGGCATGTTAAAACGTGCTCCCATGCATCTTGCAAATGATTTCCATCTTCAATAGCAATGGAAATAATAGCCTAACAGAAAAGAAAAGGAAAAATTATTGCCTAGTATAATTGAAGTACACTATAACAATCCATCTATGCTGTTACACATATATCCAGTCTTTTTGTCCTAGCAATTAATCGTGGTTTCCCTTGAAGAAGAGGTTACAAGACCTCTGTGTTCCCAAATACATGATGATCTTGAAGCATAAAGTTGATGTCATCAAAGTAGTATTATCCTTACATCCTTGAAAGTAGAGAATTTTCTTAAGACTGTGTAATCTATCAATCTGACATGACAAACAGGATTTATATATTCGAGTTAAATATTTGATCAATTGTCGAAAGATGATTATTTGTAAGTAAAAAAGGAATCCCTTTGCAAAAAAATTGTCCAATCCTACATTTTAAACAATATTTCACACGGATTACCATAAAAACTTTAAGCAATAGAAAAATGACTCCAGACTACTCATTGTCCATAAGAGGCACATACGACAACACCACAATACGAATGCGAGGAAACATGTGCAGGTGATTCATCATTGTTGAAAATAGCCTACAATGAAAAACTAATACAACCGAATTTATATATAAATAACAAGAAAGCAGTTTATGTTGCTAATTGGTTTTGGACAATAAGTGGTTTTCTAATAATATATTAGACCAAGGTCTTCTCGATGTAGGCTTCAGCACCACACGTATTACAACCCTATATACTGTAGAGCACTGCCAAAACTTATAATAAAAAGGATGAAAGCAGCGGTGAGATTTGTGTATTTACGATGATACGAAATTATTGAAAATGGTGGTGGGGGTGTGATTATGGAACTTAAAAAACATGCACTGCGTGTGCGCGCACGCATGCACACGTGCATGTGTAATATAGAGATACATGAATATAAAATTTTGAAATTTAAAGGGTCTTAAAAACACCAAGGCCTAAGGTGATAGCCTTGATCACTTTAGGTCAAGGCCAACCCCTGTTCATGCATCCAACATAAGTTATGTATTTGACTTAAAATAGAAAACACCTGACGAGAGGTGTTGAGGACAGTTTAGAATGGAAAACACCTGAGGAGAAGTGTTGAGGATGGTTGCACACTGGAAGATTGACATCATAAGGCGTATAGAAATACTGGAACAGTTTTTTCATTGTTTAATGATTTTGTGATTAAAATTGGTTTCGATAATCATTTCCTCAAACAGCATACAGATGCAATTGGATACAGTTGTAAATAAATAAATAAATTACCAACCGGATGTGTTATATTTTGCACACTATATGAAAATTTTCTTCGAAGTTCTCCATGTATAATCATGTAGATGTCTTTTGAATATCAAAAAAGTTTATTTCTAAATTCCTTGCTAAAAAATTTTGAAAAGAAAAAATATATATAGAACATTTACCCAAAGACACATTCCAAATTGAATTTAAACAAATCCAAAATAAAAGCTAGGTTATGTGTAAGTTGAATACAAGAAGTGAGAATACACAAATCTCTGAGTCCGGAGCACCGTTGAAAAATTCTTCTATGCATCCGCCTAAGTCCCGCTTAGGCACTAGGTGAGCCTCACTGCTTAATGACTCGCCTAGGCAAGATTTGTTGTCTCATATAAGAATCAAAACATGTATTTTGGCACTGATTTGGCATTAATTTAGGTTTTGTTTTTACGTATAAGCATCATTGTGATCCAAAATTGAATAAAAGGAACAGAGTTATTCACAAAATCTAATTTAGGGGGACTTGTCTCCATGGCCACTCCGGAACACATCCAAAATCCTAAATTTCTAATTAATATCAATTAATACTAAATAAAAAAGTAGAATTTTATCGAAAATACATGAGTTATTAAAAGCACAAGCTCCGATCAATCCTCGATTGATTCCGCCTAAACGATTAATTCACAGTTCATACTTACCGCCTAGCGATTTTTACAACCTTGATCCAGAGTGAAACCCCAAGCACCCTTGGCATACGCGCTATGGATGGACACCCAATTAAAAAAACTCTCTACTAGTTTTCTATCAACTGCAATATAAACCTAATGTATGTTTTCCAACTCATTAACTATTGTGAAAAGTAAGCAGTGGGAAGTAATTAGCAAATGCTGCAGGAAAACCAGCATATAACTTATCGGGAAAGCCAAAAAGTCATTGTATCACGGCCTTACATACTTTTATTGTTCGCTTTTGTCTAATAGCCAGGTGACAATGAAGAATTTGTGAAAATCATTATAGTAGCTAGTGGGAGTAAAAATTCCATCATCTCTTTTGGCATTATGTATGGAATCATTTTGTAACTTGGTATTTGAACATGAGAACCAAAGATTCATCTTTTTAGGATGCCTGCACTACAATCACCATGATAAAGTCATAGAACTCAATAAATATATCTGGCTTTTTTGGCTACAAATTAGACATTTTGACTGACAAAATTTTCAGGTTAGCTATTTGGAAATTGCTAGGAGATTCAGCATAATCTAGAATCAGATTTTACCATATGAAAAAACAAATAAGAAAAATGGATGGTTGAGGAAGAAAGAATACAAGAGAATTATGTACACATATGCTTAAGTGAGGATGGATAGGATAGAAATCTAACAAGATAAATATAATCGAATGCATGATAGTTTTGCTCCTTCTGCACGTATCTGTATGTGTCATGTCATAAAAGGAACAGAGTTATTCAGAGCATATAGAATAAGCTATACTTTTAAGTTATACCTTCATAGCATCAACATTCTTTTGCTTTATGTCAGCTGCATTGTGAAGATATGTAAACTTGGCTACTGATGTAACAAATGCATCCCTCTGTGTCTGCATGCACATCACTGATGTGACATGCACAGCACATCTGAATCCTAGTAAACACTGAGAAGCAGCTGCCAAGTCATCACATTGATCAAGTGTCATACTGAAAGCTGCCATCATCGGTGCCCAACAAACTTCCATCATAAACCTCAAAATTCCCGTTTCCGTCACAGTGTAAAAAGTAGACCTGCGCTACCAGAAAGGAAAAGCTCACAATTAAAATCTCGAACAGTTATATCAATGTTAGAACACTTCAACTTGTTTATATGAAATTATTCTCAATATGCATTAGTTCTTTTGTTTAGTTTGTGTTAAGTTTTTGTTCTTTTTTTCAGAGAAATCAATGAAAAATATTACAAATTAAATCAATGTGAAATTTTCTATTGTAAGGGTCCAATGGTTAGGTACAACTTGATACAATTCTTAACGATAACAATTAAGCTGATCTTACTCGGATTTTCCGCTATTCTTTTTGAACTGCTCTTGTATATTCTTGATAAGCATGTCACTTGCACCTAATGCCTTTTCTTCTGCCTGCTTCCAGTTTACTAAATTGAAAATGTTGTCCAAGACTATAAGCATGCTAACACTAGTTGCTTGTTTGCTCTGAGCAGCCGAAGAATCTGCTTTCATTTTGATTTCATTTTTAACAATTTGATCGTATAGAGTACCCAAATAGTCTTCTGGTAAATCTTTTCCATCGTCAATGCCTCTATTATTACGAATGAAATCGGCCTTTGACATCTGCAAGGATAATAAAATCAAGATTGATGCACTCACTATGCTGAGATATTGAAATCACAGTTGATAGCTACATAACTTACCTTATCTTTGACCATGCTATTGTGTGCATCCGTATTAAGCATTATTACGGAATAGGCAAGCACGTATGCTGTATCTGCACTGGTGAATTCATTTGGATTGCATTTACAATAACGTTCTGCAAATTTTTCCATGATTCTATCAATTTTTTGTGCTTCTCCAGGCAACCTGAATCCCCGTAAGAAATACCTAATAGCATCTCCAAAATCCATTCCTTCAAATTTCATGGAATCTACATACGCATGCATTACTTTTAAAGGGAAATCGTCTCTTTCACCTAAATAGTCTCCAATTGTTGTTTCATTCAAACCAGCAGTGGTCTTGAGAAAATTAGCAACTTCTTCGGGAGAGCGTCCAATTTTTTTGGTATCGATCAAAAATTCTATGCCCTTTTCTGGTTTCCTATTGAACATCGAAATGCCTTTCTACATAGAAAAGTCAAAAGAAAACACTTTGTGTTAGTGACCTACAAAAACATGTTAGAGTTCAGCCGCAAAAGAAAATCCCTTGAGGTTTGTCCCAGTAGTGAAAACGTGTAATGCCATCTTCTGACCTCACCCCTGCAGCCCCCTAACCAATTCACCACCCTGATTTTATGCTTAAAGCAAACATGATGTCCAAGACAACACAAACCAACAATTTCTCCACTCCAATCATTGGTTTAAAGGTTTGAGAAATCCGTTTCGGCATCAGCCCATGAAATTTTAAAACTGTAAAGATCAAATGGTTGGAGTTCCCAGATTTAATCTGAAATCTTAAAACCTTTCCATAACAATTGCTTGCAATCCGAAATCAAAATGGAAATATAGTTTATAACCAAAACCCAAAACCAAAACGGTCAAAATTTCTAACAGGAAACAACAACAATTAGAACACAGGATAAACTTGGCACCAGAATGCGGTTGATTTTCATAGTGACCTGATCCCTTGCAGAGCCTTGTGCAAAAGCATGAGGTTTTACTTAATTCAGGAGAACTTTTCATAACTGCGAAAATGAAATGGCAATTCTGGGACTTCAGCCGAAGTAACGGGACATCCGCAGATGTTTAGGTATAATATTATACATGTTTATAAATGTTAACCCGCATTTTTATAAAGTCGTTTTGCTTTGGGTTTGGATGCAAGGCTTTAAATCTCAGATATCGGTCATGTTTCGTCCTGGAGATTTTAGTGACTCGATATAGTATCGGGGAAGATTCTGGACGAGACGCGTGCATCTCGGACGCCAATATCGTTTTTACATCCCGGAGCTTAAAGTTCATCTCGAGACCATATGGGAGTATATTTTATGTTAAAATAATAATTTGATCACACAATAATAGTTAAATTTGCTAAAATATACAGAAAATTAAGCTTACTTGATTTGTAAATGAACCAATAACACATACGCATAATTTACCCAAAAAAAAGCCAATTTATTTAATATTTAATGAGTTATTGAATAAAATGCAAAGCATGATGTCCAATTCATAGGCCACCGTAAACAAGTCCACTATAAAAATGTTAAAATCAGATGGTGTCCATTTCATTATCTCTTATGTTATTAGCAAGAAACTATAAATGTACTTAACAATACACAAGGCAAGAAGCTACAGATACATAAAAAAATAAAAATAAAAATCGGTCAATACAAAGGGTCTAGTAAAGTCCACTTACAGAAAAAAAAAACTTTCAAAATGATAATAAATATGTAACCCGGATTTTTTTTAACGGGAATATTTAAATATTCAAAACGATTAATTTTAAGATTTACAGATTTGGGTTATATTTTAATTGAGATTTGGAATGTCGATTCCAAGATTATTACAACTGCAAGTCAAGTCGAGTCGATAGAGATCCAACTAATCGGACTAGTTGATAAATAATTAAATATGTACGTATATATTAATACATGATCATTGCAGTTTGTATTCCACTTCGGGTTACTTCTTTTCCAGATCGTATTCCATTTCGTGATTTGCACTCGATTTCGGGTTAATTAAGATGAGATCATAAGTATAAATAAAATTGACTTCGGGTTAATTCTTTTCCAGTTTGTATTCGACTTCGAGATTTCAGGTGAATTCTTCTCGATTTCGACTTCAACTTCATGATTTGGGGTCGACTTCGGCTTCATGACTTAGGGTTCAAGTTCGTGATTGAGGTTCGACTTCGTGATTTAGAGTTCTAGTTCGAGATTTAGTGTAGCGATTATTTTAAATTTTAAATTGGCCATAACTTACAATTTATAAAGTGATATCTAAATTTTTCACATTCATTAGAAAGATATTATTAAACAGATTCAAATATTTCTTGTTTCGTCCAATTCTGACTAATATTGAATTTTGTATATTAAATTGAAATTAGAAATCGAATTTTCAAACTACCACATCATTTCAGACTCGTTTTATAATTAAAATAAATTTATTCGTTCTAACTTCATTTAAAATAATTTTTTAGTCGTTATTATTTAAAATAAATCATTTTAAATTTTCAAAATCCATTAAAATAGCTAAAAAAAAAAAAAAATTGATTCTGAAAATCCAAGTTGTTACATTTAGGGTTCCAATTTGAGTTCGACTTCGTGATTTGGGGTTCAAGCTCGACTAATGGCAAGTCGACTCTTCCAATCGATGCTCCGATGTCGACTAATCGAGCGCCATAATAACACTGGTCGATTCAACTTAAATTTTAAACTTTTGAGATTAAAAATCAACTTAAGTTATCTTGAAGCCATGGATAATCCTATTTGAATATGAATGATAATAAGAAATTATTATCAGTAAATTTGGATGTTTGAAAATCTAAATATTGGAATTCGTGATTAGTTAATCAATATTGATTATAAATCCATTTGACATCGTTTAGTTAATCAATATTGATTATAAATCCATTTGTAAACCCAGTGATAATAATGAATTGTTTGGATTAGAATTGATAATTTGATATTTAGAATTTAAATCATATATTAAAATATTTAATATGGAAATTGGAAAATAATCGATTTTCAAATAATCTCGAAATCCGATGAAACCAGTTTCATCGGATCCAGAATAGTAAATTGTTGTAAGATTTCAATTTTCGTTTTCATTGGAGTTGTTTTGTGGTCGTGCGCGATATAAACGTGTATCGATGATCGATTTAAATTTATAATTTGAATTTAAAAATAACAGTTAAATATGATTGAATTAGCTTCCAAAACCAATTCCATTGTTCTTAAAATTGGGTTATCAGCTATGAACGGCAGTTAAAACGTCTAGTTTCTAGTTCAGAACTTTTAACCTAGACAAAAAGTGTTTTCTAGAAGCCTATATAAGCATCTCATTTGTTCACAACCTCAAAGATAAAACCATAACCTCCATTTTTGCAAATCCAATGGTTTAAATTTCATCATCCAAACCTTCCATTTTAGCAAAAACACCCAACTGGAAAGTTGTTCGCATCGACTTTTAGAATTCATCCATGTCGGGCGCTCGACGATCGGAGGTCATGGCTCGCTGAAATTTCACCGGGACCAGCTGTTGTCCAGTTTTGTTCTTTTGATGTTTGTGTCGCCGTCGTCGGGTTTCGGGCGAGGTGGCCAGAAGGAAGTTGTAGAGGAATAAAAGCTCATCATGTTGGCCAAGCTAAGGGGCGAATGGTGACTCGTGGTGGTCAGTAGGGCAAAATGAACATTTTCAGCTCATTGCTTGATTTCCGGCGATCGGCGCAACCGGAGGGGCGGCATTCGAGGTGTGCATGGCTAGAAGCACAGCGGAGCTGCTGGTGGGAGGAGGGCCTTAGTCCGACGCTTTGTGGTGGCTGTGGATGGTGGTTGAAGTTGCGTGATGGGGTCTCGTTCGTGAGGGAGAGGGAGCGAAGTTAGGCCGCAGTTTATTTAGCACTGATGACAGTAATTATATTGCTAATGACGTAATTAGTGAAATATAAATTACATTATTTCGGGTGTAAACTTGTAACGTGTCTTTTTCATACGAGGTCAGATTCGTGTGAAATAACTTATTTTAGGTTCGTATTCGTGAACACTACACATACGAGTTGGATTGAAGTGTTTTGGAACTGCTTGGATTTTTGTGTAATTTCAAACGCTCGTTTATAATTATTTAGATCAACGAGAAATCGTCGAATTGGAATGGATGGTGAGTTAACTCTATATCATATCGTATAACATAAATATCTATTGTTGAATCAATGTTTATTTGTATGATATGTCTGATTGTTTGTTGATTGATTGGTTGATTTATTGCATTGTTGGTGGTTGTCGATTTGTGTTCCCGTCTATGAACGGATAACCTTTGACATTACTTGCTTCTAAGTGGAAGATTCATCTTAAATAAATTAGATTGTATTATCTGTTTTATATGCACATAAATAACATTTTGTTGCAGGGGACAATATAAAAAGAAAAGCGGAGTGTACGTAGCGAATTATGTCGAGACGGAGCACTCTGAAATATACACATCTGTGTGTGGTTTTTATGAAATTAATGATACCTTTGATTATTCGTATTTATTCTCAATTATCTATTCGTTTATATTTATATTTTCTTGCATTTATTTGTTATATTCGTTTATCACCCAAATTTACTTATGTGTGCTCTCATATTGTTTATATTGTCAGTGATTGAAGTTAATTAAACATTTTGTTTAATATGAGCTTGGGTTTTCACAGCATCGATATTTAAATAAAAATTATCATTTTAATTAATGATGTTTATAAGTTTATTTATTATTCGAGTTAATAATAATTAGAATCAATTATCTATTTTAACAAATGACGATTGAGTCTGTTTTTTTTTGTAAGTAACAAACTAAATGTTGATTATTCATTCTAATCAATAAAATTAGAATTGAATTAATTATTTTAATTAATGATTAATTGAACTTAATAATCATTTAAATAAATGATGATTTAGTTCCAATAACTTACATAAACTAATGAGATTTGATTTGATTGGTCAGTTTTATTTATTTTTAAAAGGAAATTGAATTGAAATTGAAATGGTTTAATGAAAATGAATAGAACCACTTTAATTGATCGAATATAAATGGTTTAAGAATAATCAACTGATTATTATAAAATTTTGAATTTAATTAATAAAATGTTTGCAAACAATCAATTTATTGATTTTTAAAGACCGTAAATTCGATTGGTTATTTTACAAAATAATTAATATTGGTCTGAAGGTTTTAAACAATTTTGTATTTGGTTTATTTCTCTTTGAGAATAATAAAGATGGATTTTAAAGTTAAAAAAGGAGTTTTATAAATTATCTTTCAAGATGATTAATATTTTGTTTAAGTATAAATAAGTAATCAAATTTAATAAATTATCCTTTTTGGATAAATAATATGGTTTAGATCTTATAAGTGATAGTTTTAAATAAGAACGTCCTTCTAAATAGAAATAGTTTAAAATTTAATCCAAGTGTAAAGCGTGTTGGGTTTATCGAAATTATATTTTAAATTTAACATTGGTTTCAACTTTTCTTTAAATACACTTAGAATTATAATTCTCTTTAAAACTAATATTTTAAAGAGTATTGATAAAAGTGTTTTCTTTTGAATATCTAGAATGTGAAAACCAAGCATGAGTTCGAGTTTTGAAATTTAAAGGTTTTCGATGCGAATATGGAAACAAATTTCCACAAACGATATCGCTTATATGGAAAATATTTAGTTACACTTTTATCAATAGAGGTCGAAGTATAAAAACTTTCCTTTATCTCGAAGTTTGAAAACATTGTCCAGACAATGCATAGGGGTAACACAACCTCAACTTGTCCAACTTTATTTTTAATCAAAAGATAGTATAAGTTTGGGATCGACGAATGATGGTAAGAGAATGTGATTTAGTTTACATATACGATCATTTTTAGATATTCCTGGTAGTTGATTTAACTACTGGTTCAGCTTTCTTGAGTTGTATCGTCAAATCAAAACGATTTATTGCTCTTTAAGCACTGTTATCCTTTGTTGAAATGATTGAACCAAAAGAGTGAGTGGAAGTCAAACAATGTGGAGTTACTCCCATTTGAGTATTATCACATCTACTTTAGATTGGATTCGGTTGTGTTCGCGCGCAGATGAGAAATACTCGAATTCTCGGATATTGTACAGGGTCCGACTTGAATGTTTCCGAGAGCCATCGGAGTTCTCAATATATTCTAGAGGTATACTTCCGGTCAGGGGAGCACACTCTCCAATTCGTTATTTGTCTGGAAAATTTCTCATTTGATCCATAAATTACAAATTTTCTTATTTTAAATTTGCGTCAGGAAGGTATAAATCTTTCATGATGTTTAATTAGTTTAATCCATGGTGAAATTGGATGTTGTAAGTGGCTTAGTCCGCACTAATCGATGCGGTTCAATTATTTCGGAAAATTTAGCATTTTCCTTGTTCGATCCAAATTTTTGGAACAGTTTCTTTGTTTCCATCAAGAAGTGTCGTGAGCTCTTCTCAATGGGGTGTTGTTCTTGTGAGGTTAAAAACTTGTTCCACGATTAGCGGCGTGGTCTCACAGCAATATTGTATGTTTCCTGTTACATGAGTTTTCTCGTGTTGGTATTCTAGACTGCTCCGTGTGCATTATTACAATATAATGCTCGGGTCATACTGGGCTTGTTTCCAGGTTATCTTCTGTTGGATGTGGAGCTCATGGAGTAAGTTCGAAGTTTGCTTATCACATTAATTTATTTTCGTTGTATTTCATTTTTACCTTTTAGCATTTATAAGGTCAGAATTTTATAACTGTCCAGCTGATCGGATTTGTATTTAACTCTAATATACATTGTATCTTGAAGTGACAGTTCATCTGTCATTATTATTATTTTATGTTGTCGTTTCCGCTGTGAGATTCTATGTTTC
This sequence comes from Allium sativum, assembly GCA_030737875.1. Lineage (NCBI taxonomy): Eukaryota > Viridiplantae > Streptophyta > Magnoliopsida > Asparagales > Amaryllidaceae > Allium > Allium sativum. The sequence continues at coordinate 95,438,389 of CM060916.1, read as the reverse complement.
TTCTGTCCTTTTCTTTTTCTTTTTCTTTTTACCCTAACAATCTATGTTTTCGACGATTGGATATTCGATATTAAATTACAGTGGTCGTATTTAGTGTCGACTTTTGATGGTCGGGAAGGTGGATAGTTACATTTGGTATCAGATCTGAAGGTTAGAAGAGAATCTTGGCTCTGGTAGGGTAATTCATCGAGATTGGGTAAGTGGGACCCTAAGATGAGTTTGAGAGGGTATATTTAAATACGAGAACGTATTTGTTAGTATTATAAAAAATGTATTGAGTTAATTAGTCTATTGAATTGTTTATGAATTCTGATCGAGACGTAGCACGCCATGAAATTTAAAGGTTTTCGATGCGAATATGGAAAAAATTTCCAAAAACGATATCGCTTATATGGAAAATATTTAGTTCATGGTTATCACGGCGGTAAGTCGAGTCGAGTCGACGGAGGTCCAATTAGTCGACTAGTGGACTAGTCGTAGACTAGTCGAGACTAGTCGATAAATAAATAAATATATACATATGCATAAAAATTCAAACATGTGCATAAAAATTTAAACATGTAGTAACCATAGTTTTATAAACCGTGCCGCTAGTTAAACCGTGGAAGCTCAAGGTCGGAGGTTTTGATGGTTGGACCGGTCGAACCGTAAGAACCGTAGACATACACATACCAATATGCAGCTAAAATGAACAGTTTTGAGCAAAGTTGAGTTGTATCAGTCCCACATTTCAAAATAATGTGGGTACTCTTCCATTTTCGTGTATAAGTGTGTCCCATCTTGGTTCAAAACTAGAGCAACTGGCTTCAATGCATTGCATGTGCTGCTGTGTCTCACAAAATTTAGGTATTTATTATAAAATAACCAATTTTTTGCTTGATTTCTGGTTCAGAATTACGGGTTTTCTGACCTGCTTAATTTTTTTTGGGTTTTGGGCCCAAATTTGGAACTAGTCGGTTAAGTCGACCGCTAGTCGGTTAAGTCGACCGCTAGTCGACTGACTAGTCGCGACTAGTCGCTCCCTGTCGATCAAGTCGACCGACATATTGACAAATTTCATGTCGACAGTCCTAGTCGATGACTTAGGACCGACTGACCGACTAGTCGACGACTAGTCGCGACTAGTCGGTCGCCGTGATAACAATGATTTAGTTATACTTTTATCAATAGAGGTCGAAGTATAAATACTTTTCTTTATCTCGAAGTTTGAAAACATTGTCCAAACAATGCAAAGGGGTAACACAACCTCAACTTGTCCAACTTTATTTTTAATCAAAAGATAGTATAAGTTTGGAATCGACGAATAATGGTAAGAGAATGTGATTTAGTTTACATGTACGATCACTTTTGGATGTTCCTGGTAGTTGATTTAACTATTGGTTTAGCTTTCTTGAGTTGTATCGTCAAATCAAAACGATTTGTTGCTCTTTAAGCATTGTTATCCTTTGTTGAATTGACTGAACCAAAAAAGTGAGTGGAAGTCAAACTATGTGGAGTTACTCCCATTAGAGTATTATCACATCTACTTTAGATTGGATTCGGTTGTGTTCGCACGCAGATGTGAAATACTCGGATTCTCGAATATTGTACGGGGTCCGATTTGAATGTTTCCGAGAGCCATCGGAGTTCTCAGTATATTCTAGCGGTATATTTTCGGTCAGGGGAGCACACTCTCCAAGTCGTTATTTGTTTGGAAAATTTCTCATTTGATTCATAAATTACAAATTTTCTTATTTTTAATTTGCATCAGGAAGGTATAAATCTTTCGCGATGTTTAATTAGTTTAATGCATGGTGAAATTGGATGTTGTTGTAAGTGGCTTAGTCCGCACTAAACGATGCAGTTCAATTATTTCGGAAATTTTAACTTTTTCCTTGTTCGATCCAAATTTTTGGAACAGTTTCTTTGTTCCATCGAGAAGTGTCATAAGCTCTTCTCAATGGGGTGTTGTTATGTTATTATTTTATATTGACAAATTTTACATATGACACTGATCCCTTGTTGTTTCGGTGTTGTGGTTTTATTGTTGATGCTTATTCAAATATATTGCTCTTCTGAGGTTAAAAACTTGTTCCACGATTAGCGGCGTCGCCTCACAGCAATATTGTATGTTTCCAGTTACATGAGTTTTCTCGTGTTGGTATTCTAGACTGCTCCGTGTATTATTTCAATATAATTCCCGGGTCATACCGGGCTTGTTTCCAGGTTATCTTCTGTTGAATGTGGAGCTCATGAAGTAAGTTCAAAGTTTTCTTATCACATTACTTTATTTTTACCTTTTAGCATTTATAAGGTCAGAATTTTAGAACTGTCCAGCTAATTGGATTTGTATTTAACTCTAATATACATTGTATCTTGAAGTGACAGTTCATCTGTCATTATTATTATTTTATGTTGTCGTTTCCGCTATGAGATTCTATGTTTCTTCTGTCCTTTTCTTTTTCTTTTTCTTTTTCTTTTTACCCTAACAATCTACGTTTTTGACGATTGGATATTCAACATTAAATTACAGTTATCGTATTTAGTGTCGACTTTCGATGGTCGGGAAGGTGGATCGTTACATTTGGTATCAGATCTGAAGGTTAGACGAGAATCTTGGCTCTGGTAGGGTAATTCATCGAGATTGGGTAAGTAGGACCATAAGATGAGTTTGAGAGGGTATATTTAAATACGAGAACGTGTTTGTTAGTGTTATAAAAAATGTATTGAGTTAATTAGTCTATTGAATTGTTTATGAATTCTGATCGAGACGTAGCATGCCATGAAATTTAAAGGTTTTCGATGCGAATATGGAAACAAATTTCCATAAACGATATCGCTTATATGGAAAATATTTAGTTATACTTTTATCAATAGAGGTCGAAGTATAAATACTTTCCTTTATCTCGAAGTTTGAAAACATTGTCCAGACAATGCATAAGGGTAACACAACCTCAACTTGTCCAACTTTATTTTTAATCAAAAGATAGTATAAGTTTGGGATCGACGAATAATGGTAAGAGAATGTGATTTAGTTTACATGTACGATCATTTTTAGGTATTCCTCGTAGTTGATTTAGCTATTGGTTCAGCTTTCTTGAGTTGTATCGTCAAATCAAAACGATTTGTTGCTCTTTAAGCACTGTTATCCTTTGTTGAAATGACTGAACCAAAAGAGTGAGTGGAAGTCAAACTATGTGGAGTTACTCCCATTAGAGTATTATCACATCTATTTTAGATTGGATTCGGTTGTGTTCACACGTAGATGTGAAATACTCGGATTCTCGGATATTGTACGGGGTCCGACTTGAATGTTTCCGAGAGCCATCATAGTTCTCAGTATATTCTAGAGCCACGGAGTACGTAGGACGCCACATGGAAACATAGCTTAGTTTATAAGAAAACTAAAGAGAAGATGGTAATAATTTATAAATTTAACGAAGTTTGAACGTATAAATTAAATTGAAACAAGTTCGCTGCGTAGCGGTAGCGTGTAAATTTTTGATTTGAAGTTCGAATGGATGTGTAGGATCCAATATAAGTAATCATAAGTGACAGCAACCATAGATAGGCAGTAATATTAGTGATAGACCAACAATATAAAGTGATTCTTGATGGCAGCATGTTATATATCTTAGATGTTAAATGCCTAGGTCTTTGGCAACTTTGTATTTTGCACAGAAGAGGCAAATGTTATATTGAAGGTGGTGTCTGACGCAAGCGGTAATGTTACCCAGTTGGTAATATGGAGCATGCAGATTCGAGTAACGGCCTCTTCACATATGTGAAGGAAAGACTATGCGCACTAATCGACCACCCCCAGAGCCCGGAAAGCCGTGAAAACAGTACAAGGACGGGAGACTGCCTAAGAAGTCCTCTCGCGCTTGAGTACGGGAGCATTTGGCACTGGGTATCCACCTTTAGGCATATGCTATACTGGAGAGGCGGCGACACATGAGAGGCGGTTGATAGAGTTCGACTTTTTTGGCCCAACTGAAAATTAGTTGGTAAGTCGTTCCGCCTAGTCGGTCGACTAGTCCACTAGTCGTCCTATTTTGTTCCACTCACCCGGAATACTTAAAAAATTGCAAGTCGAGGCTTAAAGTCGACGCCTCAACCTCGATTAGTCAACTAGTCACTCGCCGTGATGATTGTGTTGTTAAGGACTATATTTTGTAATCTAACAATACAAATAATTGAATACATCAAGTGGACGTACGTCAGATTGTCGAATCACTATAAATTTCTCGTATTTTTTATTGCATATGAATTATTTATGCAACTTGGATTGTTAGGAGTGTTACCAATTTTGATAATAATGTTTTGGCACGTCAAATAGAAGGCTTGCTGATTTGGATTCCTGAAAGTTGATTTATAATGGCTAGAAAGAAGATAATTGGAGCTTAAGTGGAAGAAATTAGGAATGGGGGAGTCAGGCTTCAATAGAATGCCTTTCTGTTTACCTTGCAATATAAGACATGGATAAAGTGGTAAATGTGTTACAAACTAGATTAGAATGTCAAGAGGGAATAATGCAAGGAATCCTCTCGCAACTTGGACAAGCTAGAGCTCAAAATTGAGACAATGATTAATGAAGCGGAAGCCAATGGACAGAGGATGTTGTTACAGGAACCAGGAGAAGTCCACGAACAACCGATCTGGATCACGCGAGGGGCTACCCCGAGTCGTCAAGTAGCAGGTACTAGAATTGAATGAACTCCCTCCAACTTAGAAAATGCTGACGGACCCATGGTTAGAGCCAAACAGGCTGGATTGGACTGGAATGTTGGACAGCAACATGAAGAATATATACTAGAATGGACAAGATATAATACCAACCGATGAGAACGAAAGATTGGTAGAAATGATTAAATGTGTGACGAGAGATGGATTGCCAAGTCAGAGTTTTGAGGATGTCAACAAGAGCTCATTCGCTTATAATATTAGAAATGCAAGGAACTCACTAGACTTTAAGCTTCCGGTGTTGATTTAGTATGAAGGAATATCATATCCTGCGGTGCACTTGATGTGATACATCAGACATATGAAAGTACTACATGTACCCGAAGAATTGATGACAAAGGTGATTTTCTTTATATTTGATGGGCTTGACTGGGCTTTGGTTTAAGCAGCTGAAAAATGGATTAATTCACACTTGGAGTGAGTTGCTTGATGGGTTTTATGAGATAGTTCACATTTCAAAGCCTAAAAATGTGATGATTTTGACGACGATCAAGCAGACAGTAGGAGAAACCCTGAAATGCTTTTTGGAACACGATTTAACGCAGCAATTGCATCGGTGGATAAACCAGAGCAGTTAATGCTATTAATGGCAACCATTTCAGAAATGAATGATTAATCTGAATTCAATGCCAATTTGAAAAGAGATCCCTCAAGGGATTTTGGTGAGTTTTACCATGATGTGGATAGGTACTTGCGTTAGGAGGACGCGCGAGTAAAAAGGAAAGTGAAAATGCTGCGAAAGAAAAGAAAATGCTTGAACGGGCTTGATAAGAAGGTCGAGAGCCACCATGAGGGCTCGAGAAAGAGTAGGAGGGAACTGAAATACCCCTTAAATATACGGAACTAAATCAATCAACCGAAATGATTTATGTAGATACTAGAGGGAAAAATCCCATATACAAAACCGGCTTATAGGTTGCTGACAGATAAGGAAAGGAGGTCTAAAAAGTACCGTCTATTCCTCAAATTGGACGGACATGTAACAGTCGAATGCAGCCATCTCAGAGATGTCATAGAGAAGCATGTGCGGAATGAACAACTCCGGTAGTACATTGGGAATCGAGGGATGGAAGCAAAGCAAGGACAGCTGACAACAGTACAAAACCCGAGTGGGTCACACTAGTGGAACCAAATCGTCATCTCGTGATGGGATGCGTAAAGCCAAAATAACAAGTAGTCACCTTCTAACAAAACGGTTACGATTGCTTACACATATACAGGATCAGGACTTGGACTTGATCTCAAGCATTAGGGTGTAACTCGATCGGTTTGGACCAGACCGGACCGAACGAATGCGTGTTCAGTTTATATCCTAAATAAAACCAGATTGGACACGGACCGAATGAAATTTTTTCTCGTCTAAATTTTGTTGTCTTAACTCGTGTCTTAAACAAAATCGATTGGACACGGACATAAGTTTCTAGGATACGGACATGAACGAACACGGTCGATCATGGCTATTTATATTTAATTTTATGTTTTTATTAGATTTTCTCTCAATTATATACTGAATTCGAACGAATATCGATCGAACATAATTTTTTTTCATATAAATTTTGTTGTCCAAACTCATGTCCTAAGTGAAAATCGGACGTATTTCGGTCACGGATATCAGACATCCGTTCAAAATTTATAGACGTACCAAGCATGCTTTGAGCTGACGTGGAATCGCGAAGCTCAACGAGGCTTAGTTTAGCTTTCTTTTTCTTATTTTTTAGATTTTATAATGTAAATACTTGGATCATCGTTAAATGATGAATAAAATAAATCGTGCTTGCTTCAACTGGAAAGAAGAAGTAACAATCGTAAGGTACGAATTCCTTTTTTCATAGAATGACTGGATAAAATTGTAAGGATAAACAATAACTAAAATCCCCAGCTGAAGAGTTGGGGACAAAAAAATCAATACATAATCGATCGCATTTGTTCTTGATCGAGAACTCGGGATCAGAGTGCAAGTAGTAATGTCGCTTCGTCAGAATGCGACAGGATCTGCTTACTTGTCTTTGAACTCCTTCCACCGGAAAGTGATTGGATTGGGCTCAGTTAAGGCTCAAAGCAGTTGTATCAGTTCAAAAGTACCATTACATCGTTGTATGTTTTAGGATGTGAAACTGGAGTGCAGGAAGTACATCGCTTCACAGAAGGGAGACAGGATCGCTTATTTTTCGTTGAACTCCTTTCACTAAAGACGATTGTATTGGGTTCAACTAGAGCCCAAAGCGGCCAAATCAACTCGGAGAAGTCAAGATGCCCTTATACGTTCCAGGACTTGCGGCCGGAGTGCAAGGAGTATGATGCTTCATCAAAAAAGCAACAGGATCGGATTACTCAGTCGTTAAGTCTCATTTGCCAAAAAACAATAGGATTGGATTTAGCAAAAGTCCGAAAAGACCAATGATCTACCTCAAGAGGCAATGAACATGAGTATCGATCCAAAAAAAATCAAAAGATTGATACTGACTTCCTTTGGATTTGGATACCAATTTGATGAGAGCCTGGAGAGGTAACGGTCATCAAGTGTCGATTGCGCTCGGCAAGAACTTCGTGAAACATTGGATCGCCGAGCATGGCTTACTCTTAGTCCGGAAGAACTACAATTGAGTGTGGATTGCACTTAGCACAAGGAAGATATGATCATTGAGTATGTGCCGAGCTCAACGAAAGTCTGAAGAGACCAAGGATTCGTCCAGAAGGCTACGGATTTGGCTATTGGCCCAGAGTAACCTCAGAACTTATGGCGTTCCAAAAAGATCGTGGATTTGGACTTCAAATTTGCATATTATAGAAAATACATCTTCTACAGCAAGATATGTTCTAGATGGCAGGTGTTCATCCGTCTTTTAATAAGCCTGTTACACTTTAGGTTGGGATGCATGAATTACTTAACCATCAAGGCGAATAGTCCCGAAAAAATGCTCGGATGGCTCGACAATCGAGTCTGGATAATAATATGAAGCTACGAATAGCACGATTTACTTGGATGTTGGAATTGAACAAGGATGAAAATACATCGGAGAACAACCACGATCGTCCCAGTCAGTAGATGAGGGTTCAGTATGGCTCCCTTGACATCAGATTGGTGCAACTCCGAAACTCAGACTCAGCATAGCACTATTGTTCATGGATCAGTGCTACTCCCTCCAGGTTGGATCGGTCTAGCATACAAACATCAGATTGGTGTGGTTTTAAGGCATGGAATTGGATTGAAGCAACTTAAAGGAAAACGAGACATGATTGAATGGGTTTGGGTTAGTCCACGAAACTAGGACCTAGATCGGTATTGATCCGTTCTCTAGGATCGGTACCAATCCGAAACGTTGAACGTTGGTGACCCGACCCATACTTTGTAGACTCGGTCGACTCCGCTATTTTGGAATTTTCAAACCGATCTAAGCAGAGCCGCAACTATAAATAGAAGGTCAAGACATTCAGAAAATGGATCCTTTTAGTACCATCTATGCGGAAGCTCTTTTGGATTTAACACTCAACTTCTTTCTCTCTACTTTCTTTTAATCAAGAAGCGTATGTTGCAATCTAACAGCATAAACAATATATTACATCAAGTGGACGTTTGCTATATTATCAAACCACTAAAAATTTCTCGTGTTCTTTATTGCTTTTGGATTATTCCTGTGATTTAGATTGTTTGGAGTAGTGACCACTTTTGGTGCTAATGGTAAACATTTTCATTTCACGGTAAACACATAGTAAATAAAAGCAATTACTAGAGGAAAGAAACAATTCATCAAGTAGCACAGAATAAGACAACAAAAGGTAGCATTTTTTTCACCTGAAATTCTAACTTATAAGCACGGCGCTGCTCAAGGGTTGCAGCATTGTATTGCTCACAATTTGCATCAGAATGCATATCGTTTTCAATTCCAGTTCCCTCTTCTCCGCTGGATATACCACTAAAGCCATCTTTTGAATGATCAGATTCAGGAGTTCCTGGTATAGCATCATCAATTTTTAGTTGATCATCCATCCAAGTTCCCATAGACTGAATGATATTAGTTAAGCACTTGACTGATTCAATTCGGAATGTTAAATCTTGGGCTGGAGACAATGTTGTTGCAGATCCGGGCGGCACACCTAATGCAGTCTTTAGGAGACCATTAACAACCCTGCATACATCTGATTGCATTAACATAACTTAATACTCATCAATGAAGAAGTTAGAAAGCAGTTCATAGACGTGCATGTTCTACTATTTGACACTTAATTTGCAGCATAAATATTAGAACCCAACATCAACCTTCTTTTTTTCACTTTTTAAGTTTGTGCATACTTGGGTCTAGCATTCCCTCCTTTTTCCAAGTATCATTTGAAAGGAATAAGAATATCAGTTATACCTTTCGAAAATGTTTGGTGCTTCCACATCGCAGTCATAATTGACAAATATATCAATGATAGTTTGTGGATCCTGACATATCTTTTCCAACAAGCTGAGAACTGTAATTTTTTGTTGGAAACTAGGCTGAAGCACATTTTCTAGAACTCGTAGGATGAGCATGGGGAAGAAAACTCCAATTTCACCCTTTAGTCCAGATCTCAGGTTAGACAATAAAATCACGAAAATAGAACAAAGAAGCTGGAAAACACTCATTGCAGACAGTGCGCTGTTTTTCAACAATGACATGCAAAGATACTGCTTAATAGATGCAAGAAATCTGTGTAAAGAAATGTGAAAGTCCATCAATGAATCATACAGTTACATTCCATTATATATATATATATATATGTGTGTGTGTGTGTGTGTGTGTGTGTGTGTGTGTGTCTACACACATAATAATGGTTTTCCTAGTACAATATGAAGCAACCACAACAAAATTTGGTTAATAGAAAAAAAATAGCATTTGGGTTTCAAGTTTCAAATGCTTCTTTGCTACCTAACTAGCTTAAAAATGAGGGCTGCTGCACCCACACCAAAAATGAGCATCAAGGTTATGATTATTTTACTTAGAAGGTTGACACTCTGAGTTTGTATCAGAGAAGCGCATTAATAGCCAAAGAAATATTGCAGTTGTGAGAATGAAGATATAAAATATGATAGTTTATACATCATATGATCAGTTGGTTATCTTCTAATCATACAGTAATTTTATGGAACCAGTGTACAATAATCCATTTATATTAGGTGCAATAGTGATGATATTGTTCGTTACCAAGGTTTTCAAAATGAGATCGTAAATCGTAAAATTTAAACTATGTATCGAAACGAGATTTAAATCGTAAATCGTAAAATTTAAACTATGTATCGAAAAGATTTAAATCGTAAATCATGGATTCAAATATCATGAAGTTTAAAGTTTGCACACACTTTGAAATTAATTTTGATGTTTAAACTTCTACGTCTACACCTAGGAACATCATTTTCTCTCTTGTTCAAATTTTAATTTATTTTTAAATGATTAAAATTGGAATTGTAGGCCCAAATAAGTATACTAAACATGTTAATTTGAATTGAATGATATTTTTTAGTGTGGTATTAGCTTGGTTTGAATCGAAATACAAATCGAATCGTAAAGGGAGGGATTCGATTCAAAACGGGATTCAAATCATAGGATTTTAATATTTTGACAACAATGTTCGTTACCGTCAAAGACAAGCAAGGGAAATTCAAACCTATTTGATTCCCAATGATAGGATACTCTTCTTACTTTGTACACAAAAATTTAATTTTGGAATGTCGTCAGTTTTAGATTACCTTAATCTAAGTGCCAGAACATATGTATATTGATATTGTGTCAGACCGGGTTATAGTCGAAGGAAGTATGAAATGTGGCTTCACCGTCCATAGCACCCTTCATAAAGACCGATGCCGAAAAATGGGAACTTAAGCTACTACTAGAGCAGTTTCAGAAATTGGCAAGGTTTTGGTTGCCTAATAGAAATGTATGTGATGTGAGCATTACACACACACACACACACACACACACACACACAAATAATTAGACATGGTTTTATTTTCAATTTAATAAATTAATACTGCATAACACTTAATTATTATTTTCTATTTTGTTCTAGTGCAATTTAATTAAGTGGAAACCGGAGGTGGATCCCTAAAATCAAAGATGATATAAGGCGGATCCCAGTGTAATTTTCAATGTAAAGCAGGTTCCTTAAATCTGTAGCAACATTATTTTCATATTTTTTTGCGGCACTGCTTTAAAAAAAATCAAAAAATTGTAAATATTAAAAGAATATTATTGAAAAAGAAAATAAAAGTTGCAGAAATATCTGCATTTATTGTGAAAAAGTGCAGATATATATGTAACTACCATATTGTACTGCAGATATTGGAAACGAAAATAATTGCAGAAACGTCTGCACTTATTGTGAAAGAGTGCAGACACATCTACAACTATTCCCCTAGCGTATTGTAGACATGTCTTCGTGTATTAAAAAATGCAGACATACCTGCAATTTTTCTACATAGTTGTTTTTTCTGCATTTTACTGAAAGTGAGATTTTTCATTTATACGCAATATGCATTATTTTTTATGATTTTGCTGCAATGATGTGATGTTGAATGAGTGTAGACATTGAATTTGAAATTTTGCAGCAATCAGCAAAAATTGCATAAAAAGGTATGCAATTTCTAGTTATAATTGCAGTGATGTCTACATTTTTTTTTTTGGAAAACTGCAGTTATTCCTGCATGTTTTGCTGAAGCGTGAATTATTATTTTTTTCCGATCTTAAGCATTATATTTACTTTTTTTATATGAATAGAAGATGATTATAAATTGAATTAAATTTTGAAGTCTGGTAGTTATTTATGTTTATTTTATATGTTTTTTGATGCTTTTTGAAAAACAGCGACCTAGTTTACAAGATTTTTAGAGAAGTATGTTTCGTGTATTTTGAAACTTAACAGGGACCTTAGACAAACTGTTACTTTTAAAAAAATATTATTTTTATTTTGTTCTAATATAAAATCTAGTGAGCATTACGTGCGCACGCACATATAATTAAAATGGTTGTATTTTCAATTTAATAAGTTAATTCTACAGAAATAACTTTATTATTGTTGTTGTTGTTATTGTTGTTGTTGTTGTTGTTATTATTATTATTATTATTATTATTATTATTATTATTATTTTCTAATGTATTTTTTTTGGTACCTTTTAGTTCTACCTTGAATAGCATTAAACATGAATGTGAGTAAGCTTGTCAATAAGATCAGGTTAGATAAGCACCTAAAATGACAAGCCTTAGATAAACAAATTTAGAATGTTCCACTTAAGTCCATAATTCCACATATGTTTGCATGTTTAGTTAATAATCTAGATGCTAATCAACACCAACTATGTTCGATAACATTGATCAAAATGGTTACAATTAAAATATTGATACTAAAATTTTAAAGAATAGTTGCATACATTTGTTGTCATATTATTTTGGTGTAAACGTAAACTTGTCAAAAGATCAGATTAGGTATGCACCCGAAATGACAAGTACTAGATGAACAAATTTAGAATGTTCCACTTAGGTTCATGATTCCGCATATGTTTGCATGTTTAGTTAATAATCTAGATACTAACTAATACCAACTATGCTCGAAAATATTAATCAAAATGGTTGCAATTAAAATATTGATACTAATAAATTGTAATACGTTTGGTGTCATATTATTTTGATTTAAAAGTGAACTTCACGAAATACCATCAAATTATGTCTTAATATATCTGAATATACTTCCACCTTGATTAAAATTAATTTTTTTTACTTTCGATTACTTGGTCAGTCCCTCTTATCTTTTAACTAAAACTTCTCATACTTCACCAAGTATTTCATCTATAAAAACGGTGTCAATCAGTTTTATTACTAAAACCACTCATGCTTTAATTAAAATACAAAATTATTATTAGTTAAAATACTAATTTTTCATATGCTTGTACCGGCTCAACCAGTTATACCTTAATTAAAATTAAAAGTATACCGGCTCAACCAATTATACCTTAATTAAAATTAAAAGTATATCTTAATATCATGCATTTGTAGAAAAAAAAATACGCATAAAGCATGTGACACATTACAAGTGAAGCACGTGCCATAGTGATAGCACTCGTCACTAAAAATGTTATGCGCACTAAAAATATTAATGGTGCGTTACAAAACTTCGGATAGAGTAAAAAAATACTATTATAATTGTAGCAACGTATTCAATGAATATAGTTTCCAATGAAATAATTTGACAATTTCATTGATTAGTTAGCAAATCATTACATAATATTAAAGGGGGCAGCTATTTGGACTCAAAATTAAACACAAACAAAGAGACATAAATCCTCAACCGTTGGATCTTTTTGTCTTTATATGGAGAGGTGGAATTCATGGGGTGATCAATGGTGCAAATCTATTGTGTCATCATTTGTGTCTAAATAGACTTTCCCAATATTAAATAAGCGGATCGATTATTTAATCCGAATATGGAATTGGGCTTGAAGTGCATAATACAGGAAATGAATGTATATATACAGTATTTTTAATAATAAAAAAAGAGTATGGGTGGAGGCCTATCCGATCTGAATATGATCCAAATTGTATCCATTATGTTACATATGCATGATAAATGTTATCGATAACATCATGATTGAATGATTTAAAATCAAAATCAATCTTTACTATGACACTAATACAAAACATACTACATTCTTGGTTCTTAACATTCATTTTCTTAGTGAACCACTTGTCATGCTATATTAATATTTTCTTTTGTTTTTTCAGCTAAAATGAACTGACCAACTACAAATTGAAAATATGCATCTACCATTCGTTTAAATGCTTTTGACCCCTCGTTTGTTTGACAAACTTAGTTTTTTCTGGCATTAACAGACGGATAAATATAATTCTGCCCATAGTTATGAATGGCGCGCTATGGCGCACGGCGCGGCATCTACGCCATTTCTTCTTGCGGCGCGGCGCATATGAGAAGGCATATCAAATGGCGCAAAAGGTGCGCGGCGCAAAAAAGGCGCACGGCGCAAAATGGCGCACCTTTTGTTTTTATTTTGTTTTTTGCTTATTTTTTGTATACAAACATATCTATTAGCAGGTAAATCAAATATATATATATATATATATATATATATATATATCATATGTAGTTATATACAAACAATTCTACAAATTGCTGCATGCGTACACAGTAGTATGTTGACTTTGTAATTGCTGCATACAAATATTTAGCATACAGTGAGTATGCATTCCTATGCTCCTGCTGCATACAGTAAGTCTACATACAAATTGCTGCATGCTACAAAAGTAGTGCATCAGCTAATGTTTTAGACCAGAACTTTTGGAAAATATGATTGTTGAATCGGATTCGGATTTCTAGTTTATTAGTAATATATATTGTTATTTTGGATTTTGAAAACTATTATGTTTGAAATTTTATGTTAATGATGTCAAATATGATGTTTCTTTTTGCAAAATTGTAAAAACTTTGATTACATATGTTTTAGCAAAAAATACTAAACTTTTAAATTTGTTGTTATATGTTAAATTAAAAAATAAACATGCGCAGTAAATCAGAAAGGCGCGCGCCATTAATACCTATGATTATGCCTCTTATTTGCATTAGTAGTAAGAAATCATGAACGGTGCACCTTCTTCTGATTTAAGAATTCATAACTATTAATATGTTCCACTCTTACGTGCTTTTAGACAGCAGATAAAGCTTACATTGATGGGTTACCTCTACCAAAAAGCCTATTCGGACATAAGAGTACCCGCAAAATGTCAAGTAGGTAAACCACCTTGGCAAATTAAGGTATTAAAAAAGAAAAACCAAATTTTTCCACTAGACAAGATGAAAAGGTACTTGATGTTTGAAACGAGTTTAGATCGATTTGATAATTCGCTTATATCACATCATACTGAAATATGGAAGTCAATCGGTTCATGCCTAAAATTCAAGAAAACGGTAAATTCGCTACACACCACTTCCGCTTCATGAGTCGGGAGAAAGAGACTTTCCTTCTTTAAGTTAGTTAAGGACTCCTGCGCTATTTTTTCTAACAGAACCAAGTTGCAATCTTGACTTCACTTTTCTATTTTCCTTCACATTCTATGATTTTACAATCGAGTTTGTTAAAATTAAAACTACACACACATATACTATATATACACACACACACTCACACACAAACACACACACACACACACAAACAAACACACACACACACACACACATACACATACATATAAATATGTCATATTTGATATCAATGTGGATATAATTTGAAAATCATCGTGCTCGGCACAGCAAATCTTGAATTATCACGTTTTCCCCCTTCTTTAATTTTTAGAGTATGCTTTTGGATACTGAAAAGTTCAGTATCTTTTTATTGAATTCTTAGGAGAAAATGTCCAAATCTATTGTGACAACTGATTAAAATATCCAAAACAAAAAGCAACTATATGGATACCAAAAACATCATGGAAGCATTGCTTTTGATGGGTTTTCACTTTGGAGGTTAACCATCACAGCTTCCTCCTTGGTTGTTTGGAACATGCGACATTAAATATGTATTTTGAGTGAAGATAAATGATCAAAATGTAATGTGAGCGCAAGCTAAAATGAATGGATAATTTTGCTTGCAAAGTTATTACTCACAAGAAGAAAATCGTCGTCCCAAGAAATTATTTGTTGAGCTATGATGATAATGGTGTAAAAATTGAAAATGTATCTAAAAAAATTATCATTAAAAGGGTGAATGATGTGTTCACTTCTCTGCACCCAATGATTACTGATTTCTAACGAACAAAGAAATGAATGTAGGGATAGAAAGGAAAATTAATAAGAATTTGTTTCTAGACTTAATGAGCAAGTAATAGATATATTGTTAGTTTTATTATCATGCAATCACAAAAGTACTTTTTGAACACATTTTTAAAATATATACCAATCAAACACTAGATAAATAGCGAAGTGATAACTTGAAATAACTCAAAGTGAATATAAATAAATTTTATTTGAGAAGAAAATGGAACACTAATACAAAGTGTGCCAATTTAAGTAAATGGAATCTAACAATTGTAGAACTGAGTTTTTAATTAATACTAATTAAAACAGAGAAAACCCATTTTCCTCTGAAATTCAATTGTTGTTTACGAAGAGAACAAAAATAATGATAAAATTAAACCACAAAAAAGGCAAATACTTTCAATATGACTTTAATCTTTTGAAAAATCAAGAAAAATAATTCGATGTTACTTAGTTTAAAGATCAATGTGCTGAAACTTAAAAAAAGAATTTGAAAGCCATTCTTTTTTATGCAAATCGAACTTTATATGTATCAGTCAACATCTAAAAACATCCAAAAGGCTTTAAAGCCAATCAAAAATATAAATTACAAATCATACAACTTGTTGTTGAATATTTTATTCACTTCTTAGATTTTGAGGCATCTAATTCATAAATCTAATCAAGTTTGGATCTAATTCTTGGTTTAAATTCACAAATTTGATCGTTGAGAAAATGATGACACTTCAACTTACAAATAGTGGATAAATTTGGACGTGTTGTCTGATCACTTAAATCGTTTCCGCTATATCGACAATACAACATTGCTAAACCGCTTAACTGAATTCAAATGATATAGTTTTTCATGTCAATGCTCTCTTATGTATCACTGTCCAAGCTAAATCTGGAGAAAATGTCTAAAATACTGATTTTTTTTTTATTACAAATGTATATACTATTTAAAATTTTAGAAACATCCCAAGTTTCAAACCTATTAATGGTTAGAGAAGAACTATTAGCCCAACAAGAGTGGTGCAAATATCAATATTATAGTGCAACACTGATGTGAAACGTCAACAATGAAATTACAATTTTGAGCCACTAGATGCAGACATTGAAACAACTGGATTTTATTGTATAAGCATGAATATTCACCTACTAAAATAAACTATACAGGAAAAATGCCGATAATGAATCTTTGTTTTTAAGCCATTAGACTCAGCGACACTTAATAGCATTTCAATGGGCAAAATATGTATACATGCAAATATTAATTGCAGAATTTTTTTTTTAAATAACAATTTTGGAGAAATTAACATTTTTACACTAACATTTATTACAAAATAATTTCTCAGAAGATTAATATTCAAATAAAATATTATTTTATTATGATCTTAGTTGGAACTGTGCTTAATTATTGGTTCATGGTAAGTAGAGCTTCCCTAATTATCTTAAATTATCTAACATTTGCCGATATTATCTCTGGCTTTTTCTCAACATATATTTTCATGCCTTGACCAAAAAGAAATCCCCAATCTGTTTGACTGCAGAGTCTAATGCTCAACATTTGAAGATCACAAGAACAATTATCCAATGTTATTAAGCTTATTCGTGAACTTATGGTTAAAAGTCACAAGTTCATGGAATACTTTAAAAGATTGCTGGTCTAACAAAGAAAGTAACAGAACATGATGATATCTTATGCTAGATTGTCTACAAAAAAGTTTCCAAACAGTTAGCTATACACATATTGATCTTATAAGTTTTTCTAATCGTCTTTCAGCACAAACCTTTGATTAGGTTTATTTTTTAGTCAAGTTATTTGTAAACAAAAATAAATAAATGATACATTATGATAGAGAATTGTGAGTATGTTTTCATATTCACAAGTTAATACCGTGTATTTACTAAGGCTCCATTTGACAGTTTATTTTCTATCGATTTTGACAGGTTTCGAATGGTTCTGTTTTTCATGTTTTATCATAACACCTGCTTGTAAGTTTTTTATCACACTACTTGTTGCTGGTTATAAAAACGATATAGTGTAATTTTGATGGTAATTCTCATCCCAACAAATTGGGATGTTTTAAGATGTTATAACTTCTTCAATTATATCCCCGCTAATTATGTTGCAAAATCAATCTTCACATAACCAAGGAATAAATTTAAGGATAAATATGTAATGTTATTTTAGTGAAAGTTTCTCAAAACCGATGTATGCTAAACTATTAAGCATGCGTTGATCGGTTATAACAACGCTTAATATAAACCAATCAAAATCGGTACGATCATTGACGGTCAAAACAGGTATGATCAATATCTCCCATAAATGGTACCACGAAATTCTCAAACGGTGCCTCTAATCTTAATATAAAGTATAAACTTCCAGCTGGTGAGTGTAACAGTATGCATCAAATGAGTTGAAGGTTGTTGACTTGTTGTGCTTGGAAATAATCACATCTTCAAAATTATGATAAAGACTCTATGGGCCAAAATAATTTAAGACAATATTTGTGAAATTTGATTTGTGTAAAGTGACTATCATTTGACAATTATTTCTATAACACTAAGCAATAATCCCAACCAAACAAGTGTAACTAAAACAAATTTCTATTATGCACAAAAAGTAACATAATATAAAAAAACACATCAATGAATATGAACAATGAGTTGAGCAACGATGATAGCACAAAAATTCACAGCTCAAATAGACTCTTTTAGATAAGGGATGCTTTTAGATGATAATAATGAAATTCACTATGTATATTGCACGTCCTTTGAGACAATCATGAAGTAAAATTATTGGAAAATCATGCGAAAACCAAATGTTAATGTTTAAAAATTTGAGAATTATCTGTAAAAGTAACATACAGTGAAAAACCTTGCTTTAGACATACATTAATATTTTGTAAAGGTGTAGAAAACACATGGCTTTGAACTCCATCCTAAGTCGCATATTCAATATCAAATTATATGGCACCGCGAAAAAATTGCTCAGCACTACTAAATATCATCACGGTCATAATTTCAGAGTGCATGGCTCACATACAGAAGGGATGATTGTACATGTATAAGATGATTTTTTTTTTTTTTTTTGTCAAACTAAAGGAAAATATTATTTACAGAAAAAAAAAAAAAAAGGAATCACCATTTACATGTAGATCAACTGTCTTAATAATTAATGCTGATATGAACTATGAAACGAACATTCGTATAACTATACACATTATTTCTGTTGCAACGACCAGTTTAATCATATCAAAATCATGTTGCCATTCACAATTCTTACTATATCCAATCTTTATCTAAGCATCAATATAATTACTTTTGTACATGGTGAAAAATATACTTACTTGTCATTGGTCTTCCATATACTTCCAGCATTCTCCATGACCATCTTCAATAATTCTAAAGACAAAACCTTTCCTTTCAAAAGCAATGGATCTTCTGGCTCCTCTGAACCTGCAAACTTCATTGAAAACTTACACATGTGTTTAAACAAAAAAATCCCATCTTCCCTAATCTTACTCTCCTCTCCTTCTCTACTCCCCAGATCCAACTTCACCTCTCCTTTCTCACCATCATTGTAACCCAAATCCATTGCCTCATCAATGAAACCCTGAGCAGTCTGAACCAAACTGGAATCATTTAGACTCTTTTCTGACAAATCCAACATATCAAGCACCGAAATCTTCTTCACCTTCACCTCCATACAATCAGACTCAACCCTAGCATATACGATCTTCAAAATCTGTGCCAAAACCAGTTTTGCCACCACCTGATTCAGCGCTGCATGGCTCCCTAAATATACATTGTAACAGCTTTTGACAATCTGCACCATCAACTCTCCTCTAATTAAGATAACATCAGATTTAACCGCAGTCAAAAAGAACTTTAACATCAGTAACTCCGTAGCATCATCCCCAATGACGCTAAGATTTACGACAGATTCAAAAACTCTGAACAAAATTCCACCTGAACTGATTTCGCAGGAGAGTAGTCCTTGAGAGATGAGGCGGAACAAACAATCAAGAGCTGGTTCGATGAGCCTAAATGAGGAGGAATCTAGAGCGAGAAGGAGAGAGGTGAAGAAAGAGTCAGAGATGAATAAAGGAACATCAATAAGAGGGGAAACAGATGGCGGATCCAATGGCGGAGACGGAAGGGATGATGAGTGGAGGAGATCAAGGGAGGATTTGCAGGACGAGACAAGGTGAGAGTGCTTGCGCCACGTGGCGTTCTTAACGATCTTGTCGAGGGTGGGACTGACGATACGGCCGACGGCCGTGTCTCCGGGGCGTAATGGAGAATCAGAGGATGTCATTATCTGAATTTGACGAATCAGATCATGGAGATGTGTGAGTTGACGAGAACTGGGTTTTTGACATGCTCCATAGTGTTCGAATGTAGGGATGGCATTTGGACGGTTATAGGTCCAAACCCGCTCCTCCCCCTCTATTTTGACTCATTTAGATCCGTCCCATAGAGTCTTCGAAGCAGATAGATCCGCGATCCGCTTTTGGAGGTCCGAATCTAGAGTCGGGTCTGCGGCATGACTAACACGCCCCAACCCGACCCGCATAATTGAAACATCATTAAAATACTTTATAACTATAATGGTTACTTGTTAATCTTCTTAGGTATACATGGTTATGAATCGAATATTATATTCATTCAATCAACAAACTATAATTTTTTCATAGTATTAAGTTGTATAAATGATAATCATACAATAACAAATGCATACATTTTGAACTATATCATACAACTCATTTTATTGTATTCTTTTATCATTGTGAACACATTATTACATGTATATAATTTATCATTTAGTGATAAAATATCTAAATATATAACTTTGTGTACATTAGAACACAATATCATCAGGTCGTGGGGCGGGTCGGGTCTACCCTAATCCATAAAGGTTTCGGGTACGGGGCGAAATTCCAGCCCCGCACTGGGTCTACGGGGCGGGTATGCGGCCGAGTTTAAAAAGGTCAGGTCAGGTCTGGGGCATGAGAAACCCGCCCCATTGTCATTCTTATTCGAATGGAACTAGCAAAAACAAAGCAGATTGTTATTGACACTCCAAATATTGTTAAGAAGGGTCAATTTTTTAAAATGACAGAATTTGTTAAGGGGATATCAATGAAAGAGAGCATCACCTTAACAAATAAAGTTTATTTTCCAAGTAACCCTTCTTTGCAATAATCACTTTTTTAGTTGTTAATCAAAAAAAAATTATGGTATATTAGTCGAACTGCATCAGATTTTTATACCAAATTATTAATAATTCAGTTGTCGATATGCATCAAATTTGATGAAAATATATCATTAATAGGAAATCGATATATATATATATATATATATATATATACACACACACACACACACACACACATTCAATGGCACCCCGAAACTGCAGTACTCCAATAGCCCCCTCCCTGAGATACACCTCTCATTTATATTAGTTTGAGTTAGTGGAACATGAGAGAATGAGTGGAAGGAGAAATGTGTGGCGGAAAAGTGAGAGGCCATTGAGGTGCTCCATTATTACGGGTGTCATTGAGCATGCGTCATATATATATATATATATATGTGTGTGTGTGTGTGTGTGTGTGTGTGTGTGTGTGTGTATCAAACAATTTTTCTGTCGAATTTGTCGATACACCTAAATTTCTCCTCTTTGACAACCCAATAACAAATACAAAATTCAAAAACAATGAACAATGTCGAACAAAAATATATACTACGGCAGACCTACGTCGTTATGCAGTAACTCACCTAATTCGGCGATGATAAATCGGAAGAAAACACAAAATGATCATTTTCTACCGAATATAATTTGACATTACGACGTTTGGCTCTCGAGACCGACATAATAAAAACCCTAACCTTCAACGTTTCCAGGGCATTATACAGTCGATTTCACATACCATATCAACAGCTTCTCCATATCTTAGCATCATATGAGAAGTGTTTCACGTTCATCTTTTACACCATTATTTCTCCCCAAACAATCGCTCTTTTTTGTTTGCAAATAATTTAAAATTTTGGTTTTTTTGCGTTTGAGATTAATTGAGATTTGAGATGGTAAGGGTAAAAAGAGAACGTAAAAAATTAAGTACGTGACCCTCCCCCCTAACATTTTTTTAATGATTGGAGTGTTTTTAAAATTTGATCTCCCCTTAACAATACTTGGAGTGTCAATAACAACACCAAAAACAAATGAAGGCTGCTCGCTTTTAATTTAAATAAATACAACATCCAAATTCATATATGCACCGAATCTCTTGAGCCTCTCCAACGACAAAGGAGAATCACCATCTTGAATCTTAAATTGAGGGCTAAATTTGTGCCCAACAAGGCTTTAGTCTCTGAATATTAAAGGCAATATTCAGGGATCAATCCTGAATTCATAATTGACCCCGGACGCTGAAATTATGGATGCTCTAATATTAAGGGTAATATTCAAGGAACAATCAATGAAGATTTTAGACCTTAGGGAGTCAGAGCTTTAAAAAGAAAGGGCAAAGTTGATGTTGTCATTGAAGGAAAAGTCAACTGCCACTACGAAGTACATGAGCGCATACATCTAGATAGAGATGAAAATGCTAAGAAATAAATTGAGCAAATGAGCAGGTTTGCGAGAAGGAATGTTCGATGGGACTGAAACAGCGTATTCTTACGTCAAAGTTTCCTCAATTGTAGATCGATTGTTCATCAGTTTCCTTATTACTAGCTGCTTGTATTTCTTGATGTAGTAACTTTATATTTCTCATTGTAGTAATTGTTTACTTATCAATGCAATGTGTGTTTTATTTATTTTCATACTTTTCCTATTATCTGATAGCTTTTGCTTAACAATCAAAAATACATTAGATTGCTTATGTTTAAATAAAGTACAAAATCATAATTATTCCATATTTTTCATACAATCATAAAATAAAACATAAGTTTAAACAACCAAATAAAATTGACAAATACCATAAGCCTATTCAGCCCCATTTCGGGTTGGCCAACTATAACGAAGTTTATATGCTTTATGACGAGTAAATTCCTTACCGTATGCTAATAGGTAACGAGAATCAAAAGTTGATTTAATTGCTTGAAATATGTCTTCGTCTTCAATTGTCTTGATAATCTTACGGTATCGATCACAAGCTTCTACAAAACGACGATGAGCCATATAGATTTCAACTAATGATCGTCTAGCAGGGCAGCTACAATGGTTATTATGTAATTTTGTGACAATCGCTGTAACACCCCGTAAATTTCAATGTTAATGTTCACAAATCAAAGAATAACTAATCTCAGATGTGAGAATTAAGGGAAAAGGGTTGCGCCATTGTGTTTGTCTCAGAATTCTGGTTGAGATAGAGTCCGAGTTTGCGTGAATTGGACTTCGTATGAAGAAGTTATGGCCAACGGAAGTTTCAGAAAATTCAAAACAGATTTCGAAAATTCAAATTTCAGAGTCAGATGGGCTAGGCGGGAAATTTCCCGCCAGGGCCAGGTCGACCTGGGGGTCGACCTACCCTGACCAGGTCGACCATAGGGTCGACCTGGCCCCCCCTCCCCCGAGCATATTTGATTGATGACTTGTTTATGACTGTATGCTGACTCATTAGGGTTTCTGATATGCTCTGATTGGCTGGGATTAATTCTGGGTTGATCGGACAGCCTAAACTAATCCTAAACTCTATAAAAAGACATGTAGACTCAAACCCTAAAATCAAATTCAAATCTATTCAACTCTAACAACGAATCTACTACAAAGGAAAGCTAATTCAACTTTAGAACTCAGATTTCAGAACTCAAGACCTTCTTTGAATTGTGAGTTCGATTTCTTTAATAAAATAATTAACAATTTAATTGGATTAAGCTATGATGTGGATTATATGGTTATGTTGTGAATTATTGACCGCATGTTATCATCTATGTTGTAAAATTGTGATGTTATCATTTATGTTGTAAATTCTATGATGTTATCATCTATGTTGTAAAGTTGTGATGTTATCATCCATGTTGTAATTCTATGATCATGTATTCATAGTGATGTTTCATATGCTAGTTTGGTTATGTTGATTCATATGATAACTCACATGTATGTATGCAAGTTAGGATGTTAATTGAGACATAGATCATATGCAGGTTAGTGAAAATTTTATGCATAACCTTACATGTTTCATGACATCTATTTTAGATCTAAAGTTAGGCTATGACATATGTGAGTTATATGCTAAATTTTACATGTTAGTTTATATGTTTAGATGTAAGTTTACACCATCGTTATGTTGCATAAATCACATATGCAAGTTTATATAAATATATGTGTTTGGAGTATGAATCATGTTATGTAAGTTTGTGGTTATTGCCTATGCAAGTTTACACCTTTAGATGCAGATCTATGACATACATGATTTATGCAAGTTTATGACTATTGCCTAAACAAGTTCACACCTTTAGATTTGGATCTGAAACGACCCGAACTTCCCCGGTAAGGAAAGCCCGGACTGAATTGAGGACAAGACAGATCAGAACGCAGATAGAAGAACATTTCATTGTTAATTACAACAATTCCATCAGAATACAAGAATATACAGAGTATAAACAAATAATATACATTAGAAAATATCAGAGATTTAAATACATTACTGCAGCGGAAAAATAATACAATACACAACTAGAAGTAATACACGGATACAGAGCTTTCCGAGTATCGTTCCAGCTGTAAATCAGGATCCTGTGAATATAAATCTGCAAAACCAAAACTACTAGTTGCCCGTGTCAAAATAAGGGCACCCAGAGTTTAGGTTAAAACAATAAACTCCAGGTCAGTCATGTGACTGGTGTGAGAACTAAAACAGTTATTAATCTTCATTTTCAAGTTAGGTAAATCAAGGGACCACGTCGTATAACACGGAACGGGTTTCCTCCCAAGAATACCTGTGCATAAAACAAACAGCGCAATGCTAAATAAACAAAATGAAGCTATTATAAGACCCAGGTCCCATCACACAATGCAACACAAGCTGGAGGATAGGGTTATACCTTATAATAGCCAAAGAATGCTTGATACGCTAAGTTTCATCTTTTATTATTACTATAAGTGTATAGTGTCAAAACAAAATTAATCATAAGTATTAATCATAGACGGCATGGGTACCATATATCATGTCGCCAATACTAGGCTCTACAATCAAAACCGCAAATGTCACGTATTGGAAGTTGGATTTCCATCTGTGAAACAAGGCAAGGGATCGTCCTTACCGAATTCGAGACGCTCTAGCCCGTGTCTCAGGAACAGAACGCATTGTCCCTTGGATCGTCAGGGCCGATCCACCGATGTGGATTAAAATGTCTGAACATTACTTTTCCCTACCCCATGGGGCGTCAATGAGCCAAATGACTCCATCGACTCCACACAGTCACCGATGTATCTGAGGCGCCTCGCAACAGCAACAACCACATAAGTCAAACTCGTCAGGGCGTGTAAAACCACTGACGCCACTTCTAGCAAGAAGGAAACGCATGCCCTCCCTGATGTCCTCTCCCATTTTTGGTTCACAATCGGGGTGTGAGGCTCGCGAATCAACGCTACACAAAGCTATGCCACACAGGCCGTGCTTTGATCATCACCCACAAGACTTTGCTTTTCAACAGAAGCCTTGATCATTTGCCACTTAAGCATGCCACACAGGCAATTCACTCCATGCGTTTGATATCCATCAATATATAACCACTGAGCTCGTACGTCTCAGAGAAGGGCGTTAAGCAAGAGAATAAATTCTCCGCCGCCAAACAGATATATATTTAATAGAAATCAATCACACAGAATAAAATCCAATGTCAGACACACAGTCCATTTACAAGTTCGTTCTGGGTCTGAACGAAACCGGAGGCACCTAGTACCCCGCATATCCATAGATCTCCAAGTACGTCTGGACGATTACTAACTGATTCCCTCCTCTTGGGTGTACGGCCCAATCAAGATCATCAGTAATCACCCAAACGACGTGAAGACCTCCGGTCTTCGACCACCGTCTTCATCCACGACACTACGTCGAATCAGTTATTCAGAATGGGATAAACCCGGTCTTTCTGAATAACTCGCGTATATAATAAACAAGTGTTACACAAACACAACATACGCCTCATTCCAATTCAGAATATTCTTTTATTCAAATATACTTATACTTTGGGAAAGATTCCCATTAATTTTATCAAAGATAAATTCTTTAAATTTATTCTTTAATCTTCTTTTGAATATCAATTCAAATTAGTCGGGATTAGCGAACCACACCGAAGTAATCATTTTTTTTCCTAATCCCAACTTATTCATCCCATGAAGTAAAACTGGTAATACTTCATATCTAACACCACTGTGTTATCGGTAAATTCAATTACTATTTCACGTTCAAATCTAATTAAAGATTTAACTATCGTCTGGAGCAAAACTGGTGATACTCCATTCTCGATTATTTCAATCTAATTAAAGATTCATTAAAACTCCACTTAGTTTTAATCTTCCCAGTAATCACTATCAATGATTATTTAACTTGGGAAATCATATCATGTCTTTAACTGGGTTAAAGAACCAATGTCATTTAAAACACGGTTCACTATAAATCCAAAATCATATTCCACTAATTATCGGGTTAAAGAACAAGTGTTATTTAAAACACCGTTCACGATAAACCCAAAAATCAATTCAAATTCAAATCCAATTAAATTCCATTTAATTGGTACACTTCATTAAATCTAACTAAAAAGATTTAATCTTTTTCTCAACTGGGTTTAAGAACAGTGTTAATGAAGACACCATTCATGACAAACCCAAATCCCATTTGATATTAAATACAAGGTCTGAATAGAAAATATATCGGCTTATATTCAATATCAAATTCTACGACCAACAAATATCATATTGGAAATAACGATATAAATATATCTTTCAAATTCTCATAACAATATCTGTATAATCATGAAATCCAACATCGAAATATTCCAAAGACAATTTCGATTCAAATCCATTTCCACTTTATATATTGGAAATTCTGGTTATTTTTAAAACCATTTCAAATCCACTGTATTTATTTTAAAAATAAATGGGATTATACTTCTAGTTCAAAACTAGTTCATTTCGATAAAAATCTATTTTTATCTTTTCAAATATGGAATTTTTCATCCCAATTCTTCACAAATCATTTCTTATGATTTTACACAAATTATTACTATTTTTAATAATTTTATTAAGGCTCGTACAGTCGATTTCCATCAACGGCCATCGAACTGCACTTACAGCGACCTTTTCCAAATTTGATTTGGACATAATTTGGAATCCAACCGTTAGATTTCTAATTTCTAATATTCGTTAGAAAGCGCTTTTCGATACGAACCCAACGGTTCCGTTTTTAGGTGTATCCGACGGTCGGATCTCCCGTAATATCCATTCGAAGTTAAGGGTCGAAATTCGCGAACTACCGCGGCGCGGCGCGTTCTATTCAGGCCATTATATATATATATATATATATATATAATATATATTATATATATTTCGTCGATTTCCTTTCAAAACGTATTTTATAAATCATTTTAAATTCGTTTTCAAAACGATTTCAACTTCATATTCAATTTCTGATCAAAATTGAATATTCCATATCATTAATCTATAAATGATAATATTTTCAAAACGTTATATTTTGAAATCACTTCCTTTTCTATATTCATTATAAAAACGAATAAAATCGATATAAATATCCTTTACGTCAAAATGGCGCACATCTAACCAACACGGCTTTATATATTTCAATAACTTCGTTATTCTATTCAACAAATGAATATTCTCTTCAACACATGAATTTTTATTTTTCTATTCAACACATGAATTTATATTTCTATTCAACACATGAATATTTATTTCTATTCAACACATGAATATTTATTTTTCTATTCAACACATGAATTTATATTTCTAT
This sequence comes from Allium sativum, assembly GCA_030737875.1. NCBI lineage: Eukaryota > Viridiplantae > Streptophyta > Magnoliopsida > Asparagales > Amaryllidaceae > Allium > Allium sativum. The sequence continues at coordinate 95,410,931 of CM060916.1, read as the reverse complement.
TCAACACATGAATATTTATTTCTATTGAACACATGAATATTTATTTTTCTATTCAACACATGCATTTTTTTTTCTATTCAACATATGAATATTTATATTTCTAATTTTCCAAATTGGAATGGGGCCCAATCAATTACCATATAACGTCAATTATATGGATTCCCTACAACACATGTATATGACAGCAACGATAAATAATCAACCATCATCCGGAGTGCTCCACACAACTGCATAAGCATTAAATATCATAATTAACGCTTACACAGTCTGTCAACCCATCGATTGACATACAACTAAACAATCGGGATTAGTGTACGTTAAATATCATCCCAATACCCGTGTGGGGTTTCAAATCAACAAACACAGATTTTTATTTGTGCAGTTGGGCGGTGTGAAATTTATCGTCCCAATCAATATCAGTCAAATCAGTGTATATAAACAAATCGTCCGATTTGTTTATTACTAGTTATTTTATATACACGTTAAAAATCACATTTTCAACTATAAAATATTTTCCACTATAAAATATTTTATTCCATTCCACATCACACAATAAAATTTCACAACACAGCAATCAAACAAACAAGTCATCCATGGTCTGTGGACAACGGGTGTCGGGTGCTACTAAACACCGTCTGCATCCTTGTAACGACCCAGATTTTCAGCTGTTTAATTTTGAATATTTAAATTTGTTTTAAATATTTTATTTTGAATTATATATAGGAATTTATAACGAATTTATTTATAAAGCGAAGTTTGAACATATAATTTATAATATAATATAAAACGAGCTCGAAATCGCGCGGCAGTTCGTAATATGGAGTTTTGAACTTCAACTGAGTATACAGGATTCGTTATAACTCGGATTTCTATGAAACAAGAGACGTTAGAACCGTATTGATGATAATTTTCATATGAAAGAGAAAAATCCAGATTTCGTGTTATAATTTGTTAATTATGGCCAAATCAAATTTTGAAATAATCGCTGTGGAAATCATTATTTAAAATATACGCGTTAAAATAGCCGTTTTGCAAATGGACTCAGATTTTGATGAAATTAGTTTCATTGGGACCGTAGCGTTAAATTATTGTACGGTGTTGAATGGCGTGGAAAACCGATGTCGTATGTGACCACGGTAGCCGTAAACGCCCGTTCATTTTCTATAATGCGTAATTAATTTAATAAAGGGTTATTTGAGTATAACCTGAACAGACGATGGAATTAGGCCACGAAACCAGTCCCGTTGAGTTCGTATCGTCGATTAGAGTCAGGATAGACATATAGTTTGTTATTTTTGAGACCGGCAGATTTGGTGTCGAAAATGGCATTGCGGTGCGCGTAAAAATAGCCTACCGGGGAAACAGTCTCAGAATGCGACGAAACTGGTACCGTTGGGTTCGTATTGAAGAATTATTTTAAGATTTCAGAGTTTCAAGTTGTTTCGATTTATCTGGTGATCGTGAAAAATTTAAACGCGTGTTTATTTCCGGTTTTATAAGGGAAAATTTTTCAAATGATGTCAGAATTCGACGAAACTTGTCACATTGGGTTCAGAATACCTTTTTACACCAAGAATAGCTTTTTCATCAGTAAACAGAAGTCAACTGTGGTTAGTTTTGCTTGATACTTCACCGCGAAGTTTCATTATAATAAAATAACCAAAATAAAATCTTTTAAACCATTCCATATGTTAGATAATCTGGGCAGAAATCTTGAAATCCATCAGTTCAAAATCTTTGGAAATATTGGCAAGGGAAATCCTTTTCAAATCATGCATCATCCACGTACATGATAATTAATGAAAACACATGCTAGTCTACCCAACAGCAGCTTATCATGTACAATCGAAAATAAATAACGCACATGCAAGTCTTCCCATGCAGACTAAAATAGACGCAGACCTGTATATTAAATAACTGGGCACCCTATACGTTTCAAATCATGCACATAACTAGGAGACCTTCACCGAATAAGTCCTCTGAAGCATTTAATGCAACCTGCGTATAAGGCTATAAGCACACACATAGCCAAATCCTTTTCAAAATCTTAGTTGTATAAAACCTGGTTAAAATCTTGAGTTATCTTTTCAAATCCAAGAAAATTTAGTCTAAGATTTCGACTGGTGACAGCACATATCCTTTTGTCAACAACAGTGTTCAATGAGATTTTAGGGAAAACCCTTTTCAGAAATCCTGGCACAATATCTTGGCTAACTGTCCAATATATACGAATATATATTTATAACGTTGTTTCCTTCCCCATGCTGAAAACGCACAGGCTTATCAAGTACAAAATTGTTTTCAAATGGGCAGACCTACCCTGAATGTACAGGCATCCTATTACCTACTCCTTGGGTGCCAAGGCAACTAACCCTATAAAAGATAAACTATTTCCTCTTTAGTTTGCTTCAGAAAGCCTCCTACTCAGGTTTAATGGCAGAAGTATAAAAGAAAAACGCAAGCTTAAAATCATTCATTTCAAAGTAAATACTCCAGTAAAATCCAAAGCCCATATACGTATATGTAAACCCGATCGGTGTAGAGTTTATGAGAGGAGTTCGGAAGGAGTGGAGGTGGAAGGTCAGTCGTCGTCCGTCGAAGTGGTGTAGCTCCGGTGAACTGTGGCAGCGGTGACAATATTGGAAACGAAGGGAAATGATGTTTGGAAGAGGCACATGTTGGTTTAATGTTTGATTATCGAGTTGGACTCCTGTGTGGCAGCGATTGTTGTACAAAAAGGAATGAAGGAGCAGTATTATTTTTGCGTTTTCAGTGAGGGTGACCGAGAGTGAAATGAATAAGGGATTCGCTCCTGATAAGTTATGGAGGCCGGTTCCTCTAGGTAGTTGCGAGCTCAGGTTTCAAAGCTAGGAGGGGCTGGCGAGGGTCCGTACGTCTGGCCGTTGGTGAAGTCCGATAAAAAGGGAGGGGAAGCATTAACAGTAAATTAAGGGAGGTAGGAGCTTAATTAATGTTGGCCAAGGATGGGTGGATTAGTGAGATTTAAAGCAGGGACCATTGAGTGGAGGGGTGTAGTTGTGTCAATAGTATGGGTTGGAAAGGCTGTAGCGTGTGTAGCCTTTGGGAAAGGATGGGCGTGAAATTGATGAACGAGGTACATGGGGTTATCAGCTTGGGTGGAAGTAAACGGTAGAGTTTTTTTATGTTTGGCTCCTTGTAAATGAAGAAGACACGGTGAGGACATAATTATGGTGGGAGCAGATGCTTTATTATTTTGGTACTGAGAAGAAGAGGGATTGTCAGATTTCAATGCCACAAGGGTGTTCGAAGCTGAGTTATAGCGAGGAAAAAAATGAAGAATGGTGGAGACGAGTTTCTGGTTAGGCCATACAGACGGTTGGAACATCTAGAGTAGGAAAAGAGAATCAGAGGAGACTGGTCCCGATGAAATCGCAGCAACGAAATCTACGTTTTGGAACTAATGCGCCTAAGAACTGAGTTGTTGCACTTCGTGATAAAATCGAATGCTCGTTTGATTTTAATCAGAACAACGACAAAACCGCAAATGCGAACCAAGGTGAGTAAACTCATTAACTCTGCTTCGTTTATATTTTTATAAACGAGTTTTTAAATTTATTTTATACTGCGTGATGGTTGCTTGGTTGAATAGTTGATAAAATTGGTTGATAGGATTACATCGTTGATCGATTATTAGTTTGATACTTCATATTGATATGAAATAATATTATTGATGTGATTAACATCTGTAGATGCAGGGAAACAGGTTGGAGGGGCCCAACTGGGTTCCTCAACATTTGTATTATTTTGTTTGCATTTACTGCAACATATGCTATGATTTATCTACTATGATTGTTCTTGTTGTGTTTAAACATCACTGGCCCTAGAAATTTGGTATTTTAATACCGTAAAATATTTTCGAATAATAAAAGGGATTTGAATTTAAAAAAGGGGGAAATTTATTTCCAAAGTAGAAATTGAATTTTTAATGGACTTGAAAGTAGTAACTTGTTTTACCAAATAAAACAAGAAGTTGATTTTAAACATGTGTTAAAAATTTAGTAAAATATTGTCATTGGATTAAATTGAATTTATAAGAAGAGGGGAAAGTGGTTTGAAACCAATATTTAAAATAAGATTTGAACTTTGCAAATTATAATGGAAATTATGAGAGAGCTTAGAAAAAGGTGAAATAGAATAGGAAATTACCTGAGTAATCCTCTTTTAATAGAAATTAAATAAAGCAATTTGGATTTGGGATTTCATTTTTATGAAACCAAATGGGTATGATTATATAAAAGGGAATATTATTCACGACTAAAGTGAATAATATTTTGAAGTGAAATTATTCATAGAGGAGATTTGAATTTGAAAATATAAATTCAAATGGATATTTAAATGAAAAGGGGATTCGTTTCAAAAAGGATATGAATGGGTTTTAAATTCCAAAGTTGGAATATAAAAGTAAATCGAGATAAACCCAAGGGATTTATATTTAAGATTTGACTATGTCGAATGTTAATTAAGTTATAGTTATATTTCGAAGTAATAAGAACAAAAAGAGATATGTGGAAATAAGAACATAGAACCAATTTCATTCGATGGAGAAGTTTTATAATAAATGTTTTGTAAATTCTAAACAGCGATTTTAAACGCTGCCGTTATAATAAATGTTTTGTAAAGTTCTAAACAACGGTCTTAACGCTGCCGTTGTGATAAATGTTTTGGTAAATCTAAATAGCAAATTTTAACGCTGTCGTTATAATAACTGTTTTAATAGCAATCTTAACGCTATGGTTATGATAAGTGTTCTATAATTTTGTACAGCGGTTGTAACGCTGTTGTTAAAAGCAATGTTTTATAAACCAAATATTTGGAGACAGCGATTATAACGCTACCGTTATAATCAATATTTTTATGTAGAGAAGGTGTGTTCTTAGATCGAATCCGAGAGTCGCGTAAGCGATGTTTGGTTTAAAGTCGTGAGCTTTGATTATTTCAAAGTTGAGAAGGTGGTTCAATTAAGGTCTGAGAGGTAAATATACCCCAACTTGATTGACTTCATGATCGATGGAGGAATGGTTAAGGCTCGATGGTGGAATTTGGTTAAGCAATATGGTTAGCTAATAAATGATTAGTGGGTTGAGTTATAATAACGATGTTTTATAACATCGCGTTAATTTGAAATGTTTTTCCAAATAAAATGAGAGATATTTTCTACACGTAGAAAATGAAGTGAATTGTCAACGAGGAATTAAAAGACAGGAATTTGGAATAATAACTTAATAAGGAATTAAATTAAAAAGGGGCCCAGTGTTGTTTGATGCTTAATCGGTAGAAATTTCCATTTGGAAATAGGACCGTTGATTGTATGGATGTTTCTTTGATAGTTAAATCACCGACTATCAAAGTTTTTTTTTATATACCTCCGTTGTCAATATGGAGAGACCGGGATCAGATTTGATATCTGAAACCCACTCCGTATTGGCGTAAGCGTTATGAAGCAACTTATGCTGAAGAAAATTGAAGACGGAGTTATGCAAGGGCTATCCTGTTTACGGGATAGTGCCTTCGGTTTGTCCAGACCCAGGACAACTTGTATGGACGAGTGTCTGACAGAGTATTTCCAAAGGGATTACGTACGTTGATTCCTTCAAACGTACGAAGTTGGTGGCATAGAAGGGAAACTTCTTTAGCCTAACAATATGAGTATTTTTGTGGGAATCAATTAGTGATTTCCGATGGATCTGACGATGTGGCATTCAAAGTGAATGATGGCCAGATGTTCTGGAAGATAATTCAAACCTCAAGCCTCATCAACCCGGAATTGGACAAAAATCGGGCAGGCAGCATGGCTATGTGGGTCGCACCCATTAGGATGTATAACCACCTATCTAGAGAAATTCCTTTTGCTTCTTAAATCTATCGATGCTGTCCCTTTTCGGGAGGCGGTTGCTGATCCCAACCGTCGGTGGTATACATTCGATACACTCAAGCGAAATGAGTGGTCGGTCATGTGTGGGCCGGGTTGTAAGATGTTCTTGTTGAACCCAGTGTATTCGTCTCGAGAGATACACTATCGGAAGGTGGTCCCATACCTTGTCATGTTGGAAATCCAATCTCCAATAAGCGCCCTGCGGTTTTTGATTTTACATTATATATGGAGCGTGAGATGCAAGCGTTCCGCTAGATTCTATTTATTTGATGTAGACATTATTATAATATCACTGGATTTGATATCAAAAATATTTTTGGTTATCGTAAGGTAAAAACCATCCGTGTTTATGTGTGGATCGGTCTTACGATTATCATTTCTTTCGAAAGGATTTTGAAAGTTAAACAAATGGTTGGAGTTTACTCACACCAGTCCCATGACTGACCCAGAGTTTATTTTGTTTGTTTTCCCTAAACTCTTGGGTGCCCAAATTTGTACGGGCAGTCAAGTAGCCGGGATTTTTTTCAGATTCACTTGGAGGAGTTTGAAGCAGGAGGCTTCACCAGTTAGCTATAGACTATCATATTTTCCGCTGTGTACTATGTGGTATCTGGAAACAGGTGTTTATAACTGTTCCAGGGATAACCATTGTGCTCTGATAAATGGTATGTACATATACAGTTACTGATTTGCATTCCAAAAGTTATGTTATCTAATATATTTTATCCGTTCCGCTGTGAGTTTGTGATCTTCGTTTTCTTCTATTCTAATATTTCTTTCTTTCTATTTCTCATCCTCTAACTTCTTTCTAATAATGATTCGTGTTTCTGTGCAATTTGGGTTGGACGTGTGGTGTTATTAGTCGACTCAAAGGGTACGGAAATTTGGGTCGTTTCAATCCTAGTATATATTTCAAACTAGAAATAAATTAAAGGTGAGGAGTTCTCACCGAGGGTTCCACTCTGCCTTTTCATTTCTGAATTTCTGAACCGTCTGAATTCCTTTTTTATTTCAATTCGTTCCATCGTAATCTGTTTCACACGATGTTTATATTAAAAATCACATTTTTATTTCTACGCTACATATATAAAAATTGTATTTTTATTATCTCTATAATATAAAAATCATATTTTTATTCTTTCTATAATATAAAAATCATATTTTTATTCTTTCTATAATATAAAAATCATATTTTTCCTCTCATGCAGAACATATTCATATAAAGAAAATCCTATCTTTATAATAAAATTTACATTCCTATAATAAACTACTAAAAATAAAGGCTGATTTAAACTAAAACTGAATTTACAAACAATAAAACTCACGGTTTTATTCTGGGACGTCGAATTGGAGGTGGAAGGAGCGGCAGTGGTGAACTGGCGGCGGCACAGGCTTTGAAGAGGTGGCGGGGGAGGTCACATGGTCGGGGCGGTGGTGGTCAGGCGAAGTGGAGTTAGGGTTCACGACGGAGGGTCTTCATCGATTTGGAACTTCGAATAGGGGGAAAGAGGGAGGTGGCGCGATTGTCGGCGCGGGGGAAGAAGGCATCGGCGGTGGCTAAGGCAGTGGAGGCGGAGTGGCGATCGATTTGGGGGGGGGGGACTACGGGGAAACGAGGGCATCGGGCTATTTCTTTCTGAGCGTTGACTAATGAAGGGAGGGAGGGAGTTAGGGAGAATATATATAATTAATTAATTTAAATTTTCCAATTAGTGGACCTTTTTAATCGAACCCCGATTCAAACCCAACGACTGTCGTCCCTAGCGTATTACCCCCATTCGAACACAATGGGATATGTCACGTAGGCTGATTCGATCGTTTTGATCAGTTTTCGTCGAAATAAAAATATAACTCTATATATTGAATTTGAACGCACATTTCAATTTACCGGGGCCACATACGGACTCTAAAAATTCCCGAAAAATACTTTCTAGCTTTGTATTGACGATACGGTCCTAACAAAACTAATTTCGTCAAATTCTGAGACCGTTTGAAAAATGGCCATTTTCCAATCGATTTAAAATCAACTGAAACTGGTCAAATGCGTTTTCCTTTGCCACGCTCACATATTGATTCGAAAAATTACGAATTTTGGAATATAGCAATAACTTGACATCACAGATCCAACAAAAGTGGTTTCATCGAAAACCAAGGTCGTATGCAAAATTTCCATTTTTAAGGGCCAGAATTCCATAGCGACTATTCTGAATTTTCAACTGGACGTAACTTTTGATTCCCGCTATGAAATTTCAATTTTTCGGATCGCTGTAAATATATAGATTCAAATAGATTCTAATATTTTTGGTTTCGCTAAAATCCGGTTTATTTTGAATCATGTACATTCATTTGAACTTTGAAATCGAATTTTCAAACTACTGCGCCATTTTCAATTCCTTTTATAATTTAAAATAATTATTTATTTTCTAACGATGATCTATATAGATATATACATTCGAATTCTATTCAGAATAAATTTCTCGTCATTATTATTTAAAATAATTCATTTTAAATAATCAAATTCGCTAAAACTGCCAAAATAAAAATTTTAAATTGGCTCGGATTTCCGGGTTATTACAATCTCCCCCACTTAAAAAATTTCGTCTCCGAAAAGGAACGAAGCCGTAAGTTGTTTCACAAATCAACTCAACTTTCACTATTTTCATTACGGCTTAAGTTCTTTAACTTTTCAGTTTCTAAAAACTTTTCAAATTTCTCAAAAATTTGGCTGACACCCTAAATCTTCGAAAAATTTCGCCATAACCTCCCCTGCACCGGGGACTTCGGGATATTTCAAATAGCCTCCCATGGCCCTCATCAATCCAAAAAGAAAAAGAAACAGCCAATCGGCTCATAAAATCATCCAAAACCCAATAAATTCGTAAACATGTACCTATTTGTCGGGCAAACAATTTTATTCTTCTGCTCTAGCCTCCTTGCTATGACCTGTTCAATGTAAGTACATGTACATGCATACATATGCGATAAATTTTCAATACAATTCACTATTTGATACAATTTGGCTAAATGGTTCAAATTTTAATTAATCAACCAATAATCAAACAACATAATCAGCAATCAATTAGTTTATATCTTTTCAAACTCATAATTTTGATACATAGTCAAAAAAATCAGATTTTTGATGCCCAGTGAAACACCCCACCTCCGTTTGGGTCACTCACAAAGGGAATGCCCTAATTTTGGTGGAGGTTTATAAGTATAAGTCACAGATACACAAGACAGATATAAATACACATTTTTTTAAACAGCGGAAACAACAGCAACTTTTATTTCATCAAAATACGTGTCATACAAACCATACCCTAATTGTCTTACAATACTTCCAAAAACAATTACATTTCCATAACTGTCTTGATTATCAAAGAAGCATAAAACATAAAATAAAGCAGCAAAATCCCCATAATGATATCCAAAACCATGATCCAAGCAAAAGAGATCCAAACCGTACATCGATTGTCTTCAAGCTTGCAAAAGAGTCTGACTAAGCTGAGTTGTTTCCTCCCTGTTGACCTGGGGGGGGGGGGGGGGTAACGAAAGAAAAGAAGACGAAAAGAAAAACGGAGTCAGACATAAAGCCTGAGTAAATCTAGTGACTTTTCAGTATGTGAAAAAAAAGGATATGATAGACATAAACTGAAAACAGGATAGTATCATAACTAAGGGAGTGTAGTCTAGAATCGAACATACTATCGAACTCACACTATATCTCTGCATTTGCTAGAATTATTCTAACCGGCACCCCATGCTGAGGGTGAAGTGATCTTTTTTTTTCTTCTAAAGATCGGCTCCTACTCGTACGTGTGTCTTACGGCTACCCCAAGAAGTGTAGATACCTATGCTGGTCCCACCATGGGGTGTATCAAGACCCATGGTAGCGGCCCCGACACAATTACTAGAAGGCATATGATATACTACTGGTGCCCCCAGTGCCCTGTTGTCTGCTCCGAAGTGCATGCACGACCGCACACCGTTAGACCTACACTGTGCACCTAACATTGGCGTTATTTGACCGCTTATAGTCAGCCCAGTAACCGTGCCCCACCCTGCCTAGTTTCAGGGTACCGTTGATACCTAAATTGGGTTACTACTGAAACTGGTCCCTACGTTACCAGGGTTTTCTAGTCAAACATGTTAAGTGGTTAAGTGTATGTATATACCTAACCCCCACCCTTCAATATTTGTTAACATGTTGAATCTTGGTTAAGTATTTTCAGTTGACTTAACCCTACTACCTGTCCTTAGCCTCTTGGAGCACCGTCCACTCACATTAGACAGATATCACTACGGTTACTGGATGTGCCGGTTGGTTCCGGGCAGGTTTACACCGTAGTTCTGTCTAACCTCGGGTCTTTATTGGGCTCAATGTTTAACCACCCACATTGGATAGGTATTGTTGTGACTACTGGACAGCCGGGCGGGTCCGGGTAGGTTTATGTCACAACTCAATCGAACATCGGGTCAAACATGTCGTCTTTTCTAGATTTACATATTTTATTATTTATGCAAATGTCATGTCGTCTTTTAATTTGGGTATAACAATTTATACCGCTAAAATGTCACAGTCGTTGGCATGCGCCAAACATGCCAACATGTTTATTATATCATGTTTTACACCCAACGCTATTACCCTCATTTGTACGTACTAATGTTGGGCTCGACACAATTCAGCCCAACTTGATAAACGTGAGAAAAGGGGAAATCCAGAACATATAATATTTCTATGATACATAGAAGGTGTAGCGCATGAACTTGCAAATTGGCGTTAACATAAACATTGGATCATGTGAACTTGCATTCAAAATTAGTATACAACTAAATGGGTGTCACATAGGATGGCATATGTAGATTTATACAAACTTGGGTTTTAACATATTAACTTGGCATAATGTCGAACACAAAACTAGCATGTTGTAAATTAACCCAAAAATGTCCAAATCTAATATATAGTCTATTTCCACATGAAGTTGCATAGTTTATGTAACTCAAACTGCATTTAACATAGTTCTAATCATACTTGTAATGGATCTAAGATGTATACATAAGTTTTGAGTCATGTAGGCATAAAAGATCTCAGATCTAGGATATGTTTACATAAGTATATGGCCCATGATATCAACATAAACATAAAGGGGATATTAACATAAACATAAGAGGGGTCTAATCATAGATTTTGCCACAAACTTGCAATTGCAATTACTTTCATATACAATCGTATAATAAACTTGCATCGACCCATTTATGCCACTAATCAATACACATAATCACGATAGAAACATCACAATACACAAGATCTACATCATTATACAACAACAATACAATTCGATTCTCAATTACATCGTATCACATCATAATTTTATTCAGATTCTGAAAGACCACTATACTTACAACGTGTGACGAGATCTTGTTTTCTGATTTCTGTTTTCTGAATTTGGAGGTGCTCTCCTTTGGGTAGCAATTTGTTGATTGATTTGATTAGACTTTAATTTGCTTCTTAGTTTGATTCTTGGCGGCTACGATCAACTCCTTCCTGGCAGCATGACGACTCCTCTATTATTTTCTTATGTGAATTAGTTGAGTCTTAGGGTGTATTTATAGAGTTTTCAAGTTAATTTGAGCCGTCAGATGCACACAGGGAGGGAAATCAGACCGTACAGCACACCAGAAGTTGAACCAGGGTCAGACCCACCTGGTCAGGCTGACTGGGCAAGTCGACCTGCAGGTCGACACCCAAGTCGACTGCGCAGTCGACTTGGGAGGCCAGGTCGACTGCCCAGTCGACACTAGTGTCGACCTGGTCACTGGGCGGGAATTTTCCCTCCCAGCCCAGTTTGAACTCGAATTCGAATTTTAAAACCTGTTCTGAGCTGTTTTTGAATTTCAAATTTATTCTAAAACTTCCGGAGATCATAACTCCTTCATACGGAGTCTGTTTCACGCAAACTCAGACTCTATCTCAACCAGAATTCCAAGACGAACGCAATGGCGTAAGCCGTTTCCCTTAATTCTTTCATTAGAATTAATTATACTTTTAAATTTATGAATTTCACTGTTATAGAATATATGGGGTGTTACATTCTCCCCCACTTAAAAGGATTTCGTCCCCGAAATCTTCAAGCTAGGAAGAACGTATATCCTTACCATCCAATCGTCCATCTACTCAACCAACAAACACAGGTGTCCATTGTCCTTAAAGGCTTCTAATGTTTTATGATCATATGCATTGTGTGTATGAATGTCCCTATCTAATGTAGAAATCAGGTGGTCGACTGATTCAGTTGACCTCCTAAATGTGAATCATGTAAGTGTCATGAATCCATTATGTATGCAAATTTTTCCTACTCATAATTCTACATGAGTGCACAACAATTCATACAAATGCGATAACCATATGATAACATATAAATTTTCAACCATATGTGAACGAGAATACATATATGCATATGCAGTATGAAGTGACTGAGCCGATCTAAATCTTAGGGTGTGTGTGTATATGCATCCACGAGCAACCACTAGCAATCACTTGCAACCACTTGCAGCCACAATCCATAACATGTTTTCAAATACATGTTTGCATCCATTTTTTCTACCTAAGGAGTTAAGGAGAAAGGGCCGAGGAAATATGCCTAAAAGATAGATAAAGCATAACTTAAGGAAAAAGAGAGATCAAAAGATGTACCCTCAAAAAGAAAAGGGTAGGCTGCGCGTATTCTAGCCTTAGTTTCCCAAGTCGCGTCTTCCTCGGCGTCGCTCCACTGAACTTTGACGAGCTTGACTTCGCGGTTGCGTAGCTTTTTCACTTCAGTTCCTAAGATGCGTGTTGGAACTCTTCTCACAGTTGCTTCACGTTCCACTTCGGCTTCTTCTAGAATGCTAGGCTCTACTATTTCAGCAGACTCGTGTAAACACTTCCGGAGGTGAGAAACATGAAAGACGTTGTGAACTCCAGCCAGTTTTTCGGGTAGCTCTAATCTATAGGTCATCTTCCCAACCTTCTCGATGATAGGAAATGGTCCTTCAAATCTCGGTGCTAGCTTTCCAGTGGATCCAAAATGAACAACGTTCCTTAGAGGAGATACCTTAAGAAAAACTCTGTCCCCAACCTCAAACTCAAGGTCGGTCCTTCTCTTGTCGGCGTAGGATTTCTGTCTATCTTGGGCCGTCTTCATCCTTCTTCGTATCAAGTCCACTTTTTCTGAAGTTTCTCTGATCATGTCTGGACCAAGAATAACCTTATCTGTAGACTTCCACCAACAAGTTGGTGACTTGCACGGTCTTCCATACAATGCTTTGAAGGGTGCCATGCTTATGGTAGCTTGGAAGCTATTGTTGTAAGAAAACTCCACTAAGGGAAGGTGATCCTCCCATGTCCCTCCAAAGTCAAGAACACAAGTCTCAAAAGATCCTCTAAAACTCTATTCATCCTTTCCGTCTGGCCATCGGTCTGAGGGTGATAGGCCATGCTTAAACATAACTGAGTGCCTACAGCTTCTTGCAAACTTCGCCAAAACTCGCTTGTGAAGATAGGGTCTCGGTCACTAACAATGCTGGAGGGTATCCCATGGAGTCGAACTATCTCCTTAATGTAAAGAGACGCTAGGGATGAGGCGGTCCTTCCACTCTTGACAGGTAAAAAGTGGGCACTCTTTGTAAGCCTATCCACTATTACCCAAATGCTAGTATTGCCCCTTCTCGACCTAGGCAGCCCATCAACGAAGTCCATTGAAATGCTATCCCACTTCCACTGTGGGACCTCTAGGGGATGAAGCAGTCCTCCAAGCTTTTTCTGTTCCGCTTTAACTTGTTGGCATACCATACACTTAGAAACGAAATATGCCACGTCCTTCTTCATGCCGTTCCAAAAGAAAACTCTTTTCATGTCCTTGTACATTTTGTCTCCGCCTGGGTGTATTGTCATCTTGGAACGATGTGCTTCCTCGAGAACCTTCTTTATCAACTCCCTTGCTTGTGGAACGCATAGTCTTCCGTCGCGTCTTAGCCAGCCTTTATCATCGATAGAGTATCTACTGAGGTGACTAGAAGTCTCACCCCTAATTAACTTATCAACCACTTCAACTAGCTGAGGGTCCTCACGTTGTGCTGTCCCTATTGTGTCCAAAAGAGTAGGGCGCACCTCAAGAGATGCTAACAAACCCGGTACGAAATCAGAGGAGGGCCTAAAGTTAAAACTGGCTATATACTCTAGGCTTTGCCTTTCTACAAAGAGTGGGCTTAGGGTCAGTTTCTTTCTACTCAAGGCGTCTGCCACCACATTGCCCTTGCCCGGAGTATAGGAAATCTCGAAGTCATACGAGGCAAGAAACTCCATCCATCTCTGTTGCCTCAAGTTAAGATCTTTCTGCAAGAAAAGATATTTCAACGATTTATGGTCAGTGTAAAGTTCGAACTTCTCACCTAGGAGATAATGTCGCCAAGACTTAAGTGCAAAGACGATGGCGGCTACCTCAAGATCGTGGGTCGGGTAGTTCTTTTCATGAACTTTCAATTGCCTTCCACCATAAGCTACTACCCTTCCGTCTTGCATCAAGACAACGCCTAGCCCTGTCCCACATGCATCTGTATAAACTGTGAACATCTTGCTTCCGTCTGGCGAAGTCAGGACTGGGGCTGTTGTAAGAGCCCTTTTTAGGCGTTGGAAAGCGAACTCGCAATCCAAGTCCCAACTGAACACTAGATTCTTCTTTGTCAGCCTTGTGAGTGGAGCTGAGATTTTTTCAAAATCCCTTATGAACTTCCGGTAGAAACCTGCTAGTCTTAGAAAACTTCGGACCTCAGTTGCATTCTTTGGTGTCTTCCAGTCTTGCACCGCAACTACCTTCGCGGGGTCTACAGCCAGCCCTTCTTTAGATACTACATGCCCAAGAAACCTTACTTCTTCTCTCCAAAAGTGGCATTTTGAAAATTTTGCCTTTAGCTGATGTGCTCGGAGAGTATCCATGATTTCCTTCAGATGTTGAGCATGCTCCTCCTCACTCTTTGAAAAGATCAAGATATCATCTATGAAGACAACCACAAACTTGTTGAGGAATTCTCTGAACACTCTGCTCATTAGGTCCACGAAATAAGCGGGTGCATTTGTCAGGCCGAAAGGCATGACAAGCCACTCAAAGAAACCGTCTGGGGTTCTGAACGCCGTTTTATCAATACTATCTTCAGCCACTCTTAGCTGATGAAACCCAGTTGCTAGATCAAGTTGGGAGAAAACCGACGCGCCTACAAGCTGATCAAACAAATCGTCGATTTGGGGAAGAGGGTGCCTATTTTTCTTAGTCAACTTGTTTAACTCCCTATAGTCAACACAAAGGCGAAGAGAACCGTCTGCTTTGGTTGCGAACACCACTGAAGCACCCCATTCTGAAATGCTCCTTCTAATGAACCCCTTCTCTAGAAGTTCTTTAACTTGCTTACTAAGCTCATTTCTCTCCTTTGGAGCCATATGTCTGACAGGTAAAGCTACGGGCTTTGCGTTATCCACAAGATAGATTCGAAAGTCTATTTCCCGCTTCGGAGGTAAGCCTTTCACCTCCTCGAAGACATCCGGATATTCCCGGACTACTCTAACCGATTGCAAACTATCAACAGAAGCATCAAGCGGCTCTAGATAACTAAGCATAACAGCATTCAAAGGATTACAGGAAATTTCTAGAGTGTTACCAAGCCGAGTCAAGAGTCTAACTAATCTTTTCTCACAATCAAGAATGGCACCGTTACTGGATAACCAGTCCATGCCTAAGATCAAACCATATCCCGAGAAGCATAGAACAAAGGCATTACAACTAAACTCAACACTGAGAATAGAGATTTTCAAACCCAAACAAACCATTGATAAGTAAGCGGAGCCCCCAATTGGATTTGAAATTACCAAGGGATCATCAACCATACTAGTGTCTAAATGTAGAGATTCTACTAACGCAGATGAAATAAAGGAGTGTGTTGCACCAGAGTCAAAAAGTGTGCGAACTGGATGATCATAAAGATAGACTACACTTTCTACAGAAATATTACTACCTCGCTCCTGTGGAGGTGCTGTCAGAGCATGAACTTGACCTCCTGAAGTTGATCCAACTTTCTGTCCCTGTCCTTTCTTCTTTGGGCAGTCCTTAGCTTGGTGCCCAGTCTCCCCGCAATGGAAGCAACCACCCATCTTTGCCTTCTTCTTCCGGCAGTCTTTCTCTATATGCCCAACTATGCCACAGAAATGGCACTTTCTCTTTTCACAGGACTTCTTGTTCTTTCCTCCTTTCTTAAAGTTTGTCTTCTTAGCCTGTAAACCTTCTTTCTTTTCCTCGGCCTTAGTCTCCTTCTTGTCGTGGTCTTCCTCATGTAGCAACGCCATGTCCACCAAGCATTCATATGTCGCTCCCGTGGACACATGGGTCATGGCAAGGCTGTGTATAGGCTCATTCAGACCTTTGACGAAGCGAAGCGCCTTCTTGTGTTGGGTATTTACTAAGTCCAGCCCAAATCTGGCCAGTTGATTGAACTGATTAACGTACTCCCTGACCGTCATGCTTCCCTGTTTAAGATTTAAGAACTTCTCTATTTGCAGGCTCCTTTCAGCTTGGGAGAAGAATTTCAACTCAAACCTTGTCCTAAAATCATCCCAAGTTTCTACTGCCCTTTGAGCATTAGTGATCTCCCACCAATAGGAAGCTTCATCTTTGAGCAACCACACTGCTAGCTGTATCTTTTGCCTATCATCAACTCCGAAGATGTCAAACAGATCCTCGGTCTCCTTTAGCCAATTTCTTGCTCCTACAAAGGGTTCAGTTCCATGGAAGTCTTTTCCACCCATAGACTTGAAGTCTCTACATGTTTTGGCAAAAGCATTTCCAAGGGGAGGAGCAGGAGGAGGAGGAATTGGTGCTACTGGGGGAGGAAGGATATTTGCCGGGCCCGCGCCATTTGCGGCCCTAGCTTCTAAGAACCTCCAAAACCAACCGTGTATCGGTACTCCTTCAGGATTCCATACCTTGTCATAGTTGGAAATCCATTATCCAATACGTGCTTGCGATTTTGATTGTATACTATATGTGTAGAACGTGAGATGAAAGCGTTTCTGCTAGTTGGTATCTATTTGTACATAGACATTATTATAATATCAAAAGGTTTTTGATATAAAGATATTTTGGATTCTCATAAGGGAAAAACCC
The DNA here is from genome assembly GCA_030737875.1 of Allium sativum. Classification (NCBI taxonomy): domain Eukaryota; kingdom Viridiplantae; phylum Streptophyta; class Magnoliopsida; order Asparagales; family Amaryllidaceae; genus Allium; species Allium sativum. The sequence goes on along the minus strand of CM060916.1, from coordinate 95,393,828 downwards.
GTTCCGTTCTGCGGCGTGGTCTTATGAGATATCGTTTACTTGTTCATATACCTGTTTAAACTGTTTTACTCATACCAGTCCCATGACTGACCCGGAGTTTACTTTGTTGTTTTCCCTAAACTCTTGGGTGCCTAATTTTGTACGGGCAGTCAAGTAGTCAGGAATTTACATATATACTGGAAGAGCGTGGAGCAGGAGGCCTCAAGATCATATAGCTATAGTTATTTCCGTTGTGTTGTAAGTGTTGTACTCTGATAAGTGCTATTGTATACATAACTGTTATATTTCAAAGTTATGTTATCTATTATATGTTATTCGTTCCGCTGTGAGGTTCGTGTTACACTGATGTTGTGTTCTTCTTCTTCTATTCTAAGTTTCTATCTTATCTATTCTCACCTTCTAATTTCTTTCAATAATTACCAGGATTTTTCGATGTTTTGGTTATCGACGTCGAGCTTATGTCGATAACCAAAGTCGCCGAAAATCCGGGTCGTTACAGTTGGTATCAGAGCTTAAGTTAAGTTTACCTTGGCTCTGTGGCGTGACTCGGTAGAGATAGGGTTAGTAATACCCTAGATTGAGTTTTAGTGTATATATACGAGTGCGTATTTGTATTTGATATAAAAATGGTTTTATATTGTGGAGATTCATTGGCTGAGTTGTTTATGAGTTCTGGTCGATCAGTTTGATCCATTGTATCGGTAGGAGTAAATAAACACTTGAATACGATGGACCGACACAATATGGATATGTGATATATTATCATATATAGGATATATTTGTTGCTATTATAATCGAGTAAGATTATAACATGTGAAATGGTTATATGTAACCAATCAGAATTCATATAAGTAAAGTATATGAAATAAGATGAATTGAATATGAATTTAAATCAGATTTGGAATTAAAATAAGGAAATTTTAAGTTCCTGGGAGATTTTGAAATGTTTTCAAAATGGAAGTATTCAGTAATGGTTTTGAAATGATATAGTATTGAAATCACTTGTGTCGCTGGAAAATAATTCCGATGATGACTGCGCAGTATCATCGGTGTGATTTTCGAGTTTCTAAGTGGTGGATCACTATCAAAGATTTTGATTTGAATTGTTTTGAGAAAACAAGTTGTTTAGAAATTCAAAGGTTTTGAATTGGTATTATAATTTCAAATTGATTTGAAAGAAACCCAGGAATTTAAGTTCTGGAATTTAAATTTAACTTGTGAAGTTAAATAAAATGAGATGGTAAAAATAAATTGAAATTTAACTTGAACAGAGTTAAATAGAATTGAATTGGATTAGAGAATAATCTGTTATGGGATTGGGTTGATGAGTTAAGAATTTGAAATTTGATACTGGGGTTCAAATAAAATTCTGTTTGGATTTGAGGATATGAACTGATTGGAATTTGATTGGGGTGGCATAGGTATCTGCTAAATTGATAGCAGATGGTAATGAGATAATGGAATGCCCGACAAAAAGGTACAAGTTTATATTTTATATGAGTTTGGAATTTATGAGCCGAATTGTCAAGCCGTTTGGCATTTTGATTTTCTTTTGGGTTGAAGAAGGCCCAGAGAGGCGAGTTGGAGTTTGAGCTATTGACCAGTACAAAGGAGGTGCTGGCGAAATTTTTCGAAAATTTAAAGTGTTAGAAAATTTCCAGAATTTTTGAAATTTTAGTTAGTCGGAAGAATTAATATTTTGATCGATATTAATTGGTTCTGTTGAAATCAGAAATAAGGGGTAAACAAATCTTAGGAATTCCAATAGGTAGGGTCGTCCTTTAACTTAGCAATTTCGAGGACGAAATTATTTTAAGTGGGGAAGAATGTAATGACCCGCATTTTTAGAGATATATAATTAATTTATTTAATTATATAATTGGTGATTTAGAGAAGTTAATGATCGTTTAATTAAATAATATTGAATATTTAATTAATAATTATAATATAATAATATATTATAATGTCGAAATAGTCGGAAATAGTGAAATTCACAATATCATGTGAATTGAATAGCATACGAGATTTTGTGGAGTTTCGATTCGAAATATAATAACGAATATATTCAATCGACGACGGTTTGAACGTATAATTATAATATAATTATAATAGAGCTTGAAATGGCGCTGCAGTTCGTAAATTGGCGATTCGAACTTCAACTGAATGTACAGGATTCGTTTTAAGACGGATTTCTGTGAAATAAGAAACGTGTGGAGCTGGTGGAGTATATCTTTCTAGTGGAAGAGAAAAATCGGGATTTCGTCGTGTAGATTTTGATGTACGTCCAAATCAAATTTCAGAAAAGTCGCTGTAAAATTCCTTTATAATTCGTAACGCTTTATTTACGTTATAAAAGGATTTTTCAATGTAAATTGAATATCGAATCAATCTGGACTCGGAATAGCGAGTATATAATTACCCTGGAGCTGTATGGTATTCCTCAGTGAATATAGACGATAATATTTATTTTTAAATATTTATTTAATTATATTTAAATATATTTATATATTTAAATAGATTATTTAGAGCGTTAAAAATAGCCACTTTTGCAAACGAAGTCGGAATTCGATGAAACTAGTTTTGTTGGATCCGCAATGTCAAATAGTTGTTAGATTTCCAGTTTCGTGATTTTTAGAGGCACTGTGTGGCTGTACGGATTTTTAGAGTGAGAAACAGTCAGTATTTTGACAGTTAAAAATATGCTGTGTGAGCATACGGAGTCGGAATTCGACGAAACCAGTTTCTTTGGGACCGTAATGTCGAACTCTAGCTACATGTCCAGTTTCGTGATTTTTGGGCATCGTGTGTGATCACACGAATTTTTAGAAGTCAGAAATGAATATAAAGGATTGAATAAAATATTAAAATATTAATAAAAAAATATCTAGATATTTTATAAGCCTATAAATACCCTCCCTTACATTCCTTAAAACCTAATTCCTCAGATTTTCCGCCGCTCTCTTTCATTTTTCTTTCAACAGTAAAAATGGGAGGTTGAAAAATCAAAATCAAATGGGATAACACTCCATAAATCTAAATCCATATATAATCGGGTTTCTGCAGTTATGGTCTTCGTTTTGGTATGATTTTGGTAGGGTTCGAACATGCCTTGTTCGCTGCGAGATCCGGAAGCACTCGTGTTCGGTCCTAGGGTTTATATTCTAGGACTATAGGAGCGTCGAATCGAAGTATTGATGTTAGGTTCGAGTTCGTCGAGTTGTTTGGAGCTTGTGAGCAGAAATTGGATGATTCCGATGACCAAATAAGGGGTGCAATGTCCTGTAGGCTGTCAACGGGTTCAGGGAGGTAGCGTCGAGTTCGCTTGGCCGGTGACTGGGAGGCGCGGCATAGGGTGCTGAGTTGAATGGTGGCGTCGGCGTGGTGGTCAGATGGTCGGAGAGACGATGGTGGTTGGTCAAAAGGTGCGGTCAACAAGGAGGAAGGGAATCGGGTTTACTGTGAAAATTTGGGGGAAGAAGACTAAATGCGGTGGGGCTTTATGAAGGGGTAGCGGGCCTGCATATTTGGTTGGGCCGACTAATAAATAAAGGGTAAAGGCCCACTAACTTTATTTAGTTTAATTTAAATTCAAATTTAGTATATAAACTTTATAAAGTCATAACTTGCTCGTACGAGGTCGGAATCACAAACCGTAAGTTGCGTTGGGATCGTATGGACGGGAGCAACACAATGGGACTGACCGCGAGTCAATCCGAGCTCGTTTGAATTTATGGCGAAATAAATTGTTTGATTCAAATCAAATACAGTTTATCGTTCTTTAGCGATGAACTGCAAATGTGAGTAAAACTCACCAACTCTGAACAGTTTATATCTTCATGTTGTATTTTTAGTACTGTTAGATATTGACTGATTGACTGTGTGTTGACTGTTTGATTGAACTGCTAGTCAGTTAGTGGAATTTCTATATTGATTTTGTTTAACAGAATATATCAGATGGAACTGAAAGTGATGTTATCTTTATTGTCTAAAATCTGTGATGCAGGGAAACAGGTTGGAGGAATCCAACTGGATTCCTCAACAGTTATTTTACTGTGATTTATATATTGTGATATATATTGTGATATATAATCTGTTGGCAATTATATGTGTTTGGACGATATTGAACATCGTGATTTGATATGATTGAATACCATAACATACGAAATGTTGATAAGGGGATTTTCAAAGTGATATTGAAAATAGCATATTTATAAAATGAGATATTTATAAATAAGAGATATTTATAAATTTAAATATTTATAAATAAGGAATATTTATAAATTGGGATATTTATAAATAGGAGATATTTTAAAAAGGAAATAAATTCGAAACATTTCTTTTTGAATGGAAAGGCCTGTGTGGCGAGTTTGGGGATTTTCCCGATGCTCCCGATACAAAGGAGGTTATGGCGAATTATTCCCGGGAATTTAAGGAGTTAGAATATTTCAAGAATAAATTTGAAAAGGGAATATTTGTAAACCATTTACAAATAGAATTGAAAAGGAAACGTTATAAAAGGGAAATCATTTTTAAAGTGTAGAACCGTTATTTAAAAGTAAATCTTTTCAAATGAATAAAACGTTGTTAAAAAGAAAATCTTTATAAAGTGAATAAAGTAAATTGAATGTGGTAATCGAAAGGAGTTAATCGAATGTGGTAATCGAAAGGAGTTAATCGATGTTAGTTTCATCGAAATGAGTTCATCGATGTTAGTTTCATCGAAAGGAGTATCGATGTTAGTTTCAATCGAAGGGAGTTAATCGATTAGAGTTAAATCAAATGAGTTAATCGAATATAGTTTATTCGAATAGAGTTAGAGGAGTTATCGAATATAGTTTATTCGACAGGAGTTAAGTGAATAGTTAGGTTAAACTAAGTGAATTAGTTAAGTGAATTGGTTAAGTTAACCAAAGTGAATTAGTCGAGTTAATCAAAGTGATTAGTTCAGTTAATCGAGATAAGTAAATCAAGTTAGGGTAATCGAGTTGAATTAGTCAGTCGAGTAAATAAATTGAGTTAGTCAAACCAAGTAAAAACAGTTAGAGTTAAACAGTTAGAGTTAAACAATTAGAGTTAACCAGTTAGAGTTAAACAGTTAGAGTTAAACAGTTAGAGTTAAACAGTTAGAGTTAAAACAAACATAGTTATTCAGGATGAGTTGCCATTTAGCACGACTGCTAGCGTAATTCGCAGGGCTGTAAATAGCCTACGGCGGTCGGATGTTTCCTGAGGGAATCAGGCGTAACCATTGTGATCGCTGCGATCTAGAGTTGAGCGAATGGAATTAAAGAATATAGAGTTAAGCAAAATTAGAATCTGACTAGAGATTAATAAGTTGAATGGTTTCCTGAGTATCGATCTGATGTTGGTTTCGACCTTCGGGGTTTATGCTTAGGGAGTTGTTCTCTTATTAGTTTATAGTTAGAGTCTGATAGTTGTGGAAGGATAGTGATACGTAAATAAACAATGGAAATGTTTTCCAACGTTGATAAGAAATATTTTCTAAATATAGAAAATAAGGAAAACATGTATAGATATACATGATGATTGATCGATTGACATTCCATTTTGAAATAAGATCGTTGTTAGCACGCGGACATTTTTATTTGATAGTTAAATCATCGACTATCAAAGTTTTGACCATTTTAACGTTGTTAATATGGAGAGACCGGTTGGATTATTATCCAAAGAACCACTCTGTATCGGCATAAGCGTTGCGAATCATATATGCCAAAGACAATTGAAGACGGAGTAAAATGCAAGGGCTGTTGTATAAGTCTTAGATAACAGTGACTAAGATGGATATACTGAATAGTGCCTTCGGTTTGTCCAGTCCCAGGACAACATGTATGGATGAAGGTCTGACAGAGTATATCCAATGAACCGCGTAAGTTGATCTGTTCAAACGTATTCACGTTTGGTGGCGGAGGAATTCGTTTCTCTTAGCTGTATACCCGTGTTATTTTTGGATAAGTCAATTTGTGATTTGGCGGGTATGACGATGTGACATTTCTAAGTGAATGAAGATGTGGTATGCGAAAATATAAGCGTAGCTTCTAGCCTCACATCCGGTAAATGACAGAAATCGGGCAGGCAGCATGGCTAAGTCGGTCGCACCGAAGTAGGGTGTATAATCACCTATCTAGTGAATATTCATTTGCTTCTTTTAATCTATCAATGCTGTCCCATATATATATATATATACGGGAACGGTTGCTGATCCCAACCGTTGGTGATGTACATTCGATACACTCAAGCGAAATGAGTGGTCGGTCATGTGTGGCTGAGTTGCAAGATGTTCTTGTTGAACTCCAGTGTATCGTTCCTAGAGTACACTGATCGGAAGGTGATTCCATACCTTGTCATAGTTGGAAATCCATTATCCAATACGTGCTTGCGATTTTGATTGTATACTATATGTGTAGAACGTGAGATGAAAGCGTTTCTGCTAGTTGATATCTATTTGTACATAGACATTATTATAATATCAAAAGGTTTTTGATATAAAGATATTTTGGATTCTCATAAGGGAAAAACCCGTTCCGTTCTGCGGCGTGGTCTTATGAGATATCGTTTACTTGTTCATATACCTGTTTAAACTGTTTTACTCATACCAGTCCCATGACTGACCCGGAGTTTACTTTGTTGTTTTCCCTAAACTCTTGGGTGCCTAATTTTGTACGGGCAGTCAAGTAGTCAGGAATTTACAGATATACTGGAAGAGCGTGGAGCAGGAGGCTTCAAGATCATATAGCTATAGTTATTTCCGCTGTGTTGTAAGTGCTGTACTCTGATAAGTGCTATTGTATACATAACTGTTATATTTCAAAGTTATGTTATCTATTATATGTTATTCGTTCCGCTGTGAGGTTCGTGTTACTCTGATGTTGTGTTCTTCTTCTTCTATTCTAAGTTTCTGTCTCATCTATTCTCACCTTCTAATTTCTTTCAATAATTACCAGGATTTTTCGATGTTTTGGTTATCGACGTCGAGCTTATGTCGATAACCAAAGTCGCCGAAAATCCGGGTCGTTACAGGTGCAGGGGAGGTTATGGCGAATTTTTTCGAAAATTTAGGGTGTTAGCCAAATTTTTGAAGAATTTGAAAATTCTCAGAAACTGAAAAGTTGGAGAATGGAAGCCAGATCGAACGTAGAGTTGATTGATCAAACCACTTTCGACTTTGTTCCTTTTCGGGGACGAAAAGTTTTAAGTGGGGGAGATTGTAATAACCCGGAAATTCTGAGCCAGTTTAAAATTTTTATTTTGGCAATTTTAATGAATTTTGATTATTTAAAATAGATTATTTTAAATAAAATCGACGAGAAATTTATTTTGAATGGAATAGAACGTATATAATTATATACGCCGTCGTTTGAATATAAATATTTATATATATAATTATAAATAGAATTGAAAATGGCGCGGTAGTTCTATAATTCGATTTCAAACTTCAATTGAATGTACCGGGTGCAAAACAATCCGGATTTTAGTGAAACCAAAAACATTAGGATCTAATTGATGATATCTTTCCAACGAATTCGAAAAATCAAAATTTCATAGCGGGAATCAAAAGATATGTCCAGTTGAAAATTCTGAATAGTCGCTACGGAATTCAGGCCCTTAAAAATGGGAATTTCGCAAACGACCTCGGATTTCGACGAAACCACTTTTGTTGGGTCCGTGATGTCGAATTATTGCTAGGTTTCAAATTTCATAATTTTTCGAATCAATATGTGAGCGTGGGAAAGGAAAACGCGTTTGACCAGTTTTAGTTGATTTTAATCGACTGGAAAATGGCCATTTTTCTAACTGTCTCAGAATTCGACGAAATTAGTTTTGTTAGGACCGTATCGTCAATACGAAGCTAGAAAATATTTTTCTGGAATTTTTCGAGTTAGTATGTGACCCCGGTAAATAGAAATGTACGTTTAAAATTCAATATAATGATTTAAATGTAAATTTGACGAAAACTGATCGAAACGATCGAATCAGCTTACGATACATATCCCATTGTGTTCGGAATGGGGGTAATTAGCTAGGGGCGACAGTCGTTGGGTTCGATTTTGAGTTCGAATGAAAAAGTAACTTTTTGGAATAAATTAAATTAAATATATATTATTATATAAAGTCAACCCTTCGCGCTGCCACCCCCCCCCCCCTCGCGCACCGCCGGCCTCCTCCTCTCCTCCTTCCTCTTCCTCTCCTCCTCCTCCTCTTCTTCGTCCTCTTTCCCTCTTCCAATTTCATGAACCCTAGCCCCAAATCCACCACCACCCGCCACCGTGGGCCCCTCTAGCGCCTCCACCACCTTGCTGCAGCCTCCACACGCCCCATCAGGTCCGCCTCCGCCTCTGGCCGCCCTCCCCTTGGCCGTGGGCCCCACAAACCCAAAATCCCTCTTTTTCACAAAAATTCCCGTATGTAGAAAAACAGCCAGATCTGTTTTGCCCCATAACTCCCAAACCGTGCGTTTCTAGCCAAAGTTCCCCAAAACCAAAGTCGAAGAGCACGATTTTCTCTTCGATTTGGTATATGATAAGTCCTATTTTGCATTGCGGAGTTGTCGGGAAATCGCGTCTGAAGTTTGCTGTTCAAACACTGTCAAAATGCTGTCTTTTCGCGATTTCCGGCGAAATGGCACATTTTCGGCAAGAAGACCACTAGGCAAAAGTTGTTCAGAATGGCGTGCTTGTGCTAGAAAAAAAGATGGTGTGAAGATTTAAGCTCGTTTGCAAATTCTGGAGCCAGAAGAACAAATCCGGGCGATAGAAAATATGTGAGTTTTCTCCGTTATAAAGCTTCTATGATTTTTGACATATGAAGTTAATAAAAATATGATTTTTATGTTATAGAGATAATAAAAATATGATTTTTATGTTATAGAGATGATAAAAATATGATTTTTACATTATAGAAGTATTAAAGATTTGATCTTTATTATGTAAAAGGAGCAAAGATGTGATTTTTATATAAGTGGCGATATAAAAATATAATCTTTATTATATGAACACCGTTATAAAAATAGAATTTTTATCTATATAGTAGTAGTATAAAAATGTGATTTTTATATACATGGCAACAATATAAAAATGTGATTTTTATATATGTAGTGACTACGGGCGGTGAAAGTGACAAAAGGCGAGAACGACGAAGATTTCTACATAAGAAGAGTCGTGGTGTTTGGTTTAGCTAGTCGGTGAGAACTTCTCACTCTAAATTCTCTTTTTCTAGTTATATATATATACTAGGATGCAGACGGTGCTTAGTAGCAACCGACACCCGTCATCCACAGACCATGGATGGCTTGCTTGTTAAATTGTTTGGTTGAGTAGTTGGTTAGTTTATTTGGTTGGAATTGAATTGTTTGGTGAAATGGAATGGATTTGATTGATGTGTGAATGGCGTGGGCCTTCACTAGACCGGGGATAAGGCTAGGCCTCGTCCCGTTTCTAGTATCGTGCCGTTATGCCGCCGAAATTTTCTAAAATATGTTAGAAAAATGAAAATATCATTTTTATTGTGTAAATGAACTGAATAGGAATTCATGTGTTGAAATAAAATATTTTATCGTTAAAAATATAAATTTCAACGTGAATGTAAATAAATAAATATTTATAAACAAATCGACCGATTTGTTTATATACACTGATTTGACTGATATTGATTGGGTCGATAAATTTTACACATCGCCCAACTGCACAAACAAAAATATGTGTTTGTTGATTTGAAACCCCACACGGGTGTTGGGATGATATTTGGCGTACACTAATCCCAATTATTTAATTATTGTCGATCGATTGGTCGACAGACTGTGTAAGCGTCGATTATTTATATTTGATGCTTATGCAGTTGTGTGGTGCACTTTGGATGATGGTTGATTGCTTATCAATGCTATTATATACATGTGTTGTATGGAATCCATATAATTAACGTTATATGGTGATTGATTGGGCCTCATTCCAATCGGGACAACAATGAATATTATAAAAGAAAATTCATGTGTTGAATATAAAAATAGTCATGTGTTGACGATGTTCATGTGTTGAGTGAAATATTTTATACAATGAAATTTACATCTTTATCATATTTAAAATTAGAACTACTTTACGGTTGAAGTCTAATTGGAAATCAAACGATAGATACCATAGTTTTATAAAATATTTTACATAACAAAAATAGTGATGTGTTGACAGTACTCATGTGTTGAGATTAGTCGTGTGTTGGAAGAAATATAGATTCATGTGTTGAATAGAATAAATATTCATTTGTTGAATAGAATAACGGATTTATTGAAATATATAAAGCCGTGTTGATTAGAGTTGCGCCATTTTAACGTGAACGATATTCATATCGATTATATTCGTTTTTATAATGAATATAGAAAAGAAGTGATTTCAAAATATAACATTGTGAAAATATTATCATTTATATAGTAATGATATGAAATATCCAATTTTGATTTGAAATTGAATATAGAGTTGAAATGGTTTTGAACACAAAGTTAAAACGATTTATAAAATACGTTTTGAAAGGAAATCGACGAAATATATATAATATATATAAAATGGCCTGAATAGAACGCGCCGCTCCGCGGCAGTTCGTGAATTTCGACCATTGACTTCGAATTGACGTTGCGGGAGATCCGACCGTCGGATTCTCCTAAAACCGGAACCGTTGGGTTCGTATCGAAAAGAGCTTTCCAATGAATATTAGAAATTTGAAATCTAACGGTTGGATTTGGAATTATGTCCAAATCAAATTTGAAAAAGGTAGCCGTAAGTGCAGTTCGATAGCCGTTGATGGAAATCGACTGTACGGGCCTTGATGAAATTATTAAAAATATTGATAATTTGTGTAAAATCATAATATGTGAATTGGAAAGAACTGGGATGAAGAATTCCACATTTGAAATGATAAAAATAGTTTTTTATCGAAATGAACCAGTTGTGAACTAGAATTAAAATCAATTTATTTTTGAAATAAATAAATTGAATTTGAAAGTGATTTTAAAAATAATCAGTATTCCAAATACGTGAATTGGACTAGAGTTGGATCGAAATTATCTTCGGAATATTTCGATGTTGGATTTCGTGACTATACAGATATTGTTATGGGAATTTGAAAGATATATTTTATATCGTTATTTCCAATACGATATTTGTTGGTTTCAGAATTTGGTATTGAATATAAGCCGATATATTTTCTATTCAGAGCCTTGTATTTAATATCAAATGTGATTTGGGTTTATCGTGAATCGTGTTTTAGATGACATTGGTTCTTTAACCCAGTTAAAGACGGGATATTGATTTTTGAAAAGATTAAAGCTAAGTGGAGTTTTAATGAATCTTTAATTAGATTGAAAAGTGAATTGATAATTTAAATTATCAAATCTGAAAGGTGATCGAGAATGGAGTACCACCAGTTTTGCTCCAAAGCGATAGTTAAATCTTTAATTAGATTTGAACGTGAAATGGTAATTAATTTTACCGATAACACCGTGGTGTTAGATGTGGAGTATTACCAGTTTTCTCCATGGGATATATAGGTTGGGATTGGGAAATAAAATAAATAATGACTTGGGTGTGGTTCGCTAATCCCAACTAGTTTGAAATGATATCCAAAGGAAGATTAAAGAATAAATTTAGAAGAATTTATCTTGGATAAAATTAATGGGAACATTTCCCTAAGAATGTGATTTTGTGAATAAAAGAATATTCTGAATTGGAATGAGGCGTTTGTTGTGTTTGTGTAACATTCGTTTATTATATACGTGGGTTATTCAGAAAGGCCGGGTTTATACCCATTCTGAATAACCGATTCGACGAGATGTCGAAGATGAAGACGGTGGTTGAAGACCGGAAGTCTTCACATCGTTTGGGTGATTACTGATGATCTTGATTAGGCTGTACACCCAAAATGAGGGAATCAGTTGGTGATCGTCCAGACGTACCTAGAGATGGATGGATATGCGAGGAAAGTGCCTCCGGTTTCGTTCAGACCCAGAACGAACTTGTAAATGGATTGTGTGTCTGACATTGGATTTTATTCTGTGTTGATTGATCTCTATTAAATATACATCTATTTGGCGGCGGAGAATTTATTCTCTTGCTTAACGCCCTTCTCTGAGACATACGAGCTCAGAGGTTGTATATCGATGGACATCAGTCGCATGGAGTGAATTGCCTGTGTGGCACGCGTAAGTGGCAATTGATCAAGGCTTCTGTTGAAAAGCAAAGTCTTGTGGTTGATGATCAAAGCACGGCCTGTGTGGCATAGCTTTGTGTATAGCGTGAATTCGCGAGCCTCACACCTCGGTATGAGTCAAAAACGGGATACGGACCCAAGGAGTGCACGACGTTTCTTTCTAGCTAGGGTGGTGTCAGTGACCTACCAGCCCTAACATTTATATACTTTTCACCTGTGTGGTTGTTGGATACGAGGCGCCTCGGATATAGGTCTGTAAGGACCGGGAAACGTGTGTTCAGGAATAATTAATCCTCAAAAGTAAGAGAGGACCGGCCTTGGAGGTTCCAAAGGATCAGAGTGGGGTCCTGAGGCATTGCTAGAGTGTCTCGAACGCGGAGAGGAGCTTGCCCCTTGCCTCGACTCATGACGGAAATCCAATTTCCAATACGTGTATTGCGGTTTTAATTGTAGAACTAGTATGGCGACATGATATATGGTACCCATGCCGTCTATGATTGATATTTATGATTGAATTGTTTTGACACTATACACTTATTATAGTATCAAATGATTTGTTTTTAAACGTACCAAGCATGTTTGGCTATTATAAGGGAAAACCCTATCCTCCGGCTTGCGTTGCATTGTGTGATGGGACCTGGGTCTTATAATAGCTTCATTTTTCAAAAAAAGCATTGTGTTGTTTATTCTGTGCACTAGTGTTCTTGGGAGGAAACCCGTTCCGTGTTATACGGCGTGGTCCCTTGAATTACTATCTTGAAAGTAAAGTTTTAAATAACTGTTTTAGTTCTCACACCAGTCACATGACTGACCTGGAGTTTATTGTTTTAACCTAAACTCTGGGTGCCCTTATTTTCCGCACGGGCAGCTAGTAGTTTCGGTTTTGCATATTTATATTCACAGGGTCCTGATTTACAGCTGGAACGATGCTCGGAAAGCTCTGTATCCGTGTATTACTTTCAGTTGTGTTTTGTATTATTTTCCACTGCTATGTAATTTATTGTAATCTCTGATATTTATCGAATGTATATTATTCATTTATACTCTGTATATTCTTGTATCTGATGGAATTGTTGAAATAACAATGAAATGTTCTTCTGTATGCATTCTATTTTGTCTTGTACTCAATTATATCTGTGCTTTCCTTAACGGGGAAGTTCGGGTCGTCTCAACGCCGTATGACACGGAACGGGTTTCCTCCCGAGAATACTAGTGCATAAAACAAACAGCGCAATGCTAAATAAAGAAAAATGAAGCTGTTATAAGACCCAGGTCCCATCACACAATGCAACGCAAGCCGGAGGATAGGGTTTTTACCTTATAACAGCCAAAGCAAGCTTTATACGTTAAAAACACATTATTTGATACTATAATAAGTGTGTAGTGTCAAATCAATTTCAATCATAAATATCAATCATAGGCGGCATGAATGACCCATACCACTATGTCGCCATACTAGGTTCTACAAATAAAACAGAATTATCATGTATTGGAAATTGGATTCCATCATGAGTCGAGGCAAGGGGCAAGCTCCTCTCCGATTCGAGACACTCTAGCAAATGCCTCAGGACCCCACTATGATCCTTTGGAACCTCCAAGGCCGGTCCTCTCTTACTTTTGAGGATTGGCAATTCCTGAACACACGTTTCCTGATCCTTACAGACCTATATCCGAGGCGCCACGTATCCAACAACCACACAGGTGAAAAGTACATAAATGTCAGGGTTGGTAGGTCACTGACACCACCATAGCTAGAAAGAAACGTCGTGCACTCCTTGGGTCCGTATCTCTTTTTTGGCTCATACCGTTGTGTGAGGCTCGCGAATTCACGTTATACACAAAGCTACGCCACACAGGCCGTGCTTTGATCATCAACCACAAGACTTTGATTTTCAACAGAAGCCTTGATCAATTGCCACTTACGCGTGCCACACTGGCAATTCACTCCATGCGACTGATGTCCATCGATATACAACCTCTGAGCTCGTACGTCTCAGAGAAGGGCGTTAAGCAAGAGAATAAATTCTCCACCGCCAGATAGATGTATATTTAATAGAGATCAATCAACACAGAATAAAATCCAATGTCAGACACACAATCCATTTACAAGTTCGTTCTGGGTCTGAACGAAACCGGAGGCACTTTCCTCGCATATCCATCCATCTCCAAGTACGTCTGGACGATCACCAACTGTTTCCCTCATCTTGGGTGTACAGCCCAATCGAGATCATCAGTAATCACCCAAGCGATGTGAAGACTCCCGGTCTTCAACCACCGTCTTCATCTTCGACATCTCGTCGAATCGATTATTCAGAATGGGAATAAACCGGCCTTTCTGAATATCCCACGTATATGGTAAACAAATGTTACACAAACACAACGAACGCCTCATTCCAATTCAGAATATTCTTTTATTCACAAAATCACATTCTTAGGGAAAGGTTCCCATTAATTTTATCCAAGATAAATTCTTCTGAATTTATTCTATAATCTTCCTTTGGATATCATTTCTAACTAGTCGGGATTAGCGAACCACACCGAAGTAATTATTTATTTTATTTCCCAATCCCAACCTATTCATCCCATGGAGCAAAACTGGTGGTACTCCATATCTAACACCACAGTATTATCGGTAAAATTAATTACCAATTCACGTTCCACTTTAATTAAAGATTTAACTACCGCTTTGGAGCAAAACTGGTGGTACTCCATTCCCGATCACCTTTCAAATTTGATAATTTAATTTATCAATTCACATTTTTAATCTAATTAAAGATTCATTAAAACTCCACTTAGTTTTAATCTTTTCAAAAATCAACATCCTGCCTTTAACTGGGTTAAAGAACCAATGTCATCTAAAACACGATTCACGTTAAACCCAAATCACATTTTGTATTAAATACAAGGCTTTGAATAGAAAATATACCGGCTTATATTCAATATCAAATTCTGAAACCAACAAATATCGTATTGGAAATAACGATATAAAATATATCTTTCAAATTCCCGTAACAATATCTGTATAGTCATGAAATCCAACATCGAAATATTCCGAAGATAATTTCGATTCAACTCCTGTCCAATTCATGTATTGGGAATATTGATTATTTTTAAAATCACTTTCAGATTCAATTTATTTATTTCAAAAATATATTGATTTTAATCCTAGTTCAAAACTGGTTCATTTTGACAAAAATATATTTTTATCCTTTCAAATGTGGAATTTTACATCCCAGTTCTTTCCAATTCACATATTATGATTTTACACAAATTATAGATATTTTTAATAATTTTATCAAGGCCCGTACAGTCGATTTCCATCAACGACCATCGAACTGCACTTACAACGACCTTTTCCAAATTTGATTTGGACATAATTCCAAATCCAACCGTTAGATTTCAAATTTCTAATATTCATTGGAAAGCACTTTTCGATATGACCCCAACGGTTCCGGTTTTAGAAGAATCCGACAGTCGGATATCCCGCAACATCAATTTGAAGTCAATGGTCGAAATTCACGAACTACCGCGGCGCGGCGCGTTCTATTCGGGCCATTATATATATATATATATATATATATATTATATTTCATCGATTTCCTTTTAAAACGTATTTTAGAAATCGTTTTAAATTCGTTTTCAAAACCATTTCAACACTATATTCAATTTCAAATCGATTTGATTTCAATTCAATTCGAATTCATTTCAATTTTATTTAATTCGAATTCTAATTCGTTTCAATTCAATTTGAATTTACCTTCTATTTACTTCAATCCGAATTCAATTCAAATTGATTTCAATTCAATTTTAGTTCCTTTAAATTTCATTCAAAACGATTTCAATTCGTTTTTAATTCAATTTCAATTTAATTCAATTTGAATTCATTTCTATTCAATTCGAATTCAAATTCACTTTCTATTCAATTCGAATTCAAATTCACTTTCTATTCAATTCGAATCGAATTCATTTTCTATTCGATTAGAATTCATTTCAAATTGATTCAATAAAATTTCAATTTGAATTTTAATTTAATTTGAATTTTCATTTCAAAATATTAAATTTTGAAATCACTTTTCAATATTCATTATAAAACGAATAAAATCGATATAAATATCGTTCGCGTCAAAATAACGCATCTCTAATCAACAGGGCTTTATATTTTTTCAAAAACTTCGTTATTCTATTCAACAAATGAATATTTATTCTATTCAACACATGAATCTATATTTCTTTCAACACACGACTAATCTCAACACATGAGTACTGTCAACACATCACTATTTTTGTTATGTAAAATATTTTATAAAACTATGGTATCTATCGTTTGATTTTTAATTAGACTCCACCGTGAAGTAGTTCTAATTTTAAATATGATGAAGATGTAAATTTTATTGTTAAAATATTTTACTCAACACATGAACATCGTCAACACATGACTATTTTTATATTCAACACATGAATTTCCTTTTATAATATTCATTATTTTCCCGATTGGAATGAGACCCAATCAATCACCATATAATGTTAATTATATGGATTCCATACAACACATGTATATAATAGCAATGATAAACAATCAACCTTCATCCAAAGTGCACCACACAACTGCATAAGCATCATATATAAATAATTAATGCTTACATAGCTTGTCGACCAATCGATCGACATACAATTAAATAATTGGGATTAGTGTACCCAAATATCATCCCAACACCCGTGTGGGGTTTCAAATCAACAAACACAGATTTTTATTTGTGCAGTTGGGCAATGTGTAAAATTTATCGACCCAATCAATATCAGTCAAATCAGTGTATATAAACAAATCGGCCGATTTGTTTATAACTATTTATTTACTCACATTCACGTTAAAAATTATATTTTTAACGATAATTAATTTATTTCAACCATCTACAATTTATTATCGATTTCACATCAACATCACAAACAATTGTCACAACACATCAATCAAACAAACAAGCCATCACTGGTCTGTGGACGACGGGTGTCGGGTGCTGCTAAGCACCGTCTGCATCCTAGTATATATATATATATAACTAGAAAAAGGAAATTTAGAGTGAGAAGTTCTCACCGACTAGCTATTCCAAACCACGACTCTTCTTATGTAGAAAATATCGTTGTTCTCGCCTTTTGCCACTTTCATTGCCCGTAGCCACTACATATATAAAAATCACATTTTTATATTGCTATTCAATATATAAAAATCGAATCTTTACTTCGTTATTCAATATACATCGCTATCATATAGATAAAAATTCTATTTTTACATCGCTATCATATAGATAAAAATTCTATTTTTACATCGTTGCTATATAGATAAAAATTCTATTTTTACATCGCTATCATATAGATAAAAATTCTATTTTTACATCGCTATCATATAGATAAAAATTCTATTTTTGCATCGCTATTATATGGATAAAAATTCTATTTTTGCATCGCTATTATATGGATAAAAATTCTATTTTTGCATCGCTATTATATGGATAAAAATTCTATTTTTACATCGCTATTATATGGATAAAAATTCTATTTTTGCATCGCTATTATATAGATAAAAATTCTATTTTTTCAACCGTGTTCATATAATAAAGATTATATTTTTATCACGCTATTCTCTATATAAAGATTTCGCCTTTCTAAATATAAAGATTTCGCCTTTTTAAATATAAAGATTTCGCCTTTTTCTACTTTAAAAATGTCGTCTTTCACTACATAAAAATATCGTCTTTTTATATCCTACCATATAAAGATCACATTTTTATTATCTATATAATATGAAAATTATATTTTCAACCTTTACATGCGATAAAAAATATATTTTTAACTTCTACAATATAAAAGATTATATTTTTATAACTATTCATATGACAAAAATCATATTTTTCTACTTGTTCTTCATATTAAAAATACAAACTTTAACATGCCATTCATTTTCTAAACTGAAATTATAATCAAATAATAAAAACAAAAAGGGAAAAGAAGAACTTACAGCGCACAGGGGAGGTTTCACTGTCGCCTGAAGTCGGAAGGGGTCGGGGGTGCGGATTTCAGAGGAAAGGGGGTCGGGGAGGGCGCTGCCACGGCACAGCAGGCGGAGGAGGTGGCGGAGGGATCGACGACTTAGGGTTTAGGGATTTCGAGAGAGAGGGGTGCGGTTTTTAGGAGGGGAAGGAGGAGAAGAAGGAGGCGCAACGGTGGGGAGGGGGAGATGGTGGCGTGCGGTGGCGCGTGCCCCTGGGTGGCGGTGGAGGGTGGATCGACATCGGGATTTTTTTATATTTCTCTTGTGAACTAATGAAAAACGAGAGGGGGGGGGGGGGGGGCAGATAGTATAGAGAGGGAAGGAAGGTTTATTTTATTATTATTTTTATTTATTTATTTTCAAAAAGTTGACTTTTTCAAACGACCTCTAAACGAGGCCCACCACCTGTCGTCCATAGCTAATTACCCCCATTCCGAACACAATGGGATATGTATCGCAAGCTGATTCGATCATTTCGATCAGTTTTCGTCAAAATCAACATATAACTCTATATATTGAATTTGAATGCGCATTTCAATTTACCGGGGTCACATACTAACTCTATAAATCCCAGAAAAATATTTTCTAGCTTTGTACTGACGATACGGTCCTAACAAAACGAATTTCGTCGAATTCTGAGACCGTTAGAAAATTGGTCATTTTCCAGTCGATTAAAATCATCTGAAACTGGTCAAACGCGTTTTCCTTTGCCACGCTCACATATTGATTCGAAAAATTATGAAATTTGAAACCTAGCAATAATTTGACATCACAGATCCAACAAAAGTCGTTTCGTCGAAATCCGAGGTCATTTGCAAAATTCCTATTTTTAAGGGCCTGAATTCCAAAGCGACTATTCAGAATTTTCAACTGGACATATCTTTTGATTCCCGCTATGAAATCTCGATTTTTCGAATTCGTTGGAAGGGTATTTTCAATTAGATCCTAATGTTTTTGGTTTCACTAAAATCCGGATTGTTTTGCACCCGGTACATTCAATTGAAGTTTGAAATCGAATTATCGAACTACCGCGCCATTTTCAATTCTATTTATAATTTAAAATAAATATTTATATTCTAACGACGACGTATATAATATATACGTTCGATTTATATTCAAAATAAATTTCTCGTCGATATTATTTAAAATAATTCATTTTAAATGTTCAAAATTCGCTAAAATTGCCAAAATAAAAATTTTAAACTGGCCCAGAATTTCCGGGTTATTACAGTTTCCATCTTCTTGGGTGTACATCCCAATCAAGATCGTCAGTAATCACCCAAACGACGTGAAGACCTCCGGTCCACCGTCTTCATCTTCAACTTATCGTCGTATCAGTTATTCAGAATGGGATAAACCCGGTCTTTCCGAATATTCGCGTATATTATAAACAAGTGTTACACAAACACAACATACGCCTCATTCCAATTCATCAGTCACTAACCGTAAATTAATCAAGAGATTAATTCCCCAAATATTAACCCCGAAGGCCGAAACCAACATCAGATCAATACCCAGGAAATCACTCTGCTTAGCCAACCAAAAGCTAGTTTCTAAATTTCACATTCTTAGGGAAAGGTTCCCATTAATTTTATCAAAGATAAATCCTTTAAATTTATTCTTTAATCTTCCTTTGAATATCAATTCAAACTAGTCGGGATTAACGAACCTTACCAAAGTAATCATTTGTTTTAATTTCCCAACCCCAACCTATTCATCCTATGAAGTTAAACAGGTAATACTTCATATCTAACACCACGGTGTTATCGGTAAATTTAATTACCATTTCACGTTCAAATCTAATTAAAGATTTAAATATCGCCTGGAGCAAAACTGGTGATACTCCATTCTCGTTCTTTTCAATCTAATTAAAGATTCATTAAAAATCCACTTAGTTTTAATCTTTGACTGGGTTAAAGAATCAGTGTCATTTAAAAACACGGTTCACGATAAACCCAAAATCACATCACATTTCAATCAGTCCCTAACCGTAAATTAGCAAGTGAGCAATTCCCTAAGTATTAACCCTGAAGGCCGAAACCAACATCAGATCAATACCCCAGAAACCATTCAATTTAACTAATCTCCAGTTAGTTTCTGATTTTCTTAACTCCTTTGGGTCTAAGAATAGTATTATTGAAGATACCATTCACGACAACCCAAAATCACATTCCATTAATTATCGGGTTAAAGAACAAGTGTTATTTAAAACACTGTTCACGATAAACCCAAAAATCAATACCAATTCAATTCCAATTAAATATCATTTAATCGGTACGCTTCATTAAATCTAAATAAAAAGATTTAATCTTTTTCTTAACTGGGTTCAAGAACAGTGTTAATGAAGACACCATTCACGACAAACCCAAATCACTTTTGATATTCAATACAAGGCTCTGAATAGAAAATATACCGGCTTATATTCAATATCAAATTCTACGACCAACAAATATCGTATTGGAAATAACGATATTAATATATCTTTCAAATTCCCATAACAATACCTGTATCATCACGAAATCCAACATCGAAATATTCCGAAGACAATTTCGATTCATATCCATTCCAATATAATTATTGGAAATCCTGGTTATTTCCAAAACCATTTCAACTCCAATTTATTTATTTAAAAATAAATAGAATTATAATTCTAGTTCAAAACTAGTTCATTTCGATAAAAATCTATTTTTATCTTTTCAAATATGGATTTTTTCATCCCAATTCTTCCTAAATCACTTCTTATGATTGTACACAAATTATTGATATTTTTAATAATTTTATCAAGGCCCGTACAGTCGATTTCCACCAACGGCCATCGAACTGCACTTACAACGACCTATTCCAAATTAGATTTGGACATAATTCCAGATCCAACCGTTAGATTTCTAATTTCTAATATTCGTTAGAAAGCTCTTTTCGATACGAACCTATCGGTTCCAGTTTTAGGAGAATCCGACGGTCGGATCTCCCGCAATATCCATTTGAAGTCAATGGTCGAAATTCACGAACTACCGCAGCGCGGCGCGTTCTATTCAGGCCATTATATTATATATATATATAATATATATAATATATACTTCGTCGATTTCCTTTTTTAAAACGTATTATATAAATCATTTTAAATTCGTTTTCAAAACGATTTCAACTTCTTTTTCAAATTCAAATCAAAATTGAATTTTCCCTTACAAATTCGTTTTAAATTCATTTCAAATTGATTTCAATTCAAATCGATTTTGAATTCAATTTCAGTTCGTTTTCAATTCAATTCCATTTCAATTCGAATTCATTTCTATTCAATTTCAATTCTATTCAATTCCAATTCGAATTCATTTCTATTCAATTTCAATTCGAATTCATTTCTATTCAAAATATCAGATTTTGAAATCACTTTCGATGTTCATTATAAAATGAATAAAATCGATATAAATATCGTTCACGTCAAAATGGCGTAAATCTAATCGACACGGCTTCATATATTTTGATTTCCAAATATTCTATTTCAAATATTTCTATTTCAAATATTTCTTTTTCAAATATTTCTTTTTCAAATATGGAATGAGGCCCAATCAATTACCATATAATGTTAATTATATGGATTTTTACAACACACGTATACCATTACAACGATGAATAATCAACCATCATCCAAAGTGCATTCTACACTGTATAAGCATCAAATATAAATATTCAACGCTTATAACAGTCCGTCAATCAATCGATCGACATACAACTAAACAATCGGGATTGGTGTACGTCAAATATCATCTCAATACCCGTGTGGGGTTTCAAACAATCAAACACAGATTTTATTTGTGCAGTTGGGCGATGTGTAAAATTTATCGTCCCAATCAATATCAGTCAAATGTGTGCATATAAACAAATCGTCCAATCTGTTTATTTTTATTTCATTTCACATACACGTTAAAAATTCTACATTTAACTATAAAATATTTTTCGCTATAAAATACTTTATTTCATCTATATAAATATTTTATTTCATTTCTCATCACATCACACAATCAACAACACATCAAAATCAAACAAACAAACATACAAGCCGTCCATGGTCTGTAGACGATGGGTGTCGGGTGCTACTAAACACCGTCTGCATCCTAGTACATACTTTAACTAGAAAATAAAATTAAAAGGTGAGAAGTTCTCACAGAGGGTTCCACTCCGCCGTGCTTTACTGTTGAACTGCTGAACCGTCTGGATTCTGTTTGAAATTCCAATGCAGTTCTTTTCACGCTGTTCAAATAAAAATTATATTTTTATTACTCTACATAAATAAAAATTATATTTTTACTACTTCTATAATATAAAAATCATATTTTTTTTCATATTCAAAAATCTAATCTTTTCCATTAGAAAAATCTCGCCTTTATCATGATAAAAATCTTGTCTTTTCCGTTATAAAAATCTCGTCTTTTCTAGCTAAACATCACATGTTTATATAATGATATATGTGATAAGAATCGCTCCTTTGCATTTGTAAAAATTATAATCATTACCCAAATAAAAACATAACCTTTATCTAAATAAAATAAAAAATGTAAACTTTCATGTAAATAAAATCGGATTTTATTTAATTATAAAATTAATTAACTAAACACTTAAAAGAAAACTCACAAATTTATTGAAATGGTGTTCACTGTCGAAGGAGAAAAAAGGGAAAAGTGGCTGTTGCAGCGAGACTCCTCGGAGGGGGTGTGGTTCAGTCGAGGGAAGCGACGGGGTAAAAGGAGAAGCAGGTTTTCAGTGAATCGGGTTTTCATGATCGAGCAGAAGGAGTGTAACACCCCACGTCCATTAATGTCACTCACAAAGGGAATGCATTAACTTCCATGGAGGTTTTAAGTGAATATAGAACAGTAAAATTACAACAAGACAGATATAAAATAGTACTTGGAAATTCAAAAACTTTATTTCATTGTAGCAGAAGTCAAAACATGTTTGATTACATCATAACACCATATTCAATGTCAAGTACAATATCTATCTTGATAAAACAAGTACATAATCCCATTACATGAATAGCCATTAAAAAGAAAGATAACAAGCTGGACTTTACTTCAGCAGTCCAAGCTTTCCAGAAGATAAGCGATCCAACTAGACTCCACTAGAACTTGGCCCAACCTGCGGACCTGAAGGGAGAAAAAGGATGGAAAAGAGGGGGTCAGACATAAAGTCTGGTGAATATGATAATTCTACAATACTATTACCAAAATAACTGGACTAAGGCATAAGCTGGAAAACAAGAAAATGTCTATGAAGAGCAGATTAAGGACATAGACAATCGCTAAAGGCAACGTTATAGGCGCTCCTAAATACTAAAGGATAAACACTATACTGCACCACACCAGTCACCCTAAAGATTCATCCCACTTAGCTTCACTTAGAAACTTTCCCAATGGCTTTACGTACCCCTAGCTGACTACATAGGTGCCGCCTGCCCCTATCTCCACTAGGTGTACCCTACTTCCCATTATTCGATCGGCTCCCTAACTCGTAGATACCCGTGCTGGCCCCACAGTGGGGTGTATCACTCCCCTAAAGTGGCAACCTGATACAACGGACATGCACGACTTATACCTACACGATGCAACAACGTCTTACCTACCAGCCCAGGTCCACACACGCATATGAAACCCGTTGGACTTGCGTTGCCACCGCTCCCTGTTTTGGCCTCTTATAGTCAAACCCAGTATGCGTGTCCCGTCCTCGACTTGGGTCGAGCCCACAAAGATACGTTTTGGGATACTGGTTGAAATGGGCCCCCACTATTTACCACAAGCATTCCACCTAAGCTTGTCCCCATTAGTCCATCCCACTTAACCCACTTAGTCATGTTCATTTACATGTGTGTTTGGTTAAGTCTAATCGTATTTCAAATGCCTCTAAAGGCAACCACCAGATTCCTCATGCCACCCAAGGCACCCACTTAACCCCCATGTCCCACCTTACATGATTATCTGGTTAAGTATTTCTTAGTTCATTAAGGCCATAACCTCATAAAGACCTCTCACATTAGACTGGCATTTATGGCAGCTGGATTTGCCGGGCGGGTCCGGGCAGTCTTACACCATAAAAGAGTCTAACCTCGTGTCTTTACAACTGTTATGCTTTAGTTTGGGCCTAGGACCTCTCACATTGGGCCGACATTTGTGACTACTGGATTTGCCGGGCGGGTCCGGGCAGGTTTACATCACAAACGGGTCCAACCTCGTGTCCTAAGCATTGATTATTAATAATAATCCACTTTCCCCCAATTTTAATAATTCCCTACTTGAATTATTAATTACTTCCAATTTTTAACAATGTCCATAATTGACTCAATTATGGACATTCATTCATGGTATGCAACATCTTACAAAATTGCACCCAATTTATTAATTCCTAATATTACCCCTACCCCACGTTTGAACGTTTATTCGCAAAATATATGTTAGACTCGAATAGCCTAACTCATAGCATAAAAGAGATTATCATAATAACAACATGTATATGTGACCAAATGAATCATAATAAGGGGTGAAACTTGCATATGTCCAACTTGCATAGATTATACATGTCATGGACCTAAAGGTGTCAACTTGTTCAAAATTCACCTAATATGATCTCAATCAATTTTCATAAACTTACATATGAACATGTGTGAATCAACATCATCTAATTTTTTAACAACATGGTTTTATATGGGTACACCTAACTCAATAGGCAAATTCCCATAATCAAGTTTTATTTAATTATAGTTTCAAGTTTATGGGTACACCTAACCTAATAGGCAAATTCCCATAAACAAGATCCATTTAAATTAAGAAAAAAAAAACATAACTTTAAGCATGATCCAACAGCATGATTTTTCAACATAATATAGCATGATTTATAACATGGCATAGTATGATAGTATAACATAGCTTGACATGATCCTCAACATAGCACGACATAGCATAAGAGAATTTACAACATAGCATGACATAGCATATATAATTTACATCATACGACAACATAATAACATAATAAGAGATCCACAATATATAGAATTTACAATTACAAATCACATCACTTTCTTGTGATCCATTCATAACTGAGTCAAATTAGTTTGTAATAGTCTTGTGAGAATCATCATACTCACCAACAAAAGAAAAGAATTAGAGAAAGAGAGATCTTTTGATTTGATTTGTGTAGATTTAGTTGTAGATGATTAGGCTTCCTCTTCTTAGTTTGTGACGGCTATGCTGAACTCCATGGCAGCAGCATGACGGTAGCTTCTCTAATTTTACAAGTGATTTAGGTCTAGGGTCTACCCTCTTATTTATAGATTTTAGAATTCATTCTAGGCCATTAGATTTAACCTAGAAATAACCGCAGCCGTTCAGACAAGATGGGGTTTATCTTGTTGACTCAGCAATGAGTCAGAAGTGACTCAGCAAACACTCACCATATTAATAAACTTCTATTCATGTCATAAATATATATATATTTTCTACAATGTACATATTAGATACATCCCCCTTTACTTATTATTGTTTTTATATACATATTAGATACATCCCCTCTCTCACACACTTATTAATATTTTTATATTCATATTAGATACATCCCCTCTCTTACACACTTATTAATATTTTAGCAACTTTAGTGTTAATAGAAAATTCCGGGTGTTACATTCTCCCCTCCTTTTAGGATTTCGTCCCTGAAATCTTCAAGTCTGGAAGAATGTATATCCTACCATCCAAACGTCCATCTACTCATCCATCATACACAGGCATCCATTGTCCTTAAAAGACTTCTAATGCTTTATGATCATATGCAAGTGTGTGTACATGTCCTTACCTAATGCGAAATCAGGCGGTCTACTAATTCAGTTGACCTCCTTAATGCAAATTATGTAAGTGTCATGAATCCATTATGTATGCAAAAGATCCTAATTGCTTACATACTACTTCTATATGCGTGCACACCCATTCAACCGAATGCAGCATCCATATGATGGTACAACCATTATACATCCATTATACTAAATACATCCATATATATGCAATATGCAATATGAAGTGACTGAGCCGATCTAGTGCCTAAAGTGTGTGTATATATGCATCCACGAGCAACCACTAGCAAACACTTGCATCCATTTTGCATCCATCATACATAACATGTCTCAAACACATGTTTCAACCATAGGATTATCCTAACTAAAGGTCAAAGATACTAATGAGAGGACATACTAAAGATAAGATAAGATAAGCTAAGCGATAAAGGAGAAATTAAAAGACATACCCTCAAAAAGAAAAGGGTACAACGAACGCATCTTCTCTTCTGTCTCCCAAGTTGCGTTGCTCTCATCATCTCCCCATTGCACTTTAACCAGTCTGACCTCTCGATTCCTCAACTTTTTGATCTCCAACCCAAGAATGCATGTAGGAGCTCGTCTAATTGTTGCATCACGCTCTATTTCCACCTCTTTAAGCAAGCTCGGCTCTACCACCTCCGCGGTCTTGTGCAAACACTTCCTCAAATGTGATACATGGAATACGTCGTGTACTCCACTAAGTTTCTCAGGCAACTCCACCCTATATGCCATCTTCCCAATCCTGTTTTTTACAGGAAACGGCCCTACAAACCTTGGTGCTAATTTCCCCACGGACCCAAAGCGAACAACATTCTGTAACGGAGATACTTTGATAAAAACCATGTCCCCAATGTCAAACTCAAGATCTGTCCTCCTCTTATCAGCATACGATTTCTGCCTATCTTGTGCTGCTTTCATCCTCCTTCGAATCAACTCAATCTTCTCCGAGGTTTCCCTAACCATATCGGGCCCAAGTAGGATTTTATCGGTAGATTCCAACCAACATGTAGGCGAACGGCAAGGCCTTCCATAAAGAGCTTCGAAAGGTGCCATGCCAATACTAGACTGAAAGCTATTATTATATGCGAATTCTACTAACGGAAGGTGCTCTTCCCATGTACCACCAAAGTCTAGGATACAAAGCCTTAAAAGATCCTCTAGAATGCGATTCACCCTCTCGGTCTGGCCGTCTGTCTGAGGATGATATGCGGTGCTCAAACATAGCTGAGTCCCTACCACCTCTTGAAAACTCTTCCAAAATTCGCTAGTAAAGATGGGGTCACGGTCGCTTACTATACTAGAAGGAATACCGTGCAAACGAACTATCTCCTTAATGTATACAGAAGCCAACCACGGAGCAGTCCTCTTACTTTTCACGGGAATAAAATGGGCGCTTTTAGTAAGTCTATCTACTATAACCCAAATCCCCGTGTTACCCTTCCTTGATCTTGGTAATCCATCCACAAAATCCATTGAGATGCTTTCCCATTTCCATAGTGGAACTTCTAATGGGTGAAGCAACCCACCGGGTTTCTTTTGTTCTGCTTTAACTCGTTGGCACACCAAGCATCTAGCGACGTACTCGGCCACATCCTTTTTCATACCGGCCCAAAAGAAAACCCGCTTCATATCTTTGTACATCTTATCCCCGCCGGGATGAATGGTCATTTTTGAGCGATGAGCATCATCAAGAATGGCCTTCCTTAAGTCTTCGTCTTGTGGTACACAAAGTCTATTATCCCTTCGTAACCAACCCTTATCGTCTAGGGTATACCTACGAAGATGGCTTGACGACTCCCCCCCTTTGAGCTTTTCTACTATCTCAACCAACTGTGGGTCGTCTCGCTGTGCCTCACCAACCCGTCCTAGAAGTGTAGGTCTAACCTCCAAGGATGCTAACAGACCGGGTACTAAGTCAACGGAGGGTCTAAAGTCAAACATAGAGATGAATTCTAAGCTTTGTCGTTCAACAAACAACGGACTCAAGGACAACCTTTTCCTACTTAAGGCGTCTGCCACCACGTTACCCTTGCCCGGGGCATATGCTATTTCAAAATCGTAGGAGGCTAAGAATTCCATCCACCGTTGCTGCCTTAAATTCAAATCCTTCTGAGAGAATAAGTATTTTAATGATTTGTGGTCAGTGAACAGTTCGAATTTCTCACCAAGAAGATAGTGACGCCAAGACTTAAGCGCGAAAACAATTGCGGCTAGCTCTAAGTCATGCGTGAGGTAATTCTTTTCATGAACCCTCAACTGCCTTCCACCATAGGCTATTACTCTTCCCTCTTGCATGAGGACCGCGCCAAGTCCCGTCCCACAAGCATCAGTATAGATGGTAAACGGTTTATTCCCGTCTGGCAGCACTAAGACTGGGGTTGAAGTTAAGGCTTTCTTTAAACGTTGGAACGCATCATCGCAATCTTTGTCCCACGTAAAAACCAGGTTCTTCTTCGTTAACCGTGTTAATGGAGCTGATATTTTTGCGAAGTCTTTGATAAACTTCCTATAACAGCCAGCCAACCCCAAGAAACTTCTTACTTCGGTTGCATTTTTAGGGACCTTCCAATCTTGGATGGCCACCACCTTTGCGGGATCCACTGCTATCCCTTCTTTGGAAACCACGTGCCCTAAGAACCGTACTTCCTTCCTCCAGAAGTGACACTTAGAAAATTTTGCCTTAAGGTTATGCGCTCGAAGGGTTTCCAACACTTCCCTAAGATGTAGGGAGTGCTCTTCTTTATTCTTAGAAAAGACTAAGATGTCATCCACAAAGACTACCACGAATTTGTTAAGGTATTCCCTAAACACCCTACTCATCAAATCAACAAAATATGCAGGGGCGTTTGTCAAACCAAAGGGCATCACTAGCCATTCATAGAATCCGTCAGGAGTCCTAAAAGCAGTCTTATCTATACTATCCTCAGCCACTCTCAGTTGATGAAAGCCAGTGGCTAAGTCCAACTGCGAAAACACTGAGGCGCCAACTAACTGATCAAAGAGATCGTCAATCCTCGGCAGTGGGTGTCGGTTCTTTTTAGTAAGCTTGTTTAGTTCTCTATAGTCCATACAAAGTCTAAGAGACCCATCCGCCTTTGTGGCAAAAACTACTGGAGCACCCCACTCCGATATACTACGTCTTATGAACCCCTTCTCAAGCAACTCCTTTACTTGCTTATTGAGTTCCCTCCTTTCACGAGGAGCCATGTGGCGCACTGGCAAAGATACGGGTTTAGCATTATCCACAAGATAAATTCGAAAGTCTATCTCCCGCTTTGGAGGTAAGCCCTTCACCTCCTCAAACACATCCGGATATTCCCGGACCACTTATACCGATCGCAGGTTCTCTACAGACGCGTCAAGCGATTCAAGATAACTTAGCATAACGGAATTTATGGGATTACAAAAGATGTCGAGAGCATTACCAAGGCGAGTCACAAGCCTAACTACTCTCCTTTCACAATCAAGAATGGCCCTATTTCTAGACAACCAATCCATTCCTAAAATTAGCCCATAGCCCGTGAAGCCCAATACATAAGCATCACATCTAAATTCAACGCTAAGTATAGAGATTTTCAAATCCAAACATATCATGGTCAAATGAGCCGAACCCCCAATTGGATTTGAAACGACCAAGGGATCCTCTACTAAACTGGTGTTCAAGTGCAGTGATTCAACTAATGATGCAGAGATAAACGAATGAGATGCGCCAGAATCGAATAAGGTACGGACAGGATGATCAAACAGAAAAACTAAGCTTTCAACAGAAATTGTTCTACCTCTTTCTTGCAGCGGTGGGGCCGCAATAGCCTGAACTTGCCCCCTTGCCTGCCCTGGTGCCATAAGAGCCTGCACCTGTCCTCCCGAGGTAGACCCTGCCCTCTGCCCCTTCTTTGGACAGTCCTTCACTAAATGTCCCGCATCTCCACAATGAAAACAACCAGTCTTCTTTTTCTTTCTACAATCTTTGCTGAGATGGCCAGGCGTCCCACAATTGAAGCATTTCTTCTTCCCTTTGCCATTATTGTTTTTACCACCCTTCTTATTTTGCTGTTGGGGTTTCTTCTGATCCCCTTTCTTTTCAACTGCCTTATCCTCATGCATAAGTGCCATTTCTACTAGCTTTTCAAAGGTGGCTCCCATAGGGATGTGGGTCATAGCCAACCCTTGCAACGGTTCATTCAAGCCTCTAACGAACCTCAAAGCTTTCTTCTCTGGCGTGTTCACCAACTCCAAGCCAAACCTTGCTAACTGATTAAATTTATTGACATATTCCTTTACTGATGAGCTCCCTTGCTTTAGTGCCAGGAATTTTTCCATATTTAAGTTCTCCTCTGCCCTTGAAAGAAACTTTGCCTCAAACCTTCGTCTGAAATCCGCCCATGAATCAACTGGACGTTCCCCGTTAGTGACCTCCCACCAAAACGAGGCCTCTCCCTTCATTAACCAAGCAGCTAAACGGACTTTCCTCCCATCTTCCACTTCAAAGATATCCAACAATTCCTCAGTCTCCTTAAGCCAATCTCTGGCCTCCACAAACGTTTCAGTCCCTTGAAAAGTTTTTTCCTCCCATAGCCTTGAATTCCTTGCACGTCTTTGCAAAAGTGTCAACACGAGGAGGAGGAGGAGGAATGGGTGCAACTAGGGGTGGAGGAGTATCCGCTGGGCCTGCAGTGGTGGCCCTAGCCTCCAAGTATCTCCTAAACCACCCTGGAATCGTCACACCTTCTGGGAGATTAAGATCTTCAGCCATGCTGAAACGAAAAAGGAAAGATTCAAAATGGAGAATTCGAAAGATAAAGATAAGGATGTGGCTATTTGGGATTATGTTTTTCATAAAAACTCTCTTTAAATAACATGTTTTTTTTTTTTGAAAGCACTTCTTCCAAAAATACTTTAGAAAAAAAAAATATTTTTCTAAATTTTTTTTTTATCTGTTCTGGTAACCTTATGCTCTGATACCACGTGTAACACCCCACGTCCATTAATGTCACTCACAAAGGGAATGCATTAACTTCCATGGAGGTTTTAAGTGAATATAGAACAGTAAAATTACAACAAGACAGATATAAAATAGTACTTGGAAATTCAAAAACTTTATTTCATTGTAGCAGAAGTCAAAACATGTTTGATTACATCATAACACCATATTCAATGTCAAGTACAATATCTATCTTGATAAAACAAGTACATAATCCCATTACATGAATAGCCATTAAAAAGAAAGATAACAAGCTGGACTTTACTTCAGCAGTCCAAGCTTTCCAGAAGATAAGCGATCCAACTAGACTCCACTAGAACTTGGCCCAACCTGCGAACCTGAAGGGAGAAAAAGGATGGAAAAGAGGGGGTCAGACATAAAGTCTGGTGAATATGATAATTCTACAATACTATTACCAAAATAACTGGACTAAGGCATAAGCTGGAAAACAAGAAAATGTCTATGAAGAGCAGATTAAGGACATAGACAATCGCTAAAGGCAACGTTATAGGCGCTCCTAAATACTAAAGGATAAACACTATACTGCACCACACCAGTCACCCTAAAGATTCATCCCACTTAGCTTCACTTAGAAACTTTCCCAATGGCTTTACGTACCCCTAGCTGACTACATAGGTGCAGCCTGCCCCTATCTCCACTAGGTGTACTATACTTCCCATTATTCGATCGGCTCCCTAACTCGTAGATACCCGTGCTGGCCCCACAGTGGGGTGTATCACTCCCCTAAAGTGGCAACCTGATACAACGGACATGCACGGCTTATACCTACACGATGCAACAACGTCTTACCTACCAGCCCGGGTCCACACACGCATATGAAACCCGTTGGACTTGCGTTGCCACCGCTCCCTGTTTTGGCCTCTTATAGTCAAACCCAGTATGCGTGTCCCATCCTCGACTTGGGTCGAGCCCACAAAGATACGTTTTGGGATACTGGTTGAAATGGGCCCCCACTATTTACCACAAGCATTCCACCTAAGCTTGTCCCCATTAGTCCATCCCACTTAACCCACTTAGTCATGTTCATTTACATGTGTGTTTGGTTAAGTCTAATCGTATTTCAAATGCCTCTAAAGGCAACCACCAGATTCCTCATGCCACCCAGGGCACCCACTTAACCCCCATGTCCCACCTTACATGATTATCTGGTTAAGTATTTCTTAGTTCATTAAGGCCATAACCTCATAAAGACCTCTCACATTAGACTGGCATTTATGGCAGCTGGATTTGCCGGGCGGGTCCGGGCAGTCTTACACCATAAAAGAGTCTAACCTCGTGTCTTTACAACTGTTATGCTTTAGTTTGGGCCTAGGACCTCTCACATTGGGCCGACATTTGTGACTACTGGATTTGCCGGGCGGGTCCGGGCAGGTTTACATCACAAACGGGTCCAACCTCGTGTCCTAAGCATTGATTATTAATAATAATCCACTTTCCCCCAATTTTAATAATTCCCTACTTGAATTATTAATTACTTCCAATTTTTAACAATGTCCATAATTGACTCAATTATGGACATTCATTCATGGTATGCAACATCTTACAAAATTGCACCCAATTTATTAATTCCTAATATTACCCCTACCCCACGTTTGAACGTTTATTCGCAAAATATATGTTAGACTCGAATAGCCTAACTCATAGCATAAAAGAGATTATCATAATAACAACATGTATATGTGACCAAATGAATCATAATAAGGGGTGAAACTTGCATATGTCCAACTTGCATAGATTATACATGTCATGGACCTAAAGGTGTCAACTTGTTCAAAATTCACCTAATATGATCTCAATCAATTTTCATAAACTTACATATGAACATGTGTGAATCAACATCATCTAATTTTTAACAACATGGTTTTATATGGGTACACCTAACTCAATAGGCAAATTCCCATAATCAAGTTTTATTTAATTATAGTTTCAAGTTTATGGGTACACCTAACCTAATAGGCAAATTCCCATAAACAAGATCCATTTAAATTAAGAAAAAAAAACATAACTTTAAGCATGATCCAACAGCATGATTTTTCAACATAATATAGCATGATTTATAACATGGCATAGTATGATAGTATAACATAGCTTGACATGATCCTCAACATAGCACGACATAGCATAAGAGAATTTACAACATAGCATGACATAGCATATATAATTTACATCATACGACAACATAATAACATAATAAGAGATCCACAATATATAGAATTTACAATTACAAATCACATCACTTTCTTGTGATCCATTCATAACTGAGTCAAATTAGTTTGTAATAGTCTTGTGAGAATCATCATACTCACCAACAAAAGAAAAGAATTAGAGAAAGAGAGATCTTTTGATTTGATTTGTGTAGATTTAGTTGTAGATGATTAGGCTTCCTCTTCTTAGTTTGTGACGGCTATGCTGAACTCCATGGCAGCAGCATGACGGTAGCTTCTCTAATTTTACAAGTGATTTAGGTCTAGGGTCTACCCTCTTATTTATAGATTTTAGAATTCATTCTAGGCCATTAGATTTAACCTAGAAATAACCGCAGCCGTTCAGACAAGATGGGGTTTATCTTGTTGACTCAGCAATGAGTCAGAAGTGACTCAGCAAACACTCAGCATATTAATAAACTTCTATTCATGTCATAAATATATATATATTTTCTACAATGTACATATTAGATACATCCCCCTTTACTTATTATTGTTTTTATATACATAATAGATACATCCCCTCTCTCACACACTTATTAATATTTTTATATTCATATTAGATACATCCCCTCTCTTACACACTTATTAATATTTTAGCAACTTTAGTGTTAATAGAAAATTCGGGGTGTTACAAGGAGGGAGGGAGGAGGGAAGGAGAGGCGGAGGGTGGAGCGAAGGGGGCGCGCGACACCTACTGCGGCAGTTGTAGGGGTTGAGGGAAGTTGGACTCGCGATTTAGTAGAGGAGGGAGAGGAGAGAGAAACGAGGATGGAGGGGGGAGTGGGATCACCGTCGGCGATGGCTGGGAGGGTGGGGGGTCAACGTGAAGTGGCGTCGCCATTTTTAAATTGGGGATCGGGTTTTTTCTGATTGGGGAAAAGTAAAGACGGGGGGGGGGGGGGGGAGGGGGCTTTACTGTAAATGTTTATATTTTTTTATTTTATTCTATTTTTCCCTATAAAGTTACTTTTTATATCGAACTCTAAATCGAACCCAATGACTTCCGTCCCTAGTGTACTACCCCCATTCTGAACACAATAGGATATGTATCGTGAGACAATTCGATCGTTACGATCAGTTTCCGTTGAATTTAAAATATAAATCTATATATATTCAATTCAAACACACATTTCAAATTACCGGGGCCACATACTAACTCAAAAAATTCCAGAAAAATTATTTCTAGATTCGTATTAATGACACGGTCCTAACAAAACTAATTTCGTCAAATTCTGAGACCGTTTGAAAAATGGCCAGTTCTCAGTTGATTAAAATCAACTAAAAGTAGTCAAACGCGTTTTCCTTTGCCACGCTCACATATTGATTCGAAAAATTATAAAATTTGAAACCTAGCAATAATTTGACATCATGGATCCAACAAAAGTGGTTTCGTTGAAATCCGAGGTCGTTAGCAAAATTTCCATTTTTAAGGGCCTGAATTCCATAGCGACCATTCTGAATTTTTATCTGGACATATCTTTTGATTCCCGCTATGAAATTTCGATTTTTTGGATTCGTTGGAAAGATATTCTCAATTAGATTCTAATATTTTTGGTTTCACAAAAATCCAGTTTATTTTGAATCCTGTACATCCATTTGAAGTTTGAAATCGAATTATCGAACTACCACGCCATTTTCAATTCCTTTTATAAATATAAATAATTATTTATATTCTAACGACGATCTATATAAATATATACATTCGAATTCTATTCAAAATAAATTTCTCGTCGTTATTATTTAAAATAATTCATTTAAATAATCAAAA
The DNA here is from genome assembly GCA_030737875.1 of Allium sativum. Classification (NCBI taxonomy): domain Eukaryota; kingdom Viridiplantae; phylum Streptophyta; class Magnoliopsida; order Asparagales; family Amaryllidaceae; genus Allium; species Allium sativum. The sequence goes on along the minus strand of CM060916.1, from coordinate 95,358,749 downwards.
TTCGCTAAAATTGCAAAAATAAAAATTTTAAACTGGCCTAGATTTCCGGGTTATTACAATCTCCCCCACTTAAAACTTTTCATCCCCGAAAATGAACGAAGCCGAAAGTTGTTTAACAATCAACTCAACTTCCTCTATTCTCCTTACGGCTTAAGTTGTTCAACTTTTCAGTTTCTAAAAACTTTTCAAATTTTTCAAAAATTTGGCTAACACCCTAAATTTTCGAAAAATTTCGCCATAACCTCCCCTGCACCGAGAGCACGGGAAAATCCCGAAATTACCATACAGGCCTTCTGATCTCAAAAAGAAAAAAAAAGCCAAGCGGCTAGCAAATCGCCTCATAAAATCATCATCACCCAAACAAAACAGTAAATTATGGTAAACATGTACCTATTTGTTGGGCAAACAATTTTATGCTTGTGCTCTAGCCTCCTTGCTATGACATGTTCAATGTAAGTACATGTATGCAAGCAAATGCGACTAATTTTCAATACAATTCACTATTTGATACAATTTGGCTATAGGGTACAAATTTTAATTAATCAACCAATAATCAACAACACAATCAGCAATAAATTAGTTGATTAGCTTTTCAAATTCATAACTTTGATACATAGTCAAAAATCACATTTTTGATGCCAAATCACAACAATAAGCCCTAACTAATTTTGGTTCTCACACCAGTCAATTGGAATATATAGAAATCCCACTTTCGAAACACGAACATAAATATTGATGATGCCATGATCATTATCAACATCATCTCCGGGCGACTAGAGCATGATCCTATATCTATCCAGTGTATTAAAACTTCGAGTATACGTTTGCAAGGCGCATATGCAAAATCTTTATATATTGGATTGTCCAAATTCAATATAAAATAAATATTCAAATACGTATACAACGATTTAAATTTTTAAAACAAAAATTGTTTTCATTCATTTTTTTTAAATATACCCTTCACACTCGTTCTAGGATACTACTGATCCCATCTCTAACGAGTCATTCCCATTGGATATTACTAATCCAATATCTGATGAATTCTTTAGTTTGGTTCTAATGTGTCATGTTCTCTAGCCCTGTAAACCAGAGCTCTGATACCACGATGAGACGACCCGAAATCCCCCCTACGGGAAATGACGGATTGAGTCGAGGACAAGCCACAACAGAACGCAGACGGAAGAACATTTCATTGTATATTACAACAATCCATCAGATTACAAGATAATACAGAGTATAAATGAATAAATATTACACAGAAAATATTAGAGATTACAATACATTACATAGCAGCGGAAAATAATACAATACACAACTAGACGAGATATACGGATACAAAGCTTTCCGGATATCATTCCAGTTGTAAACCAGGATCCTGTGAATATAAATCTGCAAAACCAAAACTACTAGCTGCCCGTGTCAAAATAAGGGCACCCAGAGTTTAGGTTAAAACAATAAACTCCAGGTCAGTCATGGGACTGGTGTGAGAACTAAAACAGTTATAAATCTTTATTTTAAAGTCAGGTAAAACAAGGGACCATGCCGCTAACACGGAACGGGTTTCCTCCCAAGAATACCAGTGCATAAAACAAACAGCGCAATGCTAAAATAAAGAAAAATGAAGCTATTATAAGACCCAGTTCCCATCACACAATGCAACGCAAGCCGGAGGATAGGGTTTTTACCTTATAATAGCCAAGAATGCTTGATACGTTTAAAACAAATCTTTTGATACTATAATAAGTGTATAGTGTATAAAACAACTTCAAATTATAAGTATCAATCATAGACGAAATGAGTGCCCCATCCCACTATGTCGCCATACTAGGCTCTACAAATAAAACCGCAGAATCACGTATTTGGAAATTGGATTTCCGTCTGTGAACCGAGGCAAAAGATAGTCCTCAACCGATTCGAGACTGTCTAGCCCGAGCCTCAGGCAAGTACTCAGTCAAGCCTTGGATCCTCAGGGCTAGTCCACCGATGTGGATTAAACTTAAACCCTGAACATGCGTTTCCCCGCCCTATGGGGCGTAAATGAGCCAACGAATGACTCCACCGGACCCGGATCGTCCGATCAAACCGAGGCGCCTCGCAACAGCAACAACCACATAATTCAATCTCATCAGGGCGTGTAAAACCACTGATGCCACTTCTAGCTAGAAAGAAACGCATGCCCTCCCTGACGTCCTCTCCCGTTTTTGGTTCGCCACCGGGGTATGAGGCTCGCGAATTCACGTTACACAAAGCTATGCCACAAAGGCCTTGCTTTGATCATCTACCACAAGACTTTGCTTTTCAACAGAAGCCTTGATGATTTGCCACTTAAGCATGCCACACAGGCAATTCACTCTATGCGTTTGATATCCATTAGTATATAACCCCTGAGCTCGTACATCTCAGAGAAGGGCGTTAAGCAAGAGAATAAATTCTCCGCCGCCAAACAGATATATATTTAATAGAAATCAATCACACAAACTGAAATCCAATGTCAGACACACAGTCCATTTACAAGTCCGTTCTGGGTCTGAACGAAACCGGAGGCACCTAGTACCCCGCGTATCCATCGATCTCCAAGTACGTCTGGACGATCACCAACTGTTTCCATCTTCTTGGGTGTACATCCTAATCAAGATCGTCAGTAATCACCCAAATGACGTGAAGACCTCCGGTCTTCGACCACCGTCTTCGTCTTCAACTTATCGTCGTATCAGTTATTCAGAATGGGATAAACCCGGTCTTTCCGAATAACTCGCGTATATTATAAACAAGTGTTACACAAACACAACATACGCCTCATTCCTATTCATCAGTCACTAACCGTAAATTAATCAAGAGAATAATTCCCCAAATATTAACCCCGAAGGCCGAAACCAACATCAGATCAATACCCAGGAAATCACTCTGCTTAGCCAACCTACAGCTAGCTTCTAAAGTTCACATTCTTAGGGAAAGGTTCCCATTAATTTTATCAAAGATAAATCCTTTAAATTGATTCTTTAATCTTCCTTTGAATATCAATTCAATCTAGTCGGGATTAACGAACCTTACCGAAGTAATCATTTGTTTTAATTTCTCAACCCCAACCTATTCATCCTATGAAGTAAAACAGGTAATACTTCATATCTAACACCACGGTATTATCGGTAAATTTAATTACCATTTCATGTTCAAATCTAATTAAAGATTTAACTATCTCCTGGAGCAAAACTGGTGTGTAACAACCCTGAATTTTGGGTGCCAATTTAAAATTCATTTTAAGTGATTTTAATGAGTTTTTATATTTAAAGTAATCTATTTTAAATAATAATGATCACAAATTTGGTTCAAATCGAAGTTAGAATGAACAATTTAATTTTAATTATAAAAAGAGTTAGAAATAGCGCGGTAGTTTGAAAAGTCAAACTTGAACTTTGACTGACCGTACAGGACGCAAAATTTAACGGATTTTAGTGAAACCAAAAATATTAGAATCTATTTAAAAATATCTTTCCAACGAATCCGAAAAATCGAAATTTCATAGCGGAAATCAAAAGTTATGGCCAATTCAATTTTTAGAAAGGTCGCTAGGTAATTTGCATAGGTCAAAAATGCTACTTTTTGCATATAAAGAAATTTCGACTCGAAACCACTTCCATTGAGTTCGAAATGATGTTTCTGCATTGAAAAACAGTAAACACTTATATATTTCGAGTTTCGAAAATTATTTGTTTAAAAATGTATTTTTAATATTAAATATATACGCCTTAAAAATGGAAATTTTGCAAACGACTTCCGTTTTTGACGAGACCACTTTTGTTGGATCCGGAATATTAAATTATTACTAGATTCCAAAATTCGTAATTTTTGGAGTCAGTATGTGGTCGTTATTAATTTTACAGTGAAAAACGGTCAATTTTCAGATTTTAAAAATTCATAATTTATTCATATGGACTCGAAATTTAATGAAACCAGTTTTTTTGAATCCGTAATGTCAAGAAATATTTATGTTTCAATTTTCATAAAAATTGGAATTCGTAGGTGTTAACACGAATTTTTAGAATATGAAAATGGGTGCAAATTGTATAAATAAATACATAAAAGGGTAATTGGGCATAATAACATTCTTAACCCCATATAAAATATCTTTTCCTCAGCCATTAGCTGAATCATAACCCTAAACCTACCAGCCACCTTCTCCTTCTTCATTTTCATGGCCTCCACTCTAAATAATTCTTTGCAAATAAGCCCCTGAAAACAAAACAATTTATAACTCTCAATCCAAACCAAATCAGACCAAACCCTTTCTGGGTTTTGTTCATCTTCTTATCCTCTATCTACCACGAAAAATTCAAGACCTATCGTAGCACGGGTTCGCCGGAATCTCAATCTAAGTGCAGCAACCATATTTTCGTTTTTTGGCTATTGCGGGCCCCACGAAGAGAGTTAGGTCAAGCGACTTCAGGAAGAGGTAGAGGGGAACCATACGGTTCTTTTGGCTGTGGTGGCATGGTCTCAGGTGGTCGGAGTTGGCCGGAATGTCAATTTTATTCGAGGGGTGCTGAAAACAGGACATTCGCAAAGATGAGCAATTTCCCGCCAATCCGTGCATTTTCAGGCGAGGTGACAGACAGAGAAGTTGTTCGGGAGGTCGAGGCCAAGCTACTGTAAACATTTGGGGGCATTTAGAGCACCGAGGCGGCCGCAGCACCAAGATGAACGGAAACTGTACTTTTCCGTTCATCTGCAGATCGTGGGCCCCACGTGGCGAATTGGAGGGGGGGACCACCAGCCGTGGAAAGAGGGGGAGAAGCCGGAGAGAATGGCGCTGGTTTCGTGCAATTCCGACGTACGGTTTGGCCGTGGCGAGCATTTTAAGTTCAGGGTGCTGTTTGAAAAAAAAAAGGTTAGGGGCTTAAACGCGAAACATTTATGTTCTATGTTCGTAATGCAATATCTTTTACATACGAGATCGAAATTTGACGATTTCAGGTCTGCTGTGATCGTGCCGATGAGAGCTTCGCGTGGACACCAAATTTGTCCAATTTGGAGAAAATTGAAATTTTGGGTAATTTTTACAAATTTAAATATTACTTTAATCGATTTGTTAACTTCGCAAGTGCATAACTTTTTGTCACGTTATCGAAATTGCATGAAACTGAATCCGTTGAGATCGTTATATCAAGAGCTTCGAGCGAGCAGTAATTTTGTCCAATTTGGAGCAAGTTGGAAATTTGGGTAATTTTCATAATTTAAATTAATTATTTAATTATTACAAACTTCGAAAATTCATATATTTTTGATACGAACTCGAAATCGCACGAAACAGGATTTGCTGCGATCAGTGAGTCGAGAGCTACGCGTAGACACTAATTTCATCAAATTTGGAGCATGTTGAATTTTGGGCTAAAATTGGGCCCGAACCGTCATTTAAAGTCGGCAAAGGTGAGAACTCTTTTGCTCATTCAATTTTCGAATAGTTATTTATTTTTATAATTAAATGTAAATAAATTATTGGTGATGGAAGTAATTGTTTGTTGAACGGATTGTGGATTTGGATGTCATGTCATGTTATGTTTGAAATTGAAAATATTCAACAGGTTAAACTAATGATTTATTATTTATGATAATTTAAAATGATGTTACACTGCCATTGACAAGTTACTTGACTTGTTGATGTTGATTGGGACGATTGTTTTACACCTCGCCCAAGTGCACAAAATTATGTGTTGGCTGAACCCCACACGGGTCTTGGGTTGATATTTGACTACACATCACCCTTGTATTTAGTGTAAATTGCACTTTGGCTGTTATGTGAATGGTTGACATTATTATAGAATAAGTGCAATGTTTGAAATCCTTGTAATTAAATTACATGGAAATTGTGTGAGTCTCATTCAAATTTTGAGTTAAAGAATATTATAATCCAGTATTCAATTAAAAGAACCAAAGGATGGTTTCCATGTTTTCAAATGGGAAGGTACGTATTGTCAAAGTTACAATAAAAAGAGTGAATTTGAAAGATAACATTTTTATTAGTAAAAAATTTACAATAAGAGATTAGAATTAAAAAGATACCCTTTTTAATTGTCAACATGTTAAATTAGGAAGATTTACATTTTTTTTATGTAATAAAAAGAATGGACTTTACATTGTAATTAAAGAGTAAATTTTACATTGTAAAGAATGGATTTTATATTGAAAATTTGACGATGTAAATAGAAAGACGATCTTTTTATATTGAGAATAAAAAGACAATATTTTTATTGTAAATAAAAAGATCACATCTTTGTTTTCAAAAGATAATATTTTTACATTGTGAATAGAAAAGTTTACATTTTTACATTGTAAAGTAGAAAAGGTAATATGTTTACATTTGTAAATAGAAAAGATGATATTTTTACGTTGTAAAATAGAGAAGTTAATATTTTTACATTGCAAAATATAAAAGTTGATATTTTTACATTATAAAAATAAAAAGTAGATATCTTTACATTGTAAACATAAAGGTCAATGTTTTTACATTGTAAGTAAAAGAATGAGTTTTATGATGCAAAATAAATTGCAATTTCATATGAAATAAAAGAATGAATTTTTGCTATGTAAAATAAAAATTACATTTTATATGTTAATTTATATATGAACTTACACCGCATGAATGAAATTATATTTTTATTTTGTAATTTATATATGAATTTACACCGCATGAACAAAAGTTACATTTTTATATGTAATTTATATATAAATTTGCACCGCATGACGAAAATTACATTTTTCTATATAATTAAAATGTAAATTTACATTGCATGACGAAAATTACATTTTTATAGGTAAATTATAAAGTGAATCAACGTTGAATGTTAAAAATTACATTTTTCTTTGTAATTAAAAGGGGAATTTCATCGTATGATAAAATTTACATTTTTTATATGTAAATTATATAGGAATATACACCGTATTGTAAAAATTACATTTTTCTTTGTAATTAACATGTGAATGCCACTTTATGTTAAATTTTACATTTTTATATGTAAATCATAAAGTGAATTTATGTCGTATATTAAAAATGACATTTTTCTTTGTAATTAATATGAGAATTCCATCATATGTTAAAATTTACATTTTTATATGAAAATCATATTTTTACAATGTAAATTAGATGTAGTGTTTGCATTGTAATTAAAAATCATATTTTTACAATGTAAATTAGATGTAGTGTTTGCATTGTAATTAAAAATCATATTTTTACAATGTAAATTAGATGTAGTGTTTGCATTGTATTTAAAAATCATATTTTTACAATGTAAATTAGATGTAGTGTTTGCATTGTAATTAAAAATCATATTTTTACAATGTAAATTAGATGTAGTGTTTGCATTGTAATTAAAAATCATATTTTTACAATGTAAATTAGATGTAGTGTTTGCATTGTAATTAAAAATCATATTTTTACAATGTAAATTAGATGTAGTGTTTGAATTGTAATTAAAAATCATATTTTTACAATGTAAATAGGGAGTAGAGTTTGCATTGTAAAGTAAACCTGCAATTTGATATGTAAATTTAAAATAGGATTCACTGCAAAAATAAGTTACATTTTTATAATGTAACTAAGATGAGAATGTACATTGAAGTTGAAATCTACGTTTAAAAGTAGGATTTTGAATGTATCAAATTTTACATTTGTTTTACATGTAAATAAAGAATATAGGAATTTGCATAGGAATTAAATTTACATTTTTATGTAAATAAAAAGGATGGAATTTACATTTTCAATGTAAGGAAAGAATGAATTTAGGATGCGGTAATATTATCTTCAGTTTCAAATGAATAAAAATTTAGTAAGTATCGGTAATTGTGTAGAGCGTTGTTTTAATCAAACGACGTTATTACGATTCAATGATTATATATATAAAATCAAAATTGGTTGAATGTAGCGCCATAGTCGTCATGGACTTAAGGCGTCGTTATATAAAAATTTAATCATTTTAAATAATTAAAATAGGAATGAAGCGTTAATAAAAATAATTATTAATGTGTAAGAAGGATTTTAAATATATATATATATATATGTATGTATATATACGAGGATTATTTGGAAAGTCCGAGTTTATCTCATTCCAAATAATTAAACGACGTTTAAAAATCCAAGATTGGAAGACGGCGATTGAAGACCGTCAAATCTCCACATCGAATGGACGATGATGACTGTTGCCTTAGAATGGTTCGCTACCATGATAAGGTAATAGTAGTAGTTGCCCGGACGTAGTATTGATTTGTACGGGTTTGGCTTTCGCTCAGACCCAGAGCATAAGCTTATAAGTGGATTGTGTGTCTGACATCGTACTCCATTATATATCATGTTATTAATCTTCTGTCAAATGTATGGATGTTTGGTGGCGGAGAATTTATTCTCTTGCTTAACACCCGTTTATATATTTCAGCAAAGGATTGGTAGTGTGATATGGGGTGATGATGTGGCATGCCAAGATGCAATGATCAAGGCTTTGTTGAAAAGCAGGCCTTGTGGATGATGATCAAAGCATAGTCTGTTTAGGCATAGCTTTGTGTATAACGTGACTTCGCGAGCCTCACACCCCGGTATGAGTCAAAAACGGGATTAGGACTGCAGGGAGTGCACACGTTTCTTTCTAGCTAGAGTGGTGTCAGTGACCTACCAGCCCTGACATTTTACTCATGTGGATGATGGATTTTGAGGCGCCTCGGATTTTTATAGGCCGATAGTGGTCATATTATAGGTTCAAAGGAACCGGGAAGCGTGTGTTCAGGCATAACTAATCCATACACATATGTGTGGACCGGCCCTGAAGATCTAAGGGTTCACCGCGGGGGATCCTGAGGCATTTGCTAGAGTGTCTCGAATCGGAGAGGAGCTTGCCCCTAGCCTCGACTCATGATGGAAACCCAATTCCCAATACGCCCTTGCGGTTTTGATTGTAGAACTAGTACGGCGACATAGTATATGGTACCTATGCCGTCTAGGATTGATATTATATTTGAAAGTTTTATATATATATATACACACACTAATAATAATATCGTTTTTACGTATCAAGCATCTTTTGACCATTATAAGGTAAAACCCTATCCTCTGCTGTGCGTTGCATTGTGTGATGGGACCTGGGTCTTATAATGGTTTCATTTTTTTTAAAAAGCATTGCGTGGTTTAACGATTTACTTTAATTATGCACTGACAATCCAATGGAGTAAACTCGTTCCGCGTTAGCGGCGTGGTCCTGTGATTAGCCTACTTATTAGATAAGTTAAGTATAGAATTCTCACACCAGTCCCACGACTGACCTGTAGTTTGTTTCACTTCGCAAACTCGGGTGCCCTCTTTCCACACGGGCAGTCGAGTAGCTTTTTGCAGATATAGTTAAGCAGGATTCTGGATTGAAGTCTGAAGTTGGGCCCCGAATATTGATGGCCTTCCGCTGGGATTAGTTCCGCTGCAATGTATTTAATTTATTGTAAATGTATCTTCCGCTGTATTATTTATTGATGTACTCTGATATATTCTGTACTCTGATGTAACATTTATTATTGATATTATAAAAGTCTGTGTTTTTGTTCTGATGTGTTGTATGCCCAAAGTTAACGTACGCGGGTTTTGAACGGTCTTGATCGATCTTGCGATCGATTGGGGTCGGGCGAAATTCGGGTCGTTACATGGTGATACTCCATTCTCGATCTTTTCAATCTAATTAAAGATTCATTAAAACTCCACTTAGTTTTAATCTTTGACTGGGTTAAAGAATCAGTGTCATTTAAAAACACGGTTCACGATAAACCCAAAATCACATCACATTTCAATCAGTCCCTAACCGTAAATTAGCAAGTGAGCAATTCCCTAAGTATTAACCCCGAAGGCCGAAACCAACGTCAGATCAATACCCCAGAAACCATTCAATTTAACTATTCTCCAGTTAGTTTCTGATTTTCTTAACTCCTTTGTGTCTAAGAACAGTATTATTGAAGATACCCACAACAACCCAAAATCTCATTCCATTAATTATCGGGTTAAAGAACAAGTGTTATTTAAAACACTATTCACGATAAACCCAAAAATCAATACCAATTCAATTCCAATTAAATATCATTTAATCGGTACGCTTCATTAAATCTAAATAAAAAGATTTAATCTTGTTCTTAACTGGGTTCAAGAACAGTGTTAATAAAGACACCATTCACGACAAACCCAAATCACTTTTGATATTCAATACAAGGCTCTGAATAGAAAATATACCGGCTTATATTCAATATCAAATTCTACGACCAACAAATATCGTATTGGAAATAACGATATTAATATATCTTTCAAATTCCCATAACAATACCTGTATCATCACGAAATCCAACATCGAAATATTTCGAAGACAATTTCGATTCAAATTCATTCCAATATAATTATTGGAAATCCTGGTTATTTTCAAAACCATTTCAACTCCAATTTATTTTATAAAAATAAATAGAATTATAATTCTAATTCAAAACTAGTTCATTTCAATAAAAATCTATTTTTATCTTTTCAAATATGGAGTTTTTCATCCCAATTCTTCCCAAATCACTTCTTATGATTTTACACAAATTATTGATATTTTTAATAATTTTATCAAGGCCCGTACAGTCGATTTCCACCAACGGCCATCGAACTGCACTTACAGCGACCTTTTCCAAATTTGATTTGGACATAATTCCAGATCTAACCGTTAGATTTCTAATTTCTAATATTCGTTAGAAAGCTCTTTTCGATACGAACCCATCGGTTCCAGTTTTAGGAGAATCTGACGGTCGGATCTCCCGCAAAATCCATTTGAAGTCAATGGTCGAAATTCACGAACTACCGCAGCGCGGCGCGTTCTATTCAGGCCAATATATTACATATATAATATATATAATATATACTTCGTCGATTTCCTTTTTTAATACGTATTATATAAATCGTTTTAAATTCATTTTCAAAACGATTTCAACTTCTTTTTCAAATTCAAATCAAAATTGAATTTTCCCTTACAAATTCGTTTTAAATTCATTTCAAATTGATTTCAATTCAAATCGATTTTGAATTCAATTTCAGTTCGTTTTCAATTCAATTCCATTTCAATTCGAATTCATTTCTATTCAATTTCAATTCTATTCAATTTCAATTCGAATTCATTTCTATTCAATTTCAATTCGAATTCATTTCTATTCAATTTCAATTCGAATTCATTTCTATTCAAAATATCGGATTTTGAAATCACTTTCGATGTTCATTATAAAATGAATAAAATCGATATAAATATCGTTCACGTCAAAATGGAGTAAATCTAATCGACACGGCTTCATATATTTCTATTTCCAAATATTCTATTTCAAATATTTCAATTTCAAATATTTCTTTTTCAAATATTTCTTTTTCACATATGGAATGAGGCCCATCAATTACCATATAAAGTTAATTATATGGATTTTCTACAAAACATGTATACCATAACAACGATGAATAATCAACCATCATCCAAAGTGCATTCTACACTGTATAAGCATCAAATATAAATATCCAACGCTTATAACAGTCTGTCAATCAATCGATCGACATACAACTAAACAATCGGGATTAGTGTACGTCAAATATCATCCCAATACCCGTGTGGGGTTTCAAACAATCAAACACAGATTTTATTTGTGCAGTTGGGCGATGTGTCAAATTTATCGTCCCAGTCAATATCAGTCAAATGTGTGCATATAAACAAATTGTCCGATCTATTTATTTTTATTTCATTTCATATACACGTTAAAAATTCTATTTTTAATTATAAAATATTTTTCACTATAAAATATTTTATTTCATCTATATAAATATTTTATTTCATTTCACATCACATCACAAAATCAACTACACATCAAAATCAAACAAATAATCATACAAGCCGTCCATGGTCTGTGGACGACGGGTGTCGGGTGCTACTAAACACCGTCTGCATCCTAGTATATATTTCAACTAGAAAATAAAATTAAAAGGTGAGAGGTTCTCACAGAGGGTTCCACTCCGCCGTGCTTTACTGTTGAACTACTGAACCGTCTGGATTTTGTTTGAAATTCCAATGCAGTTCTTTTCACGCTGTTCAAATAAAAATTATATTTTTATCACTCTACGTAAATAAAAATTATATTTTTACTACTTCTATAATATAAAAATCATAATTTTTTCATATTCAAAAATCTAATCTTTTCCATTATAAAAATCTCGCCTTTATCATGATAAAAATCTCGTCTTTTCCATTATAAAAATATCGTCTTTTCTAGCTAAACATCACATGTTTATATAATGATATATGTGATAAGAATCGCTCCTTTGCATTTGTAAAAATTATAATCATTACCCAAATAAAAACATAACCTTTATCTAAATAAAATAAAAAATGTAAACTTTCATGTAAATAAAATCAGATTTTATTTAATTATAAAATTAATTAACTAAACACATAAAAGAAAACTCACAAATTTATTGAAATGGTGTTCACTGTCGAAGGAGAAAAAAGGGAAAAGTGACCGCTACAGCGAGACTCCTCGGAGGCGGTGTGGTTCAGTCGAGGAAGCGATGGGGTAAAAGGGAAGCGGGTTTTCAGTCAATCGGGTTTTCATGATCGAGCAGAAGGAGGGAGGGAGGAGGGAAGGAGAGGCGGAGGGTGGAGCGAAGGGGGGGGGGGGGGCGCGACACCTACTGCGGCGGTTGTAGGGGTTGAGGGAAGTTGGACTTGTAATTTAGTAGAGGAGGGAGAGGAGAGAGAAACGAGGATGGAGGGGGGAGTGGGATCACCGTCGGCGATGGCTGGGACGGTGGGGAGGTCAACGTGAAGTGGTGCCACCATTTTTAAATTGGGGATTGGGTTTTTTCTGATTAGGGAAAAGTAAAAACGGGGGGGGGGGGGGGGCTTTAGTGTAAATGTTTATATTTTATTCTATTTTTCCCTATAAAGTTACTTTTTATATCGAACTCTAAATCGAACCCAATGACTACCGTCCCTAGTGTATTACCCCCATTCTGAACACAATAGGATATGTATCGTGAGCCAATTCGATCGTTACGATCAGTTTCCGTTGAATTTAAAATATAAATCTATATATATTCAATTCAAACACACATTTCAAATTACCGGGGCCACATACTAACTCAGAAAATTTCAGAAAAATTATTTCAAGATTCGTATTGACGACACGGTCCTAACAAAACTAATTTCGTCAAATTCTGAAACCGTTTGAAAAATGGCCATTTCCCAGTCGATTAAAATCAACTAAAACTGGTCAAACGCGTTTTCCTTTGCCACGCTCACATATTGATTCGAAAAATTATAAAATTTGAAACCTAGCAATAATTTGACATCACGGATCCAACAAAAGTGGTTTCAACGAAATCCGAGGTCGTTTGCAAAATTTCCATTTTTAAGGGCCTGAATTCCATAGCGACTATTCTGAATTTTTATCTGGACATATCTTTTGATTCCCGCTATGAAATTTCGATTTTTCGGATTCGTTGAAAAGATATTCTCAATTAGATTCTAATATTTTTGGTTTCATAAAAATCCGGTTTATTTTGAATCCTGTACATCCATTTGATGTTTGAAATCGAATTAACGAACTACCGCGCCATTTTCAATTCCTTTTATAAATATAAATAATTATTTATTTTCTAACGACGATTTATATAAATATATACATTCGAATTCTATTCAAAATAAATTTATCGTCGTTATTATTTAAAATAATTCATTTTAAATAATCAAAATTCGCCAAAATTGCCAAAATAAAAATTTTAAACTGGCCCAGATTTCCGGGTTATTACAGTGCATTCTACACTGTATAAGCATTAAATATAGATATTTAACGCTTACAACAGTCTGTAAAACAATCGATTGACATACAACTAAATAGTTGAGATTAGTGTACGTCAAATATCATCCTAATACCCGTGTAGGGTTTTCAAACAACAAACGCAGATTTTATTTGTGCAGTTGGGCGATGTGTAAAATTTACCGTCCCAATCCATATCAGACAAATGGGTGTACATAAACAAATCGTCCGATTTGTAAATGAATATTTATTTTATTCATATACACGTAAAAAAATATATTTTTAACAATAAAATATTTATTAAATTCATTTACACAATAAAAATAATATTTTTATTGTTCTATAATATTTTAGAAGATTTTGGTGGCATAACGGCGCGATATCAAAATCGGGTAATGTCTAGCATTACCACTCTCCTAATATTGGCTCGTGTCATACACACATAACAATTCTAATCAATTCGTTTCACCTAAACAACTACATTCAACCAAATATTATAATCAACCAAACCAAACAATCAAACAAGTCGTCCATGGTCTGTGGACGACGGGGAAAAGTTCATATATGCACTTATAAAAATAAATAACTGTATAGGAAAATATGGTGAGGATTTCTCACCTTTGGGATCCACTCCTCCATTCTGTATTTCTGAACGGTTCGGATTTGGCCAAAATTCCAGTGCGATCTTTTCCCGCTGTTCATAGTAAAAATCGCATTTTTATCGCTTCATTCCAATAAATAAAAATCATATTTTTATTTCTACTTCATATATTTTTATAACGCTTCCTTCTATATAAAAAAAATTATATTTTTATACCTTTACTTCTTATATAAAGATCAAATTTTTATCGCTACTTAATATATATAAAAATTGAATTTTTATCTTCGCTACTTCCTTATAAAAATATTATCTTTTTAGTTTTAAAAATCTAATCTTCTTATGAATAAAAGATCATTTCTTTACTATAATAAAATCACCACTTTGCTATAATAAAAATCTCGTCTTTCCTATTATAAAAACTTATCTTTTATTAACTAAGAATCTAATTTTTATATTTATATGAGAAAAATTATATTTTTCAAACGATATTCATCTAATAAAAATTGGATTTTTATTCTAAAACCATATATATATATATATATATATATATATATATATATATATATAATTCAAATCTTCACTCTAAAATCACATCTTTTAAATGACCATTCGTATTATAATAAAAAAAATAAAAATCATGTCTTTATGCTTATAAAAATCTTGTCTTTATCAAATCTAATTCATAATGAAGACTATAATTTTAAAACAAAGTTTTATACATGAAAATCGAATTAAAATAAATAACCAAATAAACTTACAGCGATCTTTAGGGGTTAGGAATGGTGAAGCATCGGAGGGGGTGTCGGAGCAGTGCTTGACGGAGCTGGGACTGGCGCAGGCGGGTCTAGGTGTGGTAGCACGGCGGTCTTCAGGCTAGGGTTTAGGGTTTTCTAGTTTAGAGGGGGAAGAGGCGGGCTCGCGTCAGGAGGAGGAAGGGGAGAGCGGAGGACCAACATCGAGGCATATGGTGGAATGGTGTAGGCGTGCGGTGGTGCGTGGGGAGGTGTGGACGGGATCAACGAGTGGTTAGGAATTTTTTTTCTTTTTTACTTCGTTCTGGCTTTGACCGATTGTGATAAGGGAGAGAGAGAAGAGGGGAAAAGGGGGATAATATATATATATATATTATAAACTTTTTTTCAAAAGGTTACCTTTCAATTTGGACTCCAAATCGAACCCTACGACTATCACCCCTTGCTAATAACCCCATTCCGAACACAATGGGGTATGTCTGATAAGCCAATTCGACTGCTTCGATCAGTTGCCGTCAAAATCAAAATATAAATCTACATATTGAATTTGAACGCACATTTTAATTTACCAGGGCCACACACAGACCCCAAAAATTCCAGAAAAATTATATCTGGATATGTTTTGATGATACGGTCCTAACAAAACTACTTTCGTCCAATTTGGAGACTGTTTGAAAAATGGTAATTTTCTGGTCGATCCAAATTGACTGAAACTGTCAAAACACGTTTTCTTTTTCCACGCTCACATATGAACTTCAAAAATTATGAATTTTGAAAATCTAGCAATAACTTGACATCCTGGATCCAACAAAAGTGGTCTCGTTGAAAACGGAGATCATTTGCAAAATTTCCATTTTTAAGGGCTAAAATTCCGTAGTGACTATTCTGAATTTTCAACTGGGCTTAACTTTTTATTCCCGCTATGAAATTTCAATTTTTCGGGTTTATGGAAAGATATTTTCAAATAGATTCTAGTATTTTTGGTTACACTAAAATCCGGTTTATTTTGAATCCTGTACATTCATTTGAAATTTGAAATAAAATTTTCAAACTACTGCGCCATTTTCAATTCCTTTTATAATTAAAAATAAATACTTATATTCTAACGTTGATTCAAATAAATATTTACGTTCTAATTCTGTTCAAAATAAATTTCTAGTCGTTATTATCTAAAATAAATCATTTTAAATATTCAAAATTTCCAAAATAAAAATTTTAAATTGGTTTTGATTTTCCGGGATGTTGCAATCTCCCCCACATAAAATCTTTTCGTCCTCGAAAAGGAACGGGGCTAAAAGTTGTTTGACTTACCATCTCAACTATCAGTTTGGCTTTCATTCTTCAACTTTTCAGTTTCTAAGAATTTTCTAATTCTTCAAAAATTTAGCTAACACCCTAAGTTTTCGAAAATTTTCACCATAACCTCCTTTGTACGAGGGCACCGGGAAAATCCCCAAACCGCCACACAGGCCCTCTCATCTCAAAAAAAAAAGCCCAAGCGGCTAACCAATAGGCTCACAAAATCATCATCACACAAGAAATTAGTAAACACGTACCCATTTGTCGGGCATACAATTTTATTCCTCTTCTTAGCTTCCCTGTTGTGACCTATTCACACACACAAACACACATATGTATATATATATATATATATATATATATATATATATATATATATATATGTGTGTGTGTGTGTGTGTGTGTATATATGTACATGCATGCAATTTCAAACAATTTCACTTCAATTCAATATTTGATTCAAGTTGGCTTAATGGGTCAAAACTCTAATTAATTAAAACAATAATCAAACAGCACAATCAGCAACCAATTAGTTTACTATTGTTTCAAATGCATAACTTTAATATATATAGTTAAAAATCATATTTTTGATGCCAAATCACAACAATAGACCCTATCTGGTTTTGTTTCTCACACCAACCAATTGGAAATATATAGATATCCCACTTTTGGCACTCGAATATAAACACTGATGATGGCACGCCATCATCAAAATCAGAACCAGGCGACTAGAGTGTGATCCTATATCCATCCCGTATATTTGAGGATTCAATACACGTGGATCAGACGTATATTGAAATCTCTATATATCCGATAGTCCAAATCAATTTAGAATAAATAATCAAATACGTATGATAAGATTTTAATTTTCAAAACAAAAATTGTTTTCATTTTTATTTTAAAAAGAAACAACACTCTTTCGACTCATCCTAGGATACTACTGATCCCATCTCTAACGAGTCATTCTCATTAGATGTTACTAATCCAATCTCTGATGAATTCTTTCGTTTGGTTCTAATATGTCTTATTCTTTGAGCTCTATAAACCAAAGCTCCGATACCAACTGAAGTGACCCGAACTTCCCCGTGAAGGAAAGCCCGGATTGAATTAAGAACAAGACGAATCAGAACACAAACAGAAGAACATTTCATTTCTTATTAAAACAATTTACATCAGAGTACAAGAATATACAGAGTATGAACAAATAAAATACATTTGATAAATATCAGAGATTTACAAATTACAATGCAGCGGAAAATAATACAAAACACAACTGAAAGAGATTAACGGATACGTAGCTTTCCGAATATCATTCCAACTGTAAACCAGGATCCTGTGAATATAAATCTGCAAAACCAAAACTACTAGCTGCCCGTATGGAAAATAGGGGCACCTAGAGTTTAGGCTAAAACAATAAACTCCACGTCAGTCATGTGACTAGTGTGAGAACTAAAAGAGTTATAAATTTGATTTTAAAGTTAGGTAAATCAAGGGACCACGCCGTATAACATGGAACGGGATTACCCCCAGGAATACCAGTACATAAAACAAACAGCGCAATGCTAAATAAAGAACAATGAAGCTATTATAAGACTCGGGTCCCATCACACAATGCAACGCAAGCCGGAGGATAGAATTTTTATCTTATAACAACCAAAAATGCTTGGTACGTGCAATTTCATCTTTTATTATTACTATAAGTGTATAATGTCAAAACAATTTCAAATATAAATGTATCAATCATAGACAACATGAGTGCCTCATCCCACTACGTCGCCACACTAGGCTCTACAATCAAAACCGCAAAATGTCGTATTGGAATTTGGATTTCCATTTGTGAACCAAGGCAAATGATTGTCCTTACCGCTTCGAGACAATCTAGCCTACGTCTCAGGATCAGAACGAATCGACCCTCATGAACCACAGGGTCGATCCACACGGAGTGGATTAAAAAGCTTGAACACTGCATTTCCCTACCCTATGGGGCATAAATCTGGCATGTATAAAGACCATCCATCAGCTCCGCAGAGACCGAAATAACCGAGGCGCCTCGCTATCCATCATCCACATAAGTAAAACGTCAGGGCTTGTAAAACGCTAACACCACTCCTACCTAGAAGGAAACGCATGCCCTCCTTGGATCCTTCTCCATTTTTGGTTCATATCGGGGTGTGAGGCTCATGAATTAACGCTACACAAAGCTACGCTATATTAAAGTCGTGCTTTGATCATCAACCACAAGACTTTGCTTTTCAACCGAAGCCTTGATCATTTGCATCTCAGCATGCCGCATAGGCAATTCAAGCTATGCAACCGATGTCTATCAATCACACAGAGTGAAATCGATGTCAGACACACATCCATTTACAAGTTCGTTCTGGGTCTGAACGAAACCAGAGGCACCTTATTCCTCGTCCCGTATGTCGAATACAGGAAAGAGGTCCTCGCATATTCGGTCGATCTCCAAGTACGCCTGGATGATCACCACTTATTACCTTGTCTTTGGTGTACAGCCCAATCAAGACATCGGTAATCATCCAAACGATGTGAAGACCTCTGATCTTCAACCACCGTTTTTTATCCTCGACACATCGTCGAATCAGTTATTCAGAATGGGATAAACCCGGTCTTTCTGAATAACTCATGTATATAATAAACAAGTCCTATAAAACACAACATACTCCTCATTCCAATCCAGAATATTCCTTTATTCAAATATTCATATCCTTTGGGAAAGGTTCCCATTAATTTTATCAAAGATAAATTCTTTAAGTTTATTCTTTAATCTTCCTTTGGATATCAATTCAAACCAAATTATGGTTTATCCAAACTAGTTGGGATTAGCGAACCTTACCGAAGTAATCATTTGTTAAATTTCCCAACCCCAACCTATTCATCCCATGAAGTAAAACTGGTAATACTTCATATCTAACACTACGGTGTTATCGGTAAAATTAATTACCATTTCACGTTCAAATCTAATTAAAGATTTAACTATTGCTTAGAGCAAAACTGGTGTGTGACATCCCACCCCGCACAAGCCGACATTTCCCATGAAAGCGCGCTGTGCCGATGTCCAACCAGCACGGGACGGTCACCAAAGAAAGGGAAGGAAAGGAAATTTAACAGTTAACTAACAGAGAACCTGTAGAATGTCTCATAGCGCATGGAATAAAATATAATAATAAATTTTTTCGAATAAAACAGGCGAGACAGTGCATAAGCTGAAAACTAAACATCATAGCAGCGGAAAATCCAAATACAGCTTATGTTCCACATCATCATTATTTCAACTTTTGAAAACTGTCTCTAAAGCCAATAAGGAAGGTACACTACTAATGCCCAAAGTAGTGACCAGCAACAACACATGGAGAATGTATATAGAGAATAGTACGTGTAAGCCTCCAGCTCGTCTCCAGATAGCTACTCGTGCACAACCAGCTAACCTATCTCTAGTCTTCCCGTTTAAGAGAAACCAGAGTAATAAGAAGAGACATAAAACTTTGGGTCAGACAAAAGTCTGTTTTGAGCGATAAGAAACAAAACAAAACAATAACAAGTATACTAAACCATACCTTAACCTGGACCTGCAACCAAAGAGTTAGCAAAACATACCATACAATACTCTACGGTGCCACTAACATATAGTGTAAAGGATACGGGGGAGTGGTGTGCATGTCATAGAGATAGCAAACAAATCAAGCATAACAACCATCCTCACATCTCTCACTCAGTGCGTAAAGCATAAGAAACCCATTACTATGTTCACCTAATCCTTTGGGCCATGACGGAGACCAACCCCGTATAACTATCACTACAAGCCCACTATCTGTCTCTCAGTGGTGAACCACAGTTATGAATACCGATAACCCCTTTTACACACGTCCCATAGCAAAGTCCAATCACGAAGTTGACTCTTTGGTTCCCATCTGGATCCTGAGTGCAAACTTCCCATTTGGACTACTTTGCATCTCGGGTTTTGGTCATCATCTCCTGATCGGTTTGGCATGCTCCTCTTAACTATGCTTCAAATCATGCTCCTCAAACTAGTCCTGTTTGTGATCATCCACATCGGGTCGGGTCGGATTTCCCCATCCAAGTCGGTTCGGTTCGGTACCTCCCTGCTCGTGCTCAACATCTCGATTCATGACAAGCCCTTTCGGGTCAGATCGGCGGATACCCATTGAGTTCGGATCATGATCAACCACCTGGTTCAGGTCGTGATGCGCCTCCCTGATCGGATCGGCCTCCCTTTTCTTCGAGCTGAGGTTCGGTTCGTGGGACCCATTTGGATCGGGTTGAGTTCCTTCATTTGTTCGGATCGGCTTGTGGACTCTCTCTCATGGCGGTTTGGGTCGTGGAGCTCTCCAGGTGAGTGGATCAGTTTGGTGCCTCTGTTCACGAACGGGTCAGGGTCGGGTAAGGCCATCCGATCCGGTCCGGTTCCTACATATTTCCTGCACTTTGTCCAGTGAGCTGTTTACGCCAGTCGACGGCGTTTTCGACCAATCTAACACTTGTAGACAATCACAAAGCATACCATACAGTCATAGCAACTTGTAGAATTGACCATAAACACCAAAACAAAAAATTTATAGGTTAAAACAGATCAAACATAACCAAAACCCCATATCTTCCCTTAAGCGTTTTTAAGCAAAACTACTGATAGGATTAGCAAAGCTTAACCAAATAAACCAAATTTTCTAACAGAGGCCTAAAACAATATTTCAAAATTTATAAATATTTTTCCAGAATTTAATCATGTTTAAATTCGCTAATTAACACTAACTACCCTTAATTAACCATAATTAGTGAGGAATTATGCAAATCACTCACCTTTGCCATAAATAAACTATAGATCTAAAATGATTTTCTGTTTGGCGCTGTTCCCAAGGCTATACATCAGTTCTAACCTTGCTTTGGTGCAATTTCACCTTAATTTGATGTAATTTAGCCAAATCTTCCATTAAAAAGTGGTTTAGAGGTGTTTTAGATGTTGGAGGCCATTACTAAGTTGAGAGGGATGATAAGTGGCGGCTGAAAAATGAGAAAAGGGTGTTCTCTAAACCCTAATTGCCCTTAAATACTCCAAATCCCGAAATCCCCCTCTGGGCCTAGCTGTTAATTACCCAATTAAGCCCGGTTAAGTTGTTTTTCACCTTCTAAACCTTAGTTCAGCCATATCTCCCAAAGGTAAGTCCGTTTTTCACATATGACGGCTCTACGGAAAGGTAAACCATCATCCACATCTAATGGAATGGTTTCAGGTCAAAAATCCTTTCCAATCAAAAGTTATGGCCGAAACAAGATCAGCTAGGGGCAAAACAGTCATTTAAAAATCGGTAAAAAGAAATCATAAACGTGGGAAATGACCCCAATAGTCATCTCCCAAAGTTACATGACCAGATGACTTCGCATGAGAAAGAAATATTCTACGATCCTCTAATGCGTAGAATGCGGGTCATTACATTCTCCCTCCTTAAGAAATTTCGTCCCCGAAATTCCTTAACCACTAACATACAAAGGATTCCGCACACCTTCCAATCATTTACAAACAATAAAGCATACAAAACAACACAACAAGTCTATCCTAGCATGCGGTTTACTAACAAGGGAGTATATCGATATAAAACCTTAACATGCAAAGAGTTCTGGATATTTCTTCCTTATGTCCTCCTCTGTTTCCCAAGTATAGTCTTTCTCATTTTCACCTCATTGGACTTTGACCAGTTTCACCACCTTCCTTCGAAGCTGCTTCGTATCGTTCCCAACAATACGCATAGGCCTGCGGTTTCCAACTGGCTCGGGTTCAACCTCGATATCGTCCAACTGATCCGGTGAAATAGTCATATCGGGGTGGTGCACCAACATCCTTAACTGGGAAACATGAAATACATTGTGAACTCCCGCCATCTTGTCAGGTAACTCAACTTTATATGCTAAATCCCCAACTTGCTCAAGAACTAGGAATGGACCAACAAATCTATGTGCTAACTTTCCTCTCCTGCCAAATCGTATCACGCTCTTCAATGGAGAAATCTTGATAAACACCAAGCCACCAATGGAGAACTTTAAATCTCTTCTCCTCTTATCAGCATAACTTTTCTGCCTTTCATGGGCAGCCTTCATTAGCTGTTGAATAATCTTGATCTTTTCTGAAGTTTCTCTTATCACATCTGGTCCAAGCACAAACTTATCACCAGTTTCTAACCAACATGATGGTCAGTTGCATGGTCTTCCATACAAAGCTTCAAATGGAGCCATATTTGTAACGACCCAGGGTTTTCGGCCCCAAAAATAAAATGTTATTATATTATTAATATAATTTAATTATTCAAATTAAAATGGTCAAATCCCATTATTTAAAATCAAATCAATATTTTAAATAAATAAAATATTTCAAATAAATGGTCAGATAATACGGGACATTACATTCCTTTCCCCTTAAAATAATTTCGTCCTCGAAATTGCTAAGGTAAGAAAAAGTTGCAAATTCCATTAACTTTAAAAATATATTTTATTTCAAAGCAAAACCAATTTATTATTGTAAAACAAAATTTTAAAAATTATCGAAAATATTCTAACATATTAAATCCTCGAAAAATTCAGCAGAGTCTCCCCTGGACGGAGGAACTTCTGCGATATCGCAGGAACAAATAATATTGACCCTTACGGTCGAAAAACAAAAATCAAAACCAGAATTTCTATTTTCGCGTAGGCGTACCTTTTTCGAGCGCGATTGAGTCTACTACTCAATTTACGTGCAATCTACACAATCAGACTCAATCCTCATAATCATCTGGCACCTGTACTTAACTCAATTCAACATATCAGGAACACCTATATGAAATTTAAATAACACTTCATTTTTCTCTGGGTTTCAGTTTATTTAACTTTATCAACTCATGGGTGAATTTTATTCAACCAATCTAACAAGCAGACAAAAATCTATCAACACCCAAAGCACAATAAACTCAATCAAGTCAACTGAAACCATATTCAATATTACTATTTAATTTAATTCAACATATTCAAATATCAACCAATTAATATTCGATTCATTTCTATCTAATTATTATTCATTAAGTTTCCAAATTCAAATCAACATTATTTAATTACAACACCATTTCTTAATTTATTTTCAATATCATTATTAATGATTTAATTCGATTTCACATGGCCCAATTAATCCCAATTCAAAGTTTTAACCAAATTTTGAGTTCCATTAAAATCAATTAACACACCATAAAATAATTTGAGAATTTTTTTCTTTTCTATACAAAAATAAATTTCAGGTAAAATTATTTCATTTACCCTTTTCACAAAACAATATTGTGTTTCTTACTAGTTCAACACTTAAACCCACCAAACAACACAATACAAAACATTTGTATATAAAATTTAAAAATACGCTCTCATATATATATACACACACACACTCAAACTCAATTTATGGTGTTACTGACCCCATCTCTATCGAGTTACGCCACAGAGCCAAGGTTATTACTAAACCAATAGCTCTGATACCACTGTAACGACCCAGGGTTTTCGGCCACAAAAATAAAATGTTATTATATTATTAATATAATTTAAATATTCAAATTAAAATGGTCAAATCCCATTATTTAAAATCAAATCAATATTTTAAATAAATAAAATATTTCAAATAAATGGTCAGAAAATACGGGACATTACAATACTAATACTGGACTGATAACTATTATTATATGCGAACTCCGCTAGATGCAAATGGTCATCCCATGATCCACCAAAATCTAATTTGCAAGCTCTCAAGAGATCCTCTAATACTCGATTCACCCTCTCTGTCTGACCGTCGGTTTGAGGATGATACGCGGTACTGAGATGTAATTCTGATCCTAACGCCGCTTGTAAGCTCTTCCAAAATCCACTAGTGAACAACGGATCTCAGTCACTCACAATGCCTTTGGGTATTCCATGAAATCTCACTACCCACTTCATATACGGTTTTACTAACTTAGCCGTCGTTCTATTCGACTTGATTGGTATAAACCTTGCACTCTTGGTTAATCGATCCACAATCACCCAAATACTGTCACGGCCCGATCTAATCCTCGGTAAACCATCTATGATATCCATCGAGACTTATTCCTAATTCCATTCGGAAATTTTCAACGGTTGTAACAAACCACTAGGCTACCTTTGCTCAGCTTTAACTAACTGGCAATCCATGCACTTGGAGATAACTTCCCAACGTCTCTCTCCATCACTCAATCCATTGGGTACAACTAGCCTTTCATTCCTTCGAAGCCATCCTTCTCGATCAAGTCCTTACTTGATCAATCTCTCGCCATCGATATCCATATCTAACTTAGAGGTGGTTTCCAATAGCTTAGGATCGTTCCTCTAACAGGAACCAATCCACTCAATCAAAATCGATCTAGCCGTCAAACTTGCTAACATTTCTTGATCCAATCCATACTTTGGTCTGAAATCATATCTCGCGATATACTCGAATGGCTTCCATCCCAGAAACATAACCCCTAAATTGGCATGTCTCCTACTCAATGCAACTGTTCCAGCTCCTAAATCCTTCGCTATGTCCACTCCGCCCATGAAGTCATGACAACTTTACTACACTGGCTCATAGCCTTGCTATGATCACTCTGCCCCATAGAGTAATGACTACCCCTCTGCACTGATTTGTAGCCTAATGTCCGTATATACAACCATCCCTTTGTTCCCCATCGCTAGTCTAACACCCCGTATTTTCTAAGAATATTAAAATAACAAATTAAAGAGTAATTAATTTCAAAATGAAGAAATAGGTGAAACGGGTTACGTCATTGCGTTCATCTCAGAATTCTGCTTAAGATAGAGTCCGAGTTTGCGTAATTCGGACTCCGTATGAAGAAGATATCTTTAATTTAAATATTGCAGCAAAACATGAAAAGGAAGAATGAGAAAAGAATAATGTTTAGCATTATTCTAAGGTTTGTAAGCAAAAGACTTAGTAGCTCATTTTGTTAGAACATGTGACTTGCATACAAGAGGTACAGAGTTCAATCCTCGCCATCGCCGTATTTTTGATTTAGGGGACTGGCTAAAAAGTGTCTTAGTGCGAACGCAGTTCAAAAAGTGGTATAGTGTGAAAATGGTTAATTGGAAAGATAGATGAAAAGAAAAAAAATATAGAATATATATATATATTACGTGTACGCATCATGTGGCGCACATGGCGCATTTTTTTGTTGGTTAAGGATTGTCTTTTTTGTGTGGCCTTTTCTGATTGGCTTTGTGACAAATTCTAAGGTGTTAAGGCTTATGTGTCATGCTACGATTAGCTGAGTGACACATTGCTTTAGTTGGATGGCTCTGATTGCTCCTAGAACGATCTAACGGCTCACGTAAGATTAAACTTCTATAAAAGCAACCCAAATCCTCAAACCCTAAATCACACTAATTCATTCCAAGGAGCCACCATGCTGTCAACGAACGTTCTAGCCTAGCCACCATTTCTTCTTCAATTAGAAAACAAGTTAAAGCTTCGAATCAAAATTAACTTAGAGAATTGATAGTCTTCTTTAAGGGATTGCTTTTCAAATTCAGAAAACAGATCCCAGAAAACAAGACTTTCTTTTCTTTGTAAGTCCTGTTATTATTTAGATGTGAACGATTAAAAGTTGTGATTTGTAATAAAATGAAAACTAGAGTAATTCCTAATTGTAAGATAATGACGATGCTGATTTATGCCTATTATTGTAACGATTCTATCGTATATGCTTTTGAGATTATTGTGGTTATTATGTTGATGTTAAACCAATCGTATATTATGTAAATTTGGTGAGTTTTTCATGTTATGTAACATGCAAGTTGTTTAGATCTACATTTAGATCTATGTTTGTTGAATCATGCAAGTTGTTTAGATCTACATTTAGATCTATGTTTATTGAATCATGCAAGTTGTTACGCTAAGACATGTATTATGTTTAGATCCACATTTAGATCTATATTTATTGAATCATGCAAGTTGTTAGGCTAAGACATGTATTTTGTTTAGATCTACATTTAGATCTATGTTTATTGAATCATGCAAGTTGTTTAGATCTACATTTAGATCTATGTTTATTGAATCATGCAAGTTGTTAGGCTAAGACATTTATTATGTTTAGATCTACATTTAGATCTATGTTTATTGAATCATGCAAGTTGTTAGGCTAAGACAAGTATTATGTTTAGATTCACATTTAGATCTATGAAAATTGGATCCAAGATTAAAGTTCACACTCACATGCCTTGTTAAACTTGTGTAAAACCATATACTTAAGATTCATGTTTGTTGGATCTAAAATAAAAGTTCGTATTTACATGCCTTGTTAAACTTGTGTAAATCCATATGTTTAAGATTCAAGATTACTGGATCCAAACTAAAAGTTCACATTCACATGTCTAGTTGAACTTGTGTAATTCTATATGCTTAAGGTTTATGTTTAGTTGGACCCAAATTGCAAATTTACATTCACATGTCTAGTTGAACTCGTGAAATTCTATGTGCTTAAGATTTACATTTATTTGGATCCAAATTGCAAGATTACATTTACAAGCCTAGTTGGATTTTTGTAATTTCATATGCTTAGACACATGTTAAATGGATCAAAAAATGCAAGTTCATTATTTTATGCCACATTTTCATGACACATGTTTAGTTAGATCCTTACTATTTTATGTTGTGTGAATGGTGTATTCTACCATCTTTTCCCCTTTTTGTACATAAGTTAGGCTATGTTACGAGCCTAACATCCTATGTGAATTTTGCAAACGTATGACGAGGTAGCATTGGGAAAACCTTAGAAATTATTATTATTAGCATAATTTGGCCCATAAATAAATGAATGGTTAGTGCCATAAAATTGGTATAATTTATATACCAAAAATTGAAAATATGATTTAGAGGGTAAATGGAGCATAACCTGAATGGCAATAATTGTGGATAATTTACATATAAATTTGAAAGATAAATATGTAAATTAAGAAAAAGACGAATATGCCTAAACCCGAGGTTAGATTGAGTTGTGGTGTAAAACTGCCCGGAACCGCCCGACACATCTAGTATCCACAATAACACCTATCTAATATGAGAAGTTAGTGCATCATGCCCAGGGAAAACCCGAGGTTAGATTGAGTTGTTGTGTAAAACTGCCCAGAACCGCCCGGCACATCCAGTAACCGCAACAACACATATCTAATGTGAGAGGTTGGTGCATTAATAAATCAATTAATGCTAATGAACAAGATGAATGACTAGGGTTAAGTTAATGAGAAACACTTAACCAATATAACTTGATTTGTGGTAAGGTTAAGTTAAAACAAGAGGACAACACTTAACCAATATAACTTGATTTGTGGTAGGGTTAAGTTAACACAAGAAGGCAACACTTAACCAAACTAGCATGACAAGTAGGTGGGTTAAGTAACTTGAATTGATTGATGACACTTAACCAATACAACATGATGCACACGTGGGGTTAAGTTAACAAGAAACACTTGACCAATACAACTTGGTGGACGAGCAGGGTTAAGTTAATAGGAAACACTTAACCAATCCAACATGATATATAAGGAGGGTTAAGTTAATAAGAAACACTTAACCAACATGACATGATGAATGGGTGGGTTAAGTTAACATGAATGGACAACACTTAACCAATAAGACATAATGTATAGGGGGTTAAGTACATATCGGGCTGGTGGGTAATATTCGTAAATATAGGCCCACAAACTTAACCGTTAAATAAACATGCTTGAATCGATGGGAGGGTTAAGTACATCTCGTGTATGTGGGTAATATTAGTACATATAGGCCCACAAACTTAACCACTGGGTAAACATGCTAGAATCGGTGGGAGGGTTAAGTACATCTCGTGTATGTGGGTAATATTTGTATATATAAGCCCATGAACTTAACCAATAGGAAACCCTAGTAACAGAGAACCTTTCAGCAGTAACCCACATAGATGTATCATGATACCCTAAAACTAGGCAGGGTGGGGCACGATTACTGGGCTGATTATAAGCGGCCAAAACAGCGGTAGGAGTACGTTAGTGTAGGTTCCAATGGTTTACGGGTGTGCAACTACTCCAGAGTGGGAAAAAGCAGGCACTGGGTATCGGTAGTTATACACTATGCATCTTGAATCGTGTCGGGTCGCTGTCATAAGGATTGATACACCTTATGGTGGGACCACCACAGGGTATCTACACGCAAGGGAGGGCCGATTAACACAGACACATGGAACGTTAATGCAAGTAAGGAGCCGATCGATAGGGTAGTAAGGGTACATCTAATCATGGCAATTAGGCAGATTGAGGTGGAATCCTCATAATAGATGTACACCTGAAGGCTACCACAATTGCGGGGATGGGGATCACGTTTTTATATGATCATTTTATATAGATTACTAGTTGGGACACTAGTTAAGTGGTGCAGAGAAGTAAAATGGGTGCAATAGCATATTAAGCCTTATTATCTTTTTTCTAGGGTGATGTCCTAGATTTAGTTTATTCATGTCATAACCCTTTTCTTGTTTACATGCTAAATAGTCATTGGACTTACCAGACTCATGTCTGACCCATTTTCTTTCATCTTATTTTCTTCCATTCCCTCCCCCCACCCAGGTCCGCTGGGAGGGATTACATGAGCTTAGATCGGATCATTTCGAGCTTGAAGAAAGTAAATGTATTGCTTGGAATCTTTTTCCTTGGGCTATGGCTTTGGATACTCTCTTATTGGGGATTTATGCTACCTTACTGTTGTTTAAATGCTTCTTTATGATTTAATTCACGATAGAGATTTTCTTGTAATAATTTGGAAGTTGGTTTGAGACAGTTGTTGTATTGTTTTAACTGAACCACGTATTTATGAAATAAATTTAGTTTTTCTGCTGTTTATATGTCTGTCTTGTTAATTATCTGTATCTTTTACCGATAATGCTCCACTGGAGTTAAGGCATTCCCTTTGTGAGTGACCTTAACGAAAGCGGGGTGTTTCACTTGGTATCAGAGCTGAAGGTTATAGGATCAGATAAAAGATTTGAAAAAAATATTTTCAAAACGGTTTTAAAAGAAGCATTTTCAAAAGAAAAGTTTTGTTTTAAAGGTATATTCCCCAAAGCCATAAGCACTATCTTTAGATCCTCTATTTGAATCCTTGTTTCCTTCTTTCCTGAGTCTCCGAGGCTCCTGGCTTTCTAGGAGGTAACCTCATCGCGGCATGGTTTCGTAGGCTTGATGAGACTACGACACCTGTCAAAGGGCGAAGAAGTGCCCAACCTCCATCCATAGTCGTAATAGTTTCACCTACGGCTAATTCTTTTCCAATCTTTGTAGGGTTTCCCATGTGATGGAGGCAACGTTTGAAAGGCTTGTCAACATGGTTCACAAAGGAGGTAAAGAGAAAGAGGCCAAAGGGGAAGAATCACAAACAAGGGATCAGAATATAAGAAGGGCGGAGGGAATAATAGTCCCGCAACAAGAGGAAGTATCTTTTCTGCG
Source organism: Allium sativum (assembly GCA_030737875.1). Classification (NCBI taxonomy): domain Eukaryota; kingdom Viridiplantae; phylum Streptophyta; class Magnoliopsida; order Asparagales; family Amaryllidaceae; genus Allium; species Allium sativum. Next base: position 95,328,734 of record CM060916.1, on the reverse strand, counting down.
GGTATAGCAGGTTATTTAATTGTAGGAAGTAAAAGACAAGTGGTTGTTTTCAGCATGGTGAGGCAGGGCATCTTATCAAGAATTGCCCGGAGGATAAGGACAAGGACAAAGGATAGGATTTTCAGGAAGGCAAGTGCATGCTTTCACTGCCAGCATACCTGAGAGAAAGATAGTAAAGTTTAGTTTTTCTTTTTGATCATCCTGTTAGTACTCTTTTTTATTTCAGCGCTTCACATTTGCTTATATCTGCTTCCATAGTTGAATCTCTACACCTTAGTACTAGTATAATAGAAGATCCCATTACTTTCTCAAATCTGGTTGGTGGTTCGGCTCATTTATCTTTGGTTTGTAAGGATTTGAGAATATCTATATTAAGGATTGAGTTTAAGTGTAATGCTTATGTTTCTGGTTTCATGGGCTATGGGTTGATTCTAGGCATGGATTGATTAGCTAGTAATTGTGAAACGAGGGTAGTTAGACTTTTTACTTGCCTCGGGAATACCTTCGAGATTTCATGTGATCCTGAGGGGATCAGTTAGGCTTAGCTACCTAGAATCACTTGATGCATCTATCGACGATTTGTTATCCGTTAGAGTAGTCCATGAGTACGCATGTGTTTTTGATTAGGTTAGGGATTCTCCCCCTAAAACTTGAGATATAATTTAGCATATATCTTGTTGACATTGCAAAGCCAGTTATGCGATCAACGATAGTTTTGGAGCAAGATTGGCGAGGATAGCCAGAGTCGGTTAAGTGCTCAATTGTTTGATTGTTTTGCTAGTATCATCTCATGTAGATCGTCCAAATTCGGAGGAGGTATTCCTTGGGTGCTTGTCTGACATTGGTTTAGGCCTTTGGGGCTTGTACTTGAGGGATGTCGAGTTCGACTAGGATGGTTTGCGTGAGAAATAAATGGTTGTGGCAGGCGCCCTAAAGTAAGACTGACCTTAAGAGTGGTAAAAAGTACATAACAACCTTTAGCTTTAGACCCTTAGATTTGTGACATGATGGATAAGCTAAGTAGAGGAGAGACCTCTAGTCATCTTAGTATATACACTTGGTGTCATGGCTCACACCTGTTTATCTTGGAAAGATAGTTCAACTACATTGGATACCCTCTAGCATAGTAAGTGATCGAGGTCCTATCTTTACTAGTGAATTTTGGAAATGGAGGTCAAGAAGCTTCGCAACTATGAAGTTAAATTAGTTAAGGTACAGTGGAGTGAAGCTCAAGAAGACGCAACGTGAGAGACTGAAGATAAGACACGCGCATCATACCCTTATATCCTTGATCTCTTTTTCTAGGAATTCTATGCATGTTTGTTCCTGTATTTTTAATTATATCCTCTAGGTCATATCTTTAGTCCTTAGGTATAAGCCAATGGATGTAAAGATGTGTTTGAAATGTGTTATGATTTGTGATTGCAAGTGGTTGCAAGTGCTTGCTAGTGGTTGCTCGTGGATGCATATACACACATTAGGCACTAGATCGGCTCAGTCACTTTCATATTGCATATGCATGAGTGAATTTTTATATATGAACTAAAACTTGATGTGTTATCATATGGATGTTGCTTTTGTATGAATGATTGTGCACACATGTAGAAGTTATAAAGTACGATTAGGAATAATTGCATACATGATGGACTCATAGCACTGGCATAATTCGCATTAAGGAGGTCAACTACATCAGTAGACCACCTGATTTTTCATTAGATAAGGACATGTACACACACTATGCATATGATCATGAAGGCATTAGAAATATTTTTAAGGACAATGGATGCCTGTGTTTGATGATTGAGTAGATGGATGATTGGATGGTAGGATATACATTCTTCTTAACTTGAAGATTTCTTGGATGAAATCCTTTAAGAAGGTGAGAATGTAACACCCTATATTTTCTTAGAATATTAAAACAACAAATTAAAGAATAATTAATTTGAAAATGAAGAAATAGGTGAAACGGGTCGCGCGATTGCGTTCATCTCGGAATTCTGCTTAAGATAGAGTCCGAGTTTGCGTAAATTAGACTACGTATGAAGAAGATATCTTTAATTTAAATATTGCAACAAAACATGAAAAAGAAGAATAAGAAAAGAATAATGTTTAGCATTGTTCTAAGGTTTATAAGAAAAAGACTTAGTAGCTCATTTGGTTAGAACATGTTACTTACATACAAGAGGTATAGAGTTCGATCCCCGCCAGTGCCATATTTCTGTTTTAAGGGAATGGCTAAAAATTGGCTTAGTGTGAACGTAGTTCAAAAAGTGGTTTTGTAACACCCCACCTCGTTAAGGTCACTCACAAAGGGAATGCCTTAACTTTGATGGAGCGTTTTAGTAAACAGAACAGAAATTTACAAGATAGACAAAGCAGTACTTGAAAATTTTATAACTTTATTACAATAGAAACAAAAATAAGTTTGGTTACATCTTCTAAATCACAATTTCAGAATTCAAGTACAAAATATCGGTCTTGTACAAAAGCCTTCAAAATGCATAGTTTTTAAAGTCATAATCCCCAACATAAACTGTCATGGAAAGATAGTGCCAAAGCCAAGCAATACTTCATACACTTCAAGCAGAGAGAATCTGAATCAAGCTCCTATGTTTCCACCCTGAAAACCTAGGGGGGGTGGGGTAACGAAAAGAAAAGAGGCGAAACAAACTAGGTCAGACATAAGTCTGGTGAGTCCAGTGGCTTTCAACATATAAACAGATAATAGTATCATGACATGTAAATAAAACTAGATTAGAGGTAACCGTAACAGGAATAGCAGGTTAACAGAATGGTAGAGAATAAGCAAAGATTCTTACTTAGTCTTCACCTCTCTGCACTAACACTAGTATAACAGGATTAGGTGTTACCCTAATGTCTAAACTGAAATAGAAACGGAAATAGAATAATCTCTACAAAAACAGAATGCTAGTAATTGGCCTTTACCACCCGAACAGACAGAAGGTATAGAAGCAGAATACAAATAATGGGCCTTTACCATCCAACTAATCGGCCTTTACCACCCCAACAGACAGAAGGTACAGAAACAGAATTGGAAACGGAATCAGAGATGGAAACAGAATGTTAGAATTAGGTGTACACTAGTAATGGGCCTTTACCACCCCCAACAGACGATACCACGCAGAAACAGACAGGTGTTACCACCCAACAAAAATAGACAGTACTAACAGAAACAGACAGAACTAAGTGTACCCTAAGTCCTACCCCCAAGCGATCGGCTCCCTGATACATAAATACCCTGTGCCGGCCCCACAGTAGGGTCTATCACTCCCTAAAGTGGAAACCTATTGGCACAGACCTATTTACAGATGTCACGGTGTCTTACATCCTCAGGGCAGACCGAATCCATGCATGCACATGACCCGGTTGGAAAGCACCATCAACACCCCTCACCATTATCAGAATGAACAGCTTATAATTAGTTCAGTAAGCATGTCCGGACCCCTACATAGTGTGGGGTCAAAGTTTTGATACCAGAAAGGGTTACTAACTAATATGGGTCCCAAACAACAGATGACACAAGTATTTTCCCTCCTAACCTTGTGTCCCCAGACTAACATATTTCAGATTAACTTGTTTACAGATTTCAGACAAAGCTTAGTTTACTAGTTCACAGATCAAAAAATCAAGTTAACAAGTTTCCAGACTAACGGATCAGATATGCAAATTAACAAGTTCTCAAACTAACGGATCAGATATACAGATTAACAGACTTACAGATCATTTTACCTTACTTTGTATTTGGCCTACAGATTTACGAAATGGGTTTATTAGATTCATCAGTCCAATTGTTTTAACCCTATCCACCCAACACGTTTTAGCTATCATATTTATCTTAGATTTTCATTAATTAATTATTAATGCACAGACCTCTTACATTAGGTCGGTAGCTTGTGGCCGCTGGACATGCCGGGCGGTTCCGGGCAGACTTCTGCCACAAGCCAGACCTAAACTCGTGTCTAAGAATATTTTAGTTATGCCTACGACCTCTCACATTAGACTGACAGTTTGCGGTCGCTAGTTAAGCCGGTTGGTTCCGGGCAGGGTTCCACCGATAACTGTGTCTAACCTCGTGTCATAGCCAATTTATTCCAATATAGTTTGTACAGATATCAGACTAATTTATGTCCATTTAACATATTAAACTTCCTTACAGGTTACAGCAGATTAATCAAATTTCCATGTTTTACTCAATCTTAGATCGAGTCTATGGATTTTCATACCCAAATTACAATTATTTAGCTTTCAACACATTAGGCAATTCAACAGATTTAGCCGATAACGGATTTGTCAGATTTGACAATTCAACAGATTTAGCATATTACAGATTTGGCAGATTAGGCAATCGGTAGATTTAACAGATTAAACATTTCTTAAAGTTCTATTTACATATCTTGCCTAAGTTTACATGCCTAAATCATGGTTATAATTCATAATACGGCATATGCCCGTAAAATTAAACTTTGCACAGTACAGGATATTCTCTAAAAAGCCCCCAAACAATATGAATTGTGCCAAATTATAGATGCCAAATATCCTAAAATCCATATTTAGGCGCATTCACATTAATAGTTAACCTATTTTAATATAGATCTTTACGCCTAAGTCATGTATTTCATTTTTTTTCCTTTTCAAGTCAAAGATCGTGATATAAAATATGCCCCAAAAATCTAGATCTTAAATTTTGATCAAGTATTATGTCCTCAAAATCAGACCTTGCATTATAATATGCATTATATTCCAAATCCAAAGTCATATGCTATCGTATAATAATTCTTCTTCCAAATCACAGTCTATTATACATAGTATGCACTGATTCTAGATCTTAGTTTACAACCAATGTTCTTTTCTCAAATCAGTCACAGATCAGTCATGTCCAGTTATGCAATGTTCATTATTGGTCCCAAAATTAGCGTTCATGCGTTAATCTCTTATGAGATTTGGCGCAGGCTTGTAGTAGCCTTGCTATAGAACAGAAAGAAAAAGGAGATACAAAATAGTCACACAAAAAAAAACAAGTCTGACAGATAAGAATATGCATAACCTCAGATTCAGCTTTATAACCATGCCAAGATCATAATAAAAGTTTATATCTGAAAATAACTGTACTCACGATTGAAAAGATAAATCTTGATTTCTGGGATCTGTATTCTGACACTGCATAGCGCTCCTTTGGCATAGACTATCGATTAGATTTGATTCTCTTTTAATTCTATTCAGATTGGAAGAAGAAACACTAGTTCTAGTTTTGATTCTAGCAAAGTAGCGACGCCATTTTTTTATTTTTAATTAGAATAGAGGCAAAGAATAGGCAAAATGAAATTGTGTGGAGAGAAACTGGGTTTGGGGGTGTTTAAATAGGTTAGAGCTCATGAATCCGGTTAGAAAGGCGTCCAGGTGCAGAAAAATGGATCTGTCTACAGATTTGGAAAAGGGGGGAGGTCGACCCTAGTGTCGACCTGTTTACCTAGGTCAACCCCTAGGTCGACCCTAGCGTCGACCTAGGCCCAGGGCGGGAATTTTCCCGCCCAGCCTGGGTGTTTGTTTGAATTTCGAAATAAGAATTTTTAATTTTCAGGCTGGTTTTTACGGAAACTTCCGAAGGCCATATCTTCTTCATACGGAGTCCGATTTACGCAAACTTGCACTCTATTCCAAGCAGAATTTTGAGATGAACACAATGGAGTAACCCGTTTCCCTTAATTATTATGTTACAATTTAATTATTCTCTGATTTGTTACTCTTATGTTCACAGAAAATACGGGGTGTTACATTCTCCCCTCCTTAACGGATTTCGTCCTCGAAATCTTCAAGTTGAGAAGAATGCATCCTACCATCCAATCACCCATCTACTAAAACATCATCCACGAGCATCCATTGTCCTTAGAAAATTTCGAATGTTGTATGAAGATATGCAAAAGTGTGTGTATATGTCTCTTATCTAATGCAAAGATCAGGCGGCCTACTGATTCAGTTGACCTCCTTAATGCGAATTATGTTAGTGCCATGAGTCCAACATGTATGCAAATTTCCTATTTGATACATATCATTTCTATATTAATGCACAACCGTTCATTCATATGCAACATCCATGTGCTCAGTCAACCATTTTGCATCCATAAAATTTTTAAAAAATGCACACACATCCATATGCAGTATGAGAGTGTTTTTGAGCCGATCTATTGCCTAGTGTGTGTATATGCATCCACGAGCAACCACTTGCATCCACTTGCAACCATCAAACATAACATGTCTCAAACACATGTTTACACCCATTAGTTTCTACCTAAAGGTCGAAGATTCGATCGATATGATACAATTGAGTGACAGAAGCAAGTATAATTAAAACAAAAGCTTTGTTCCTATTAGACATCGATTTAAGAGAATAACCCCCTAAGTATCAACCCCAAAGACCGAAATCAACAACAGATTGACACTCAGAGAATCACTCCTATTAAACAAATGTCCAACTGGAAATCTACTTCACACTTTGAGTAAAAACCCTATCCTTTTCAGAAATATTCAGATACTTACAGACTACTAGTACAGATCAGATTACCAAATGATTCTTAGGAAACCAAGCATGATACAAACCCAGAATGTATGAGTCATAGTCAACTTAACACCCAACACAAATACCCTCAAACCCCAACTTATCACAAACAGATGAGTCATAACCCTTATATGTTTGAGTCTACAACGGGATCAGAAATAAGACAAGTATTAAAGTGTAGATTTTCAATTACAGAATCAAAATGTCAGAATCAGAAAGAGTTTTAACTCCACAGTCAGATATGGAAATTAAACCTTCTAAATAAATTTTCTTACGTCTTTCCTATCCACCAGCCTCGCGAGCATTCGCCCACCCTCTAGAGGTAGGTCCTTCCCTCTGCCCTTGTCCTCGTTTCTTTGGGCAGTCCTTAGTGAAGTGCCCCATTTCTCCATAGTTGAAGCAAGTGTCCTTCCTCTTTCTGCAATCCTTGTTCAGATTGGTCGAGCTTCCACAAGTAAAGCACTTCTTCTCCTTCTTATCTTCAGACCTCTCATCCTTCTTTTGCATTTCCTTTTTGGGCCCCGCCTTCTTGTTCTGTGGTCCTTCAAGCTTTTCCTCTTTATTTTTACTTTCGGCTTCCTCTTCATGCATTAATGCCATGTCCACCGATTTCTCGAAGCTTGCCCCCAAAGGAATGTGGGACATCGCCAATCCGTGTAGCGGCTCATTCAAACCTTTAGCAAACCTCAGTGCCTTTTTTTGCGGTGTATTTACCAAATCTAAGCCGAATCTCGCCAACTGATTAAACTTGTTTACATACTCTCTCATTGATAAATTCCCCTGCTTCAATGCCAAGAACTTCTCTACGTATAGACTCTCTTCCGCTCGTGAGAAATTTCATCTTGAACCTATGCCTGAAATCCATCCAAGTCTCTACCGGACGCTCTGTATTTGTGACTTCCCACCAAAAAGAAGCTTCATCCTTCAGCAACCATTCCGCCATCAACCTATCGTCCACCTCGAAGATAATGAAAAAATTCTCAGTTTCTTTTAGCCAGTTCCTTGCTTCCACGAAGGATTCGGTTCCATCAAAGTTCTTCCCACCCATGGCTCGAAAGTCTCAACATGTCTTCGGGAAAGTATTCACGCGCGGAGGAGGAGGAGGAACCGCTGCAGCTGGGGGAGGAGGGACGTCTGATTGGCCCGCATCATTAGCCCTAGCTTCTAGGTACCTCCTGAACCAGCCATGTATCGGTATGCCCTCCGGAAGGTTAAGATCCCTAGACATGCCGAAACGAAAGAAAAGGAAAGAATCAAAACAAAGGATAGAAAGATCGATATATGGCTTTGGGGATTATGTTTTTCAAAATAAACTCTACTTTTGAAAATACTTTCTTTTTAAAACCTTTTTGAAAATAGTTTTCAAAAACTTTTATCGAATCTGGTAACCTTCCGCTCTGATACCAAGTGTAACACCCCATCTCCGTTAAGGTCACTCACAAAGGGAATGCCTTAACTTTAACGGAGCGTTTTAGTAAATAGAACAGAAATTTACAAGGCAGATAAAGCAGTACTTGAAAATTTTATAACTTTATTACAACAGAAACAAAAATAAGTTTGGTTACATCTTCCAAATCACAATATCATAATTTAAGTACAAAATATCGGTCTTGTACAAAAGCCTTCAGAATGCATAGTTTTTAAAGTCATAATCCCCAACATATACTGCCATGGAAAGATAGTGCCAAAGCCAATCAATACTACATACACTTCAAGCAGAGAGAATCGGAATCAAGATCCTTTGTTTCCACCCTGAAAACCTGGGGGTGGGGGGGGGGGAACGAAAAGAAAAGAGGCGAAACAAACTAGATCAGGCATAAGTTTGGTGAGTCCAGTGACTTTCAACATATGAACAGATAATAGTATCATGACATGTAAATAAATCTGGATCAGACGTAACCACAATAGGAATAGCAGGTTAACAGAATGGTAGAGAATAAGCAAATCTTCTTACTTAGTCTTCACGTCTCTGCACTAACACTAGTATAACAGGATTAGGTGTTACCCTAATGTCTAAACTGAAATAGAAATGGAAACAGAATAATCTCTACAGAAACAGAATGCTAGTAATGGGCCTTTGCCACTCGAACAGACAGAAGGTACAGAAGCAGAATACAAATAATGGGCCTTTAACATCCAACTAATGGGCCTTTACCACCCCAATAGACAGAAGGTACAGAAACAGAATCAGAGACGGAAACAGAATAATCCCTATGGAAACAGAATGATAGAATTAGGTGTACACTAGTAATGGGCCTTTACCACCCCCAACAGACCGTACCACGCAGAAACAGACAGGTGTTACCACCCAACATAAACAGATGGTACCAACAGAAACAGAAAGAACTAAGTGTACCCTAAGTCCTACCCCCAAGCGATCGGCTCCCTAATACATAAATACCGTGTGCCGGCCCCATAGTAGGGTGTATCAATCCCTAAAAAGGCAACCTATTGGCACAGACCTATTTACAGATGTCATGGTGTCTTACATCCTCAGGGAAGACCGGATCCATGCATACACATGACCCGGTTGGAACGCACCATCAACACCCCTCGTCATTATCGGAATGAACCGCTTATAATTAGTTCAGTAAGCATGCCCGGACCCCTACATAGTGTAGGGTCAAAGTTTTGATACCAGAAAGGGTTACTACCTAATATGGGTCCCAAACAACAGATGACACTAGTATTTCCCCTCCTAACCTTGTGTCCCCAGACTAACAGATTTCAGATTAACTTGTTTACAGATTTCAGACAGAGCTCAGTTTACTAGTTCACAGATCAGACAATCAAGTTAACAAGTTTTCAGACTAACGGATCAGATATACAGATTAACAAGTTCTCAGACTAACATATACAGATTAACAGACTTACATATCATTTTACCTAACTTTGTATTGGGCCTACAAGTTTACGAAACGGGTTTATTAGATTCACCAGTCCAATTGTTTTAACCCTATCAACCCAACACGTTTTAGGTATCATATTTATCTTAGATTTGCATTAATTAATTATTAATGCACATTCCTCTCACATTAGGTCGGTAACTTGTGGCCGCTGGATATGCCCGGCGATTCCGGGCAGACTACTGCCACAAGCCAGACCTAAACTCGTGTCTAAGCATATTTTAGTTATGCCTAAGACCTCTCACATTAGACTGACAGTTTGCGGTTGCTGGTTAAGCCGGTTGGTTCTGGGCAGGCTTCCACCGCAAACGGAGTCTAACCTCGTGTCATAGCCAATTTATTCCAATACAGTTTATACAGATATCAGACTAATTTATGTCCATTTAACAGATTAAATTTCCTTACAGGTTACAGCAGATTAATCAAATTTCCATGTTTTACTCAATCTTAGATCGAGCCTATGGATTTTCATACCCAAATTACAATTATTTAATTTTCAACAGATTGGGCAATTCAACAGATTTAGCTGATAACAGAGTTGGCAGATTTGACAATTCAACAGATTTAGCAGATAACAGATTTGGAAGATTAGGCAATTCGGTAGATTTAACAGATTAAACATTTCTTAAAGTTCTATTTACATATCTTGCCTAAATTTACATGCCTAAATCATGGTCATAATTCATAATACGACATATGCCCCAAAAATTAAACTTTGCACAGTACAGAATATTCTCTAAAAAGCCCCAAACAATATGAATTATGCCAAATTATAGCCTATGATGCCAAATATCCTAAAATCCATTTTTAGGCGCATTCACGTTAATAGTTTACCTATTTTAATATAGGTCTTTACGCCTAAGTCACGTATTTCTTTTTATTTCTTTTCAAGTCATAGATCGTGATATAAAATATGCCCCAAAAAACTAGATCTTAATTTTTGATCATGTATTATGTCCTCAAAATCAGATCTTGCATTATAATATGCATTATATTAAAAATCCCAAGTCATATGTTATCGTATAATAATTCTTCTTCGAAATCACTGTCTATTATACATAGTATGCACTGATTCTAGACCTTAATATACAACCTATGTTCTTTTCTCAAATCAGTCACAGATCAGTCATGTACAGTTATGCAATATTCATTATTGGTCCCAAAATTAGTGTTCATGCATTAATCCCTTATGAGATTTGGCGCAGGCTCGCAGTAGCCTAGCTATAGAACAGAAAGAAAAAGGAGATACAGAATAGTCACAGAAAAACAGATCTGACAGATAAGAATATGCATAACCTCAGATTCAGATTTATTACCATGCCAAGATCATAATAAAAGTTTATATCTGAAAATAACTATACTCATGATTGAAAAGGTAAATCTGGATTTTTGGGATCTATATTCTGACACTGAATAGCGTTCCTTTAGCCTAGATTATCGATTAGATTTGATTCTCTTTTAATTCTCTTCAGATTGGAAGAAGATACACTAGTTCTAGTTTTGATTCTAGCAGAGTAGCGACGCCATTTTTTTATTTTTAATTAGAATAGAGGTAGAGTATAGGCAGAATGGAATTGTGTGGAGAGAAATCTGGGTTTGGGGGTGTTTAAATAGGTTAGAGCTCATGAATCCGGTCAGAAAGGCGTCCAGGTGCAGAAAAATGGATCTGTCTACAGATCTGGAGGGGGGGGGGAGGTCGACCCTAAGGTCGACCCTGGTGTCGACCTGTTTACCCAGGTCGACCCTAGTGTCGACTTGGGCCCTGGGCAGGAATTTTCCCACCTAGCCCGAGTGTCTGTTTGAATTTCGAAATCTGAATTTTGAATTTTCGGACTGGTTTTTACTGAAAATTCTGAAGGCCATATCTTCTTCATACGGAGTCCGATTTACACAAAATTGGACTCTATTCCAAGCAGAATTTCGAGACGAACGCAATGGCATAACCCGTTTCCCTTAATTATTTTATTACAATTTAATTATTCACTGATTTGTTACTCTTATGTTCACATAAAATACGGGGTGTTACAGATTTAGTGTGAAAATGGTTAATTGGGAAGATAAATAAAAAGAAATATATATATATATAGAACATATATATATACTACGTGTACGCATCATGCGGCACATGTGGCGCATTTTTTTATAGGCCAAGGATTGTCTTTTTTGCATGGCCTTCTCTGATTGGTTTTGTGACAAATTCTGAGGTATTAAGGCTTATGTGTCACGCTATGATTGGCAGAGTGACACATTGCTTTAGTTGGATGGCTCTGATTGCTCCTAGAACGATCTAATGGCTCACATAAGATTAAACTTCTATAAAAGCAACCCTAATCCTCAAATCCTAAATCACACTAATTCATTCCAAGTAGCCACCATGCTGTCAATGAACGTTCTAGCCTAGCCACCATTTCTTCTTCAATTAGATACAAGTTAAAGCTTCGAATCAAAACTAACTTAGAGAATTGATAGTCTTCTTTAAGGGATTGCTTTTCAAATTCAGAAAACAGATCCCAGAAAACAGGACTTTCCTTTCTTTGTAAGTCCTGTTATTATTTAGATGTGAACGATTAAAAGTTGTGATTTGTAATAAAATGAAAACTAGAGTAATTCGTAGTTGTAAGATAATGACGATGCTGATTTATGCCTATTCTTGTAACAATTCTATCGTATATGCTTGTGAGATTATTGTGGTTATTATGTTGATGTTAAACCAATCGTATATTATGTAAATTTGGTGATTTTTTCATGTTATGTAACATGCAAGTTGTTTAGATCTACATTTATATCTATGTTTATTGAATCATGCACGTTGTTTAGATCTACATTTAGATCTATGTTTATTGAATCATGCAAGTTGTTAGGCTAAGACATGTATTATGTTTAGATCTACATTTAGATCTATGTTTATTGAATCATGCAAGTTGTTAGGCTAAGACATGTATTATGTTTAGATCTACATTTAGATCTATGTTTATTGAATCATGCAAGTTGTTTAGATCTACATTTAGATCTATGTTTATTGAATCATGCAAGTTGTTTAGATCTACATTTAGATCTATGTTTATTGAATCATGCAAGTTGTTTAGATCTGTGTTTATTGAATCATGCATGTTGTTAGGCTAAGACATGTATTATTTTTAGATCTACATTTAGATCTATGTTTATTGAATCATGCATGTTGTTAGGCTAAGACATGTATTATGTTTAGATTCACATTTAGATCTATGAAAATTAGATTCAAGATTAAAGTTCACACTCACATGCCTTGTTAAACTTGTGTAAAACCATATGCTTAAGATTCGTGTTTGTTGGATCCAAAATAAAAGTTTGTATTTACATGCCTTGTCAAACTTGTATAAATCCATATGTTTAAGATTCATTATTATTGGATCCAAATTAAAAGTTCACATTCACATGTCTAGTTGAACTTGTATAATTCTTTATGCTTAAAGTTTTTGTTTAGTTGGACCCAAATTGTAAATTTACATTCACATGCCTAGTTGAACTTGTGAAATTCTATGTGCTTAAGATTTATATTATTTGGATCCAAATTGCAAGATTACATTTACAAGCCTAGTTGGATTTGGGTAATTTCGTATGCTTAGACCCATGTTAATTCGATCCAAAAATGCAAGTTCATTATTTTGTGCCACATTTTCATGACACATGCTTAGTTAGATCCTTACTATTTTATGTTGTGTGAATGGTGCATGCTCCCATCTTTTCCCCTTTTTGTACATAAGTTAGGCTATGTTATGATCCTAACATCCTATGTGAATTTTGTGAACGTATGACAGGAGTAACGTTGGGAAAACCTTAGAAATTATTATCATTAGCATAATTTGGACCATAAAAATGAATGGTTAGTGCCATAAAATTGGTATAATTTATATACCAAAAATTGAAAATATGATTTAGAGGGTAAATGGGGCATGACTTGAATGGCAATAATTGTCGACAATTTACATATAAATTTGAAAGATAAATATGTAAATTAAGAAAAAGACAAATATGCCTAACCTGAGGGTAGATTGAGTTGTGGTGAAAAACTGCCCGGAACCTCCCGGCACATCCAGTAACCACAACAACACCTGTCTAATGTGAGAGGTTAGTGCATCATGTAAAACCCCACGTCCATTAATGTCACTCACAAAGGGAATGCTTTAACTTCCATGGAGGTTATACGTGAATATAGAGCAGAAAAATTACATCAAGACAGATAATAAATAGTACTTGGAAATCTAAAACTTCATTTTAGTGCAGCGGAAATTAAACATGTTTGTTACATCATAAAACCAAGTACAATATCCATCTTCATAAAAACAAAATACATAATCCCATTACATAAATAGCCATTAAAAAGATAACAAGCTGGACTTTACTTCAATGGTCCAAGCTTTCCAAGAGAGATGAAGCAATTCAATCAAACTCCACTAGAGCTGGGCCCAACCTGAGGACTAGGAGGGGGAAAAAGGATAGAAATAGAGGGGGTCAGACATAAAGTCTGGCGAGTATGATAATTCTAACAATACTATTATCAAAATAAATAGACTAAGGCATATGCTGGAAGACAAGTAAATGTCTATGAACTCTTAGGAAGATAAAGATAGCGTTTAAGATAACGTTAAAGATAACGGTAAAGGCACATCTAATTACTAACGAATGATTACTACACTGCACCGCACATTACTACACTGCACCACACCAGTCACCCTATTGTTTGATCCCACTTGCTTCACACAGAAACTTTATAAATAGCCTTACGTACCCTTAGCTGACTACATAGGTGCCGTCTGCCCCTATCTCCACTAGGTGTACCCCACTACCCACTTTTGATCGGCTCCCTACTCGTAGATACCCGTGCTGGCCCCACAGTGGGGTGTATCACTCCCCTAAAGTGGCAACCCGATACAACTTGAGAATGCACAGCTTATACCTACACGATGCAACAACGTCTTACCTACCAGCCTGGGTCCACACACGCATATGAAGCCCGTTGGACTTGCGTTGCCACCGCTCCCTGTTTTGGCCTCTTATAGTCAAGCTCAGTATGCGTGTCCCGTCCTCGACTTGGGTCGAGCCCTCAAAGATATGTTTGGGATACTGGTTGAAATGGGTCCCTACAAGCTACCCACCTAAGCTTGTCACTAGTATATCCCACTTAACCCTCTTAGTCATGTTCATTTACCTGTGTGTTTGGTTAAGTCTTACTAATCGTATTTCACATGCCACTAAGGGCACCCCCTAGATTCCTCATGCCACCCAAGGCACCTACTTAACCCCCATGTCCCACCTTACATGTTTATCTGGTTAAGTATTTCTTAATTCATTCAGGCCATAACCTCATAAAGACCTCTCACATTAGACTGGCATTTATGGCAGCTGGATTTGCCGGGCGGGTCCGGGCAGTCTTACACCATAAAAGAGTCTAACCTCGTGTCTTTACAACTGTTATGCTTTAGTTTAGGCCTAGGACCTCTCACATTGGGCTGACATTTGTGACCACTGGATTTGTCGGGCGGTTCCGGGCAGGTTTACGTCACAAACGAGTCCAACCTCGTGTCCTAAGCATTGACTAACACTTAAAATATTTTACCCCAGTTTTAATAATTCCCTATTCAAATTATTAATTAAGTCAAATTTTAATGATGTCCATAATTGACTCAATTATGGCCATCCACTTATGGCATGCGAAATCATATCAATTGCACCCCAACTTTTTAATATTAAATCCTTAATATTACCCCTACCCCACATTTATACGTTCACTTATTCAACGCATAATATAGGCTAGACTTGTATAGTCTAACACCTAGCACAAAGATAAATTATCACAACATATAGACAATTAAAATAAATCTAATCATAATAGGGGTGAAACTTGCATAAACTACACATGTTAAGGATCAAAAGGTATCAACTTGTTAAATGTCTCAATTTACATGATATGATCATAGCCCAAATCTATACATAAACTTGCATATGGGGTTTTTAGGCAACATAATGATGGTGTGAACTAGCATAGGATATCACATATGTCATAGCATAATTCTAGATGTCATAATAGATGTCTTGGCATATGTTCATAACTTTTCTAATCAATTTAACTTGCATATGTAACTTGTCATATAGATTAACATAGCCCAAACATGATGATTTAATTAATATGAACTAACTAGCATAGATAGTAACACCATGGCTTTTTTACATGTATGATTCATCGCAACTTAGCATAGAAACTTTCAACATACATAACATCATCATAGCATGATTTACAACATATAAGATATCATCATCACATAACATTGGATTTACAATATACATGATAGCAAAAGGGGTTTACAACAACATATATGATAATTCACATCATCTACTCATAATCCATTCATAACTCAACCTAATTAAAATGATAATAATCTTGTTAAGATCATCATACTCACAATTTAGAGAAGAAAAGAGAGAGTTTTGCTTTGCTTTAGGGTTGAGAGAATTAGAATTGAATTTGCTTTTCTTCTTTCTTAGTTGGCGGCGACTCCATTGATTTCCATGGCGACGGTAACTATTCTATTTTAATTAGGTTTAGGGTTAGCATTATGATGTATTTATAGGTGTAGGAAGTTATTTAGAACGATTAGATTAACCCTGAACCATGAGAACCAATCAAATGCAAAATCTGCATTTGAGCGAATCGGCCCACGGGTGGACAGCCAAACACCCTGGATTAACCCCTAGTCGACCCAGCGGGGCTTGGGTCGACCTCAAAAATGGGCCGGTTCGGTTATTTCCCCTCCCAATTCGCTGTTTTGAACTTTTTCGCATATTTATTTATTTATTTTTTAATTTATATATATATATATATATATATATATCAATATATATATTTCTCTGCGCAACCCATTTCACTTAATTCTTTTCTAAAAATTAAGTATACTTTAATTTGTGAATTTTAATGTTATAAAATTACGGGGTGTTACATTCTCCCTTCCTTAAAGGATTTCGTCCCTGAAATCTCCAAGTCAAGAAGAATGTATATCCTACCATCTAATCGTCCATCTACTCAACCATCAAACACCAGCATCCATCGTCCTTAAAAGACTTCTAATGCTTTAATGTTTATATGCACAGTGTGTGTATATGTCCATATGTAATGCAAAATTAGGCGGTCTACTGATTCAGTCGACCTCCTTAGTGCAATTCATGATAGTGCCATGCGTCCAATATGTATGCAAAAGATTCCTAATGATACATATTAATTCTATATGCGTGCATAACCATCCACCCGAATGCAGCAACTATATGATAATACAACCATTATACATCCATTTTACTAAATACATCCATATATATGCAATGTGCAATATGAAGTAACTGAGCCGATCTGGTGCCTAATAGTGTGTGTATATGCATCCACGAGCAACCACTAGCAAACACTTGCATCCACTTTGCATCCACCAAACATAACATGTCTCAAACACATGTTTCAACCATAGGATTATCCTAACTAAAGGTCAAAGATACTAACGAGAGGATATACTAAAGATAAGATAAGTACAAGCTAAGCGATAAAGGAGAAATTAAAGGACATACCCTAAAAAAGAAAAGGGTATCGTGAACGCATCTTCTCTTCCGTCTCCCAAGTAGCGTTGCTCTCATCATCTCCCCATTGCACTTTGACTAGTCTGACCTCTCGATTCCTCAACCTCTTGATCTCAGACCCAAGAATGCGCGTAGGAGCTCGTCGAATTGTCGCATCACGCTCTATCTCCACCTCTCTAAGCAAGCTTGGCTCTACCACTTCCGCGGTCTCGTGCAAGCACTTCCTCAAATGTGACACATGGAATACGTCATGTACACCACTAAGTCTCTCGTGCAACTCCACTCTATACGCCATCCGTCCAATCCTCTCCTTAATAGGAAACGGTCCTACAAACCTTGGTGCTAATTTCCCAACGGACCCAAAGCGAACAACGTTTCGTAATGGAGACACTTTGACAAAGACCATGTCCCCAACTTCAAACTCGAGATCTGTCCTCCTCTTATCCGCATAAGATTTCTGCCTATCTTGCGCTGCTTTCATCCTCCTTCGAATCAAGTCGATCTTCTCCGAAGTCTCCCTAATCATATCGGGCCCAAGTAAGATCTTATCCGTAGATTCCCACCAACATGTAGGTGAATGACAAGGTCGTCCATATAGAGCTTCGAATGGTGCCATACCAATGCTGGACTGAAAGCTGTTATTATATGCGAACTCCACCAATGGAAGATGCTCTTCCCACGTACCCCCAAAGTCTAGGATACATAGCCTCAACAGATCCTCTAGAATGCGATTCACCCTCTCGGTCTGGCCGTCCGTCTGAGGATGATATGCGGTGCTCATACATAACTGAATCCCTACCGCCTCTTGTAAGCTTCTCCAAAATTCGCTAGTGAAAATAGGATCGCGGTCGCTCACTATGCTAGAAGGAACACCGTGCAAACGAACTATTTCTCGGACATATACAGAAGCTAACCATGGAGCAGTCCTCTTACTCTTCACGGGAATGAAATGGACGCTCTTAGTAAGTCTATCTACTATAACCCAAATTCCCGTATTACCCTTCCTCGATCACGGTAATCCATCCACAAAATCCATCGAGATGCTTTCCCATTTCCATAGTGGAACCTCCAATGGGTGAAGCAACCCACCGGGTTTCTTTTGCTCCGCTTTTACTTGTTGGCACACCAAGCATCTAGCAACATACTCGGCTATGTCTTTCTTCATGCCAGCCCAAAAGTAAACTCTCTTCATGTCTTTGTACATCTTGTCCCCGCCGGGATGAATGGTCATCTTCGAATGAGGTGCTTCGTCAAGAATAGTCTTCCTTAGGTCATCGTCTTTTGGTATACAAGGTCTACCATCCCTACGTAACCAACCCTTATCATCTAGCGTATACCTACGGAGATAACTTGATGACTCCCCTCCTTTGAGCTTTTCTACTAACTCAACTAACTATGGGTCGTCTCGCTGTGCCTCGCCAATCCGTCCCAAAAGCGTAGGTTTGACCTCCAAGGATGCTAGCAAACCGGGTACGAAGTCAACGGAAGGTCTAAAGTCAAACATCGAAATGAATTCTAAACTTTGACGCTCAATAAACAAAGGACTTAAGGATAATCTTTTTCTACTTAAGGCATCGGCCACCACGTTACCCTTGCCAGGGGTATATGCTATCTCAAAGTCGTAGGGCGCTAGGAACTCCATCCACCTTTGCTGCCTTAAATTCAAGTCCTTTTGAGAGAATAGGTATTTTAAAGATTTGTGGTCAGTGAATAGTTCGAATTTCTCACCAAGAAGATAATGACGCCAAGACTTAAGCGCGAAAACAATAGCGGCCAACTCTAGGTCATGTGTGGGGTAATTCTTCTCATGCGCTCTCAACTGCCTTCCACCATAGGCTATTACCCTGCCCTCTTGCATTAAGACTGCGCCTAGTCCTATCCCACAAGCGTCAGTATAAACGGTAAATGGCTTACTCCCGTCTGGCAATACTAAGACTGGGGCTAAAGTCAAAACTCTCTTCAAACGTTGGAACGCATCATCACAATCTACGTCCCATGTGAAAACTAGGTTCTTCTTCGTCAAGCGTGTCAATGGAGCTGATATCTTTGCGAAGTCTTTGATAAACTTCCTATAGTAGCCAGCCAACCCCAAGAAACTTCTCACTTCGGTAGCATTTTTAGGAACCTTCCAATCTTGGATGGCCACCAACTTCGCGGGATCTACAGCTATCCCTTCTTTGGAAACCACGTGCCCCAAGAACCGTACTTCCTTCCTCCAGAAGTGACACTTAGAAAATTTAGCCTTAAGGCTATGCGCTCGTAGGGTCTCCAACACTTCCCTAAGATATAGGGCATGCTCTTCTTCATCCTTAGAAAAGATCAAGATTTCGTCTACAAAGACTACCACGAATTTGTTAAGTTACTCCCTAAACACCCAACTCATCAAATCAATAAAGTATGCGGGGGCGTTTGTCAAACCGAAGGGCATAACTAGCCATTCATAGAAATCATCCGGAGTCCTAAAGGCAGTCTTGTCAATGCTATCCTCAGGCACTCTCAACTGATGGAAGCCAGTGGCTAAGTCCAACTGCGAAAACACTGAGGCACCAACTAACTGATCGAAGAGATCGTCAATCCTCGGCAGTGGGTGTCTGTTCTTCTTAGTAAGTTTATTAAGTTCTCTATAGTCCACACAAAGTCTAAGGGACCCATCCGCCTTTGTGGCAAATACTACGGGAGCACCCCACTCCGATATACTTCGTCTTATGAACCCCTTCTCAAGCAACTCCTTACTTGCTTATCGAGTTCCCTCCTTTCACGTGGAGCCATGTGGTGTACTGGCAAAGATACTGGTTTTGCATTATCCACAAGATATACTCGAAAATCTATCTCCCGCTTCGGAGGCAAGCCCTTCACCTCCTCAAACACATCCGAATATTCTCGGACCACTCTAACAGATCGTAGATTTTCCTCAGATGCGTCAAGCGATTCTAGATAACTTAGCATAACCGAATTTATGGGATTACAAAAGATTTCGAGAGTGTTGCCAAGGCGAGTCACGAGCCTAACTACTCTCCTTTCACAATCAAGAACGGCCCCATTTCTGGATAACCAATCCATTCCTAAAATTAGCCCATAGCCCGTGAAGCCCAACATATAAGCATCACATCTAAATTCAACGCTAAGTATGGAAATTTTCAAATCCAAACACATCATAGACAAATAAGCTGATCCACCAATTGGATTCGAAACAACTAAGGGATCCACTACTAAACTGGTGTTTAAGTGCAGTGATTCAACTAATGATGTAGAGATAAACGAATGTGATGCGCCCGAATCGAATAAGGTACGGACAGGATGATCAAACAGAAAAACTAAGCTTTCAACAGAAATTGTTCTACCTCGTTCTTGCAGCGGTGGGACCGCGAGAGCCTGAACTTGTCCCCTTGCCTGCCCTGGTGCTATAAGAGCCTGCACCTGTCCTCCCGAGGTAGCTCCTGCCCTCTGCCCCTTCTTTGGGAAGTCCTTCACTAAATGTCCCACATCGCCACAATGAAAACAGCCAGTCTTCTTTTTCTTTCGGCAATCCTTGCTGAGATGGCCTGGGGTTCCACAGTTAAAGCACTTCTTCTTTCCCTTGCCATTATTGTCTTTTCCACCCTTCTTGTTTTGCTGTTGTGGTTTCTTCTGATCCCCCTTCTTCTCGGGTGCCTTTTCAGCTTTAGCGCTTTTCTCCTCATGCATAAGCGCCATTCTACTAACTTCTCAAAGGTGGCCTCCATAGGGATGTGGGTCATAGCTAACCCTTGCAATGGTTCATTCAAGCCATTCACGAACCTCAGCGCCTTCTTCTCCTGCGTGTTCACTAAGTCCAAGCCTAACCTTGCTAACTGATAAAATTTATTGACATATTCTTTCACTGATGAGATTCCTTGCTTCAATGTCAAGAACCTTTCCATATATAGATTTTCTTCCGCCCTTGAGAGAAACTTCGCCTCGAACCTACGTCTGAAATCCGCCCAAGAGTCAACAGGACGCTCCCCATTAGTGACCTCCCACCAAAACGAGGCCTCTCCCTTCATCAACCAAGCTGCTAATCGAACTCTCCTCCCTTCTTCTACTTCAAAGATTTCTAGCAATTCTTCCACCTCCTTAAGCCAATCTCTAGCTTCCAAAAACGTTTCTGACCCTTGAAATGGTTTTCCACCTGTAGCCTTGAATTCCTTGCACGTCTTTGCAAAAGTATCTACGCGAGGAGGAGGAGGAGGAACGGGTGCAACTGGTGGTGGAGGAACATTGGCGGGACCTGCAGCGGCCGTAGCCTCTAATAACCTCCTATACCATCCTGGTACCGTTACACCGTCGGGTAGATTAAGATCTTCAGCCATGCTGAAACGAAAAAGGAAAGATTCAGAATGGAGAATTCGAAAGATAAAGATATGGGCTATTGGGGATTATGTTTTTTTTCTTAAAAACTTTTCTCTTTAAATTTCTCATTAAAACATGTTTTTGAAGCACTTCTTCCAAAAATAACTATTTTTCTAAAGTATTTTTATCTGTTCTGGTAACCTTAAGCTCTGATACCACGTGTAACACCCCACGTCCATTAATGTCACTCACAAAGGGAATGCATTAACGTCCATGGAGGTTATAAGTGAATATAAAACAGAAAAATTACAACAAGACAGATAATAAATAGTACTTGGAAATCTAAAACTTCATTTTAGTGCAGTGGAAATTAAACATGTTTGTTACATCATAAAACCAAGTACAATATCCATCTTCATAAAAACAAAATACATAATCCCGTTACATAAATAGCCATTAAAAAGATAACAAGCTGGACTTTACTTCAACGGTCCAAGCTTTCCAAGAGAGATGAAGCAATTCAATCAAACTCCACTAGAGCTGGGCCCAACCTGAGAACCTGGAGGGGAAAAAAGGATAGAAATAGAGGGGGTCAGACATAAAGTCTGGCGAGTATGATAATTCTAACAATACTATTATCAAAATAACTAGACTAAGGCATAAGCTGGAAGACAAGTAAATGTCTATGAACTCTTAGGAAGATAAAGATAGCGTTTAAGATAACGTTAAAGATAACGATAAAGGCACACCTAATTACTAACGAATGATTACTACACTGCACCGCACATTACTACACTGCACCACACCAGTCACCCTATTGTTTGATCCCACTTGCTTCACACAGAAACTTTATAAATAGCCTTATGTACCCCTAGCTGACTACATAGGTGCCGTCTGCCCCTATCTCCACTAGGTGTACCCCACTACCCACTTTCTATCGGCTCCCTACTCGTAGATACCCGTGCTGGCCCCACAGTGGGGTGTATCACTCCCCTAAAGTGGCAACCCGATACAACTTGAGAATGCACGGCTTATACCTACACGATGCAACAACGTCTTACCTACCAGCCCGGGTCCACACAAGCATATGAAACCCGTTGGACTTGCGTTGCCACCGCTCCCCGTTTTGGCCTCTTATAGTCAAGCTCAGTATGTGTGTCCCGTCCTCGACTTAGGTCGAGCCCTCAAAGATACGTTTGGGATACTGGTTGAAATGGGCCCCCACAAGCTACCCACCTAAGCTTGTCACTAGTATATCCCACTTAACCCTCTTAGTCATGTTCATTTACATGTGCGTTTGGTTAAGTCTTACTAATCGTATTTCACATGCCACTAAGGGCAACCCCTAGATTCCTCATGCCACCCAAGGCACCTACTTAACCCCCATGTCCCACCTTACTTGTTTATCTGGTTAAGTATTTCTTAATTCATACAGGCCATAACCTCATAAAGACCTCTCACATTAGACTGGCATTTATGGCAGCTGGATTTGCCGGGCGGGTCCGGGCAGTCTTACACCATAAAAGAGTCTAACCTCGTGTCTTTACAACTGTTATGCTTTAGTTTAGGCCTAGGACCTCTCACATTGGGCTGACATTTGTGACCACTGGATTTGCCGGGCGGTTCCGGGCAGGTTTACGTCACAAACAAGTCCAACCTCGTGTCCTAAGCATTGATCAACACTTAAAATCTTTTACCCCAGTTTTAATAATTCCCTATTCAAATTATTAATTAAGTCAACTTTTAATGATGTCCATAATTGACTCAATTATGGCCATCCACTTATGGCATGCAAAATCATATCAATTGCACCCCAACTTTTTAATATTGAATCCTTAATATTACCCCTACCCCACGTTTATACGTTCTCTTATTCAATGCATAATATAGGCTAGACTTGTATAGTCTAACACCTAGCACAAAGATAAATTATCACAACATATAGACAATTAAAATAAATCTAATCATAATAGGGGTGAAACTTGCATAAACTACACATGTTAAGGATCAAAAGGTGTCAACTTGTTAAATGTCTCAATTTACATGATATGATCATAGCCCAAATCTATACATAAACTTGCATATGGGATTTTTAGGCAACATAATGATGGTGTGAACTAGCATAGGATATCACATATGTCATAGCATAATTCTAGATGTCATAATAGATGTCTTGGCATATGTTCATAACTTTTCTAATCAATTTAAATTGCATATGTAACTTGTCATATAGATCAACATAGCCCAAACATGATGATTTAATTAATATGAACTAACTAGCATAGATAGTAACATCATGGCTTTTTTACATATATGATTCATCGCAACTTAGCATAGAAACTTTCAACATACATAACATCATCATAGCATGATTTACAACATATAAGATATCATCATCACGTAACATTGGATTTACAATATACATGATAGCAAAAGGGGTTTACAACAACATATATGATAATTCACATCATCTACTCATAATCCATTCATAACTCAACCTAATTAAAATGATAATAATCTTGTTAAGATCATCATACTCACAATTTAGAGAAGAAAAGAGAGAGTTTTGCTTTGCTTTAGGGTTGAGAGAATTAGAATTGAATTTGCTTTTCTTCTTTCTTAGTTGGTGGCGGCTCCATTGATTTCCATGGCGACGGTAACTACTCGATTTTAATAAGGTTTAGGGTTAGCATTAGGATGTATTTTTAGGTGTAGGAAGTTATTTAGGACCATTAGATTAACCCTGAACCATGAGAACCAATCAAATGCAAAATCTGCATTTGAGCGAATCGGCCCACGGGTTGACAGCCAAACACCCTGGATTAACCCCTAGTCGACCCAGCGGGGCTTGGGTCGACATCAAAAATGGGCCGATTCGGTTATTTCCCCTCCCAATTCGCTGTTTTGAACTTTTTCGCATATTTATTTATTTAATTTTTAATATATATATATATATATATATATCAATATATATATATATTTCTCTGCGCAACCCATTTTGTAACACCCCGCCTCCGCTAGGGTCACTCGCAAAGGAATGCACTAGCTTTAGAGGGGCATTATTGGTAAACATGCACAGAAATATCACAAGACAGAACATATAACATAGCGGAAGTAAAATCAAACTTTCATAAACATTAATAATTAAGGTCTAAAGCCTTTTACATCAGAGTACATCAAAACCTGTCTTGCAATAATAAAGAAGCATAAAGACTTTTTCATAAATTATTCCCCAAGTAAAAACAGTAAAGTAGCCATAGCCAAGGAAAGTCCAAGCCATCCATAATGATCTTCAAGCAGAAGAAGTCTGAACTAAACAGCAGTATTTCCTCCCTGTAACCTGGGGGGGAAACGTAAGAAAAGAGGCGAAATAAAACGGGTCAGTCAAAAAGACTGAGTAAGCCCTATCTACAATTAGCATAAAAACTAGTAAAGTTAACTGACATGAGAAACTGAGATGAACATAAGCATGATAACAAGATAGATAACCTAAATCAAAATAACAGGATGAACTACTGAACTCAGATAAACTAAGGTGTCATGATAAATTACGATGTCAAGATAAAACAAGGTATCACATCGTCAGGTTTCTATCAAGTATAATATCCCCAAGATATCTATCACGTATAACGTCCCATGGTATCTATCCTGTACATCTGCTCTGCGCCTACCGTACTAGTATCCCAACTGTATCATGTGTTATCCGTGAATGACCCTTACTCAAAAGTCGTATAATGGTCCATGTCAACCTAATATATCGCATATATAGGTTACTCAACTCGTATGTTTTATTCCATGAAAGTGTTCAGTCCCTTGCCGTAGACCATACGGGCTTTCCCATGAGGTTCTATACTACTTTAACATAGTTCCAGGATCCTTAAGATCGGTTTGGACTATTACCCTAAACCTAGCTAGGGTCTTCCAGCATGAATTATCATTTGTACAAATAGGACTTATGCTACCTAGGGCTACTAGGGATTACGCTTACCTATTGCACGTTTTCGTATCTCGGTTCTGGTTCAACCACCCAGGGCCACTGGGATTTACGCTAACCGTCAACCGCGCCCTTTTTCCCACGCATTCATCGTGAATCGTTTTCCATGACTATATGCACATGTATCACATCGTGCCATCCGAGTCCTGTCATAAGGCAGACCAGGAAATACAGGACTCGGTCGGGAGCTTCCGATTTATCTGCCGATGCAGATGCTAAGGCCTGTTTTTCTATACGTGGCTATGGTCCCACGCGACCCCTCCCTCAACTAGTGAAAGACAAGACAGGATAAATCCTGTATGAGAACACAACACTGGCCAACCCACATCCAAGCCTTACCGCAACCATAATTAGATAGCAATTATGGTCTATTGGGTGTTCTCTGCCTTTCCGTACGTACACGCTTGACCAAAGATGGTAGGTAGCCTGACGAAAATGCTATCTAGGGTACGACCGTGTATCGTCGACTATCCCCTATCCATCCCCGTCTTTAGGTTGCTCGTATAGCAACCAAGGCATACTCTTGGTTCTTCTAACGCAGACCTTAACCTCTCATGAGCCTAGTATGATCACCTGGCAGCTCACAGAGGGATCCCAAGAATATCCTCACGTTCCCCCGAAGCCGCTGCTTCGCTACCCAGTTCGCTGGAGCCTTTATCTAAATCAGATACTTGCTCCTACTCGTATACTTAAACGATGACCTACCGTATCAGGTTACTCATTTATCTATGAACTGGTCCAAATTTCCTTGACTAAGAATCATTACTTAGTTATTCTTCAACTAAGGTTTACCACTTAGCCTTATTCCCGTTATCCTTGTTAACTACGGTTACCCACCTAATCCTCCGAATTAGGGTTTATATAACAGATTAAGTGTCACTTAAGTTCATGACTTAATCCCGTCTACAAATCATGTCAAATTTGGCTAAGTATCCAAGTTCGAGACTTAACCCGTCTACAAATCATGTCAAAATTGGCTAAGTATCCAAGTTCAAGACTTAACCCTACAAACCATGCTCAAGTTGGTTAAGTATATATTAACTTGACCCTATCAAATTACTTAGTCAAACCGGTCAAGTGTATTCAAGCGATTCATGACTTAGCCTTATCATGTTTTCACGTTATATTGGTTAAGTATGGGTTAACTTAACCTCAATAAATTCACGAGTTAGATTGGTTAAGTATAGATCACTTAACCACATCAAATTAACGAGTTAGATTGGTTAAGTTTAGGTCACTTAACCACATCAAATTAACGGGTTAGATTGGTTAAGTATAGGTCACTTAACCACATCAAATTAACGAGTTAGATTAGTTAAGTGTTTAACTTAACCCCATTAAACTACCAAGTGGGATTAATTAAGTCTAGGCTAACTTAGCCCCATCCGATTATCATGTTTAGACTAGTTGAGTCTAATCTTAACCCCATCCATTAACTGTATCTTTCGGTTAAGTGTCATTAAGAAAACTTACTTAACCTTACCAAATTATCGTGTTGGATTGATTAAGTGTTGGTTAACTTAACCCCGTCCACTAGTCGTATAAAAATGGTTAAGTGTCATTAGGCAAATCAATTTACTTAACCTACCCAACCTTGTCATGTTTTGTTAAGTATCATTAGCCTAATCAATTTACTTAACCCCTTTGTCCATGTCATATTTGGTTAAGAGTCATTAATCAAATTAACTTAACCCTATCATGTGGCATTAATTACTTAATGCACCCCAACCTCTCACATTAGACTTTGTTGTGGTTACTAGTTAAGCCGGTCGGTTCCGGGTAGCTTTACACCACAACTTGGTCTAACCTCGGGTTCAAGCACAACATGACCAACTTCTCACATTGGGTCTTATTGTTTGCAACTACTAGTTAGGCCGGTCGGTTCCGGGTAGTTTTACGTTGCAAACTCAACCCAACCTCGAGTTGGCCACACTTATATTATCTAAGTGTCATGTTCATCATGTTTCCAAAACATGTTACAAGTTTTTCAAGCATTTGGGTAGACCTAACTTAATAGGTAAATTCCCAAAGGGTAGACCTAACTTAATAGGTAAATTCCCAAGCTTATGTTTTCAAACATACTCACATGTCATCTTCCATGTTATATTTCAAGTCATGTTTTCAAGTTGTATTTTCATGTCATTAGAAATTACCCATAACATAACCCAACGCTTTTAAACTCGCATATACGTTCGCAACAACGTAATGGATTAAAAGAAGAGACTTGGCAAAGGCATGACAAAAATGGATATTAAGCCACAAGTTAATCATGGTGGCAAATGAGGCACAAATGTGTTCATTAGCTTGCATGTTACATTCTTAAGCCTCAAAATCATGCATAAACCCAAACTTGGCACATAAACGAATCATGGTGACAAAAGACATGGAATGATGACTAGAAACTCGCATGTATCATCATATAAGGGTTATGACTTCATATGCAAGTTGATATAAAGATTATGAAGGTTCTCATGTTGCATAATGCAACATTTCAACATAAAGGTTGTAGCTTTTAGCTCATAAGATCAAGATAATGACTTCATAAGCTTGCATGACATGATAGCATGTATCATTTTCAATGATCAAACCCAAACTTGCAACATGAACATTTAACTTCATAGTTAATATCTAAGAGTAGGGAAAGGGCTTACATTGTTATGAAGGCACAAATCGAAATGCAAAACAAAGATTGTGATGAAGCCTATGCATGCCATCA
This sequence comes from Allium sativum, assembly GCA_030737875.1. Classification (NCBI taxonomy): domain Eukaryota; kingdom Viridiplantae; phylum Streptophyta; class Magnoliopsida; order Asparagales; family Amaryllidaceae; genus Allium; species Allium sativum. The sequence continues at coordinate 95,300,640 of CM060916.1, read as the reverse complement.
CCCAAAAACCCAAAGATGAACACTCCAAATCAATAAAAACCCCATCTTTATGAACAAAGATCAAAGCTTTAGCCTTGAGATCAACTTGAGAAGCTCTCATACTAACATAGGGACTCTCTAATACTCTCATGATCATGAAACTTCTCATAGAAATGAAGTGGAGGCTAGGATAGTTGAGTGGAGGCCATGAGAGTAGCAATTTTGCCATAGTTTAGTTGCATGAATGAATAATGAGGGTTTAGGATAGGTTAGGGTCTTATTTATAGATTAGGCAAGTGTTTTAGGCCATAGGATTAAACCTAGATTCAATCCAAGCCATCAAAGCATGTCTTGGGGAAGAAGTCAAGTGTAGGAACCATCTAGGGCCTTTAGATTAAAGATGAACCATGAGAACCATCCAAATGCAAAATCTGCATTTGAGCGAATCAGCCCACGGGTTGACAGCCAAACACCCTGGATTAACCCCTAGTCGACCCAGCGGGCTCGGGTCGACCTCAAAAATCGGCCGGTTCGGTTATTCCCCTCTCCCAATTCGCTGTTTTGAACATTTTTGCATATTTATTTATTTAATTTTCAATTATATATATATATATCAATATATATATTTCTCTGCGCAACCCATTTCACTTAATTAAGTATACTTTAATTTGGGAATTTTCCGTGAAACTTGCGAGGCCATATCTTGGTCATACGGACTCCGATTTTCGAAAACTCGGACTCTATTTCGCGTATTTTTCCGAGACGAACGCAATGGCATAGCCCGTTTCCCTTGATTCAGATTTTACAGTTTAATTCTGCCTCCATTTATGTTATAATAGGTTATTGAAAATACGGGTTGTTACATTCTCCCCACCTTTTAGGATTTCGTCCCCGAAATCTCCAAGTTAGGAAGAACATATCCTACCATCCATCATCCATCTACTCAAAACATCATCCACAAGCAACCATTGTCCTTAGATGATTTCTAATGCTGTATGAATATATGCAAAACGTGTGTGTACATGTTCCTTAGCTAATGCTAATGATCAGGCCTGAATAATCTTTCTAATGCAAAATATGTATAGTGCCATGAATCCAACATGTATGCAAATAGTCCTAGTCATATAGATACTATGTGCGTGCACAATCATTCATTCATATGCAACAACCGCATGATAATACATTCGATTTCATCCATAAACAAGTATAAATACTCGTGCATATGCAATATGAAATGTGACCGAGTCGAGCTAGTATCTAATGTGTATTCGCGCATCCACGAGCAACCACTTGCAACCATATCAATCATAACATGTTTCAAATACATGTTTACATCCATAGGGTTCTACCTAGGATTCCCTGAAACAGGGTCGACAAGATAAACAGGACAAACTCCTTACGGGGTTTGTAACAGAAAATAGGACCGAGAGGATGTCCACAAAAGATAGCCTACAAGTAAGCTCTACAGAAAACAGGGATCAAGGATATACTCCCAAAAAGAGATATCATGCGCGTATCTAGTCTTTGACCATCAAAGTCGTCTTTTAACTTCGCTATTTTGTAGCTTCTTATTCCTGTTTCCATAACATGAGCTGGAACTCATTTCTTCGTCGCCTCTCGTTCCACTTGCACTTATCCTTTTCCTAGAATACTTGACGCAAATATGACTGCGTACTCATGATCTCATGCAAGCTTTCCAAAATTCACTAGTGAATCTTGGATCTCGTTTATATACTATAAGGCATTCCATGTAGAAGAACTTTCTCTTGAAAGTAAACAGATGTCAATCAGGTTATCATGCGCACTTACTAGGGTGATCTCTATAACCCATGCATAAATGAAGTAAACCATCCGTCTTATTGGCGAACACCACTCGATCGGGCTTCAAATTTCCAATAAAGGCATCAAGGGATTCTAAGTAACTAGTCATGATAGAACCTCAAAAAGGTTACACGGTACTTCGAGGGCATTACCAAGGCTAGTCAAAAGGTCTAACTACCCTCCTATCAAAACCGAGAGTGGCACCCCCTACTGGATAACCACTTCATCCCTAGAATCCATCCATAGCTTATAAACATAAGCATTATTTCCAAACTCAACACTTGGCATAAACATTCTCAAATCCCAACAGGTCATGTATAAATGGACTGATTCTCCAATAGGACCTTGAGACAAAAATGGGATCCTCTATTACGCTAGTACTTAAGGTGCAGAGACTCAACTACCGAAGCGGACTTAAATGATGCGGGGATCAAAACAAAGTCTTGGCGGGATGATAGAAAAGAATAACTAGATCTTCAACAAGGATGTTATCCCCCTACTCAGGTACTCTAGTGAGGGAATACAATTATCTTCACGATGATCTTGTCCTTGTCCCACAATACTTAACTATCCGTCCCGTTTTACCATGCCAAAGGTACTCTCTCGTCATGGGTTTCATTGTTCATTTTTCTCCCTCCTTTGAGGACTAAGCCATACCAACAAGTTGCTCATCCTTAAGCTCGTATCCTTTATCCTTCTTTCTCACGATCCTTTCTTATAACGCGGCCACTGGTCTCTCGAGAACCACCTCCATCGTATGGAAAGCACTTTCGTAGGTAGAAAAGACTAGTCGTAGTTAAAACCACTGTGACTACAGATGGAGGAAAGAAAGGAAAAGAGGTTCTATTAAGGAAACAAGGATAGTGCTAATGGCCTTTGGGGAATAGCCTTTTTCTTTAAAAGAAAATTTTCTTGAAAAATGCTTCTTTGTAAACGGTTTTCAAATAGTTTTCAGAAGGTCTTTAAAAACTTTTGCCCAGTCTGGTAACCTTCTGCTCTGATACCAAATGTAACACCCCGCCTCCGCTAGGGTCACTCGCAAAGGAATGCACTAGCTTTAGAGGGGCATTATTGGTAAACATGCACAGAAATATCACAAGACAGAACATATAACATAGCGGAAGTAAAATTAAACTTTCATAAACATTAATAATTAAGGTCTAAAGCCTTTTACATCAGAGTACATCAAAACCTGTCTTGCAATAATAAAGAAGCATAAAGACTTTTTCATAAATTATTCCCCAAGTAAAAATAGTAAAGTAGCCATAGCCAAGGAAAGTCCAAGCCATCCATGATGACCTTCAAGCAGAAGAAGTCCGAACTAAACAGCAGTATTTCCTCCCTGTAACCTGGGGGGGAAACGGAAGAAAAGAGGCGAAAGAAAACGGGTCAGTCAAAAAGACTGAGTAAGCCCTATCTACAATTAGCATAAAAACTAGTAAAGTTAACTGACATGAGAAACTGAGATGAACATAAGCATGATAACAAGATAGATAACCTAAATCAAAATAACAGGATGAACTACTGAACTCAGATAAACTAAGGTGTCATGATAAATTACGATGTCAAGATAAAACAAGGTATCACATCGTCAGGTTTCTATCAAGTATAATATCCCCAAGATATCTATCACGTATAACGTCCCATGGTATCTATCCTGTACATCTGCTCTGCACCTACCGTACTAGTATCCCAACTGTATCATGTGTTATCCGTGAATGACCCTTACTCAAAAGTCGTATAATGGTCCATGTCAACCTAATATATCGCATATATAGGTTACTCAACTCGTATGTTTTATTCCATGAAAGTGTTCAGTCCCTTGCCGTAGACCATACGGGCTTTCCCATGAGGTTCTATACTACTTTAACATAGTTCCAGGATCCTTAAGATCGGTTTGGACTGTTACCCTAAACCTAGCTAGGGTCTTCCAGCATGAATTATCGTTTGTACAACTAGGACTTATGCTACCTAGGGCTACTAGGGATTACGCTTACCTATTGCACGTTTTCGTATCTCGGTTCTGGTTCAACCACCCAGGGCCACTGGGATTTACGCTAACCGTCAACCGCGCCCTTTTTCCCACGCATTCATCGTGAATCGTTTTCCATGACTATATGCACATGTATCACATCGTGCCATCCGAGTCCTGTCACAAGGCAGACCAGGAAATACAGGACTCGGTCGGGAGCTTCCGATTTATCTGCCGATGCAGATGCTAAGGCCTGTTTTTCTATACGTGGCTATGGTCCCACGCGACCCCTCCCTCAACTAGTGAAAGACAAGACAGGATAAATCCTGTATGAGAACACAACACTGGCCAACCCACATCCAAGCCTTACCGCAACCATAATTAGATAGCAATTATGGTCTATTGGGTGTTCTCTGCCTTTCCGTACGTACACGCTTGACCAAAGATGGTAGGTAGCCTGACGAAAATGCTATCTAGGGTACGACCGTGTATCGTCGACTATCCCCTATCCATCCCCGTCTTTAGGTTGCTCGTATAGCAACCAAGGCATACTCTTGGTTCTTCTAACGCAGACCTTAACCTCTCATGAGCCTAGTATGATCACCTGGCAGCTCACAGAGGGATCCCAAGAATATCCTCACGTTCCCCCGAAGCCGCTGCTTCGCTACCCAGTTCGCTGGAGCCTTTATCTAAATCAGATACTTGCTCCTACTCGTATACTTAAACGATGACCTACCGTATCAGGTTACTCATTTATCTATGAACTGGTCCAAATTTCCTTGACTAAGAATCATTACTTAGTTATTCTTCAACTAAGGTTTACCACTTAGCCTTATTCCCGTTATCCTTGTTAACTACGGTTACCCACCTAATCCTCCGAATTAGGGTTTATATAACAGATTAAGTGTCACTTAAGTTCATGACTTAATCCCGTCTACAAATCATGTCAAAATTGGCTAAGTATCCAAGTTCGAGACTTAACCCGTCTACAAATCATGTCAAAATTGGCTAAGTATCCAAGTTCAAGACTTAACCCTACAAACCATGCTCAAGTTGGTTAAGTATATATTAACTTGACCCTATCAAATTACTTAGTCAAACCGGTCAAGTGTATTCAAGCGATTCATGACTTAGCCTTATCATGTTTTCACGTTATATTGGTTAAGTATGGGTTAACTTAACCTCAATAAATTCACGAGTTAGATTGGTTAAGTATAGATCACTTAACCACATCAAATTAACGAGTTAGAATGGTTAAGTATAGGTCACTTAACCACATCAAATTAACGGGTTAGATTGGTTAAGTATAGGTCACTTAACCACATCAAATTAACGAGTTAGATTAGTTAAGTGTTTAACTTAACCCCATTAAACTACCAAGTGGGATTAATTAAGTCTAGGCTAACTTAGCCCCATCCGATTATCATGTTTAGACTAGTTGAGTCTAATCTTAACCCCATCCATTAACTGTATCTTTCGGTTAAGTGTCATTAAGAAAACTTACTTAACCTTACCAAATTATCGTGTTGGATTGATTAAGTGTTGGTTAACTTAACCCCGTCCACTAGTCGTATAAAAATGGTTAAGTGTCATTAGGCAAATCAATTTACTTAACCTACCCAACCTTGTCATGTTTTGTTAAGTATCATTAGCCTAATCAATTTACTTAACCCCTTTTTCCATGTCATATTTGGTTAAGAGTCATTAATCAAATTAACTTAACCCTATCATGTGGCATTAATTACTTAATGCACCCCAACCTCTCACATTAGACTTTGTTGTGGTTACTAGTTAAGCCGGTCGGTTCCGGGTAGCTTTACACCACAACTTGGTCTAACCTCGGGTTCAAGCACAACATGACCAACTTCTCACATTGGGTCTTATTGTTTGCAACTACTAGTTAGGCCGGTCGGTTCCGGGTAGTTTTACGTTGCAAACTCAACCCAACCTCGAGTTGGCCACACTTATATTATCTAAGTGTCATGTTCATCATGTTTCCAAAACATGTTACAAGTTTTTCAAGCATTTGGGTAGACCTAACTTAATAGGTAAATTCCCAAAGGGTAGACCTAACTTAATAGGTAAATTCCCAAGCTTATGTTTTCAAACATACTCACATGTCATCTTCCATGTTATATTTCAAGTCATGTTTTCAAGTTGTATTTTCATGTCATTAGAAATTACCCATAACATAACCCAACGCTTTTAAACTCGCATATACGTTCACAACAATGTAATGGATTAAAAGAAGAGACTTGGCAAAGGCATGACAAAAATGGATATTAAGCCACAAGTTAATAATCATGGTGGCAAATGAGGCACAAATGTGTTCATTAGCTTGCATGTTACATTCTTAAGCCTCAAAATCATGCATAAACCCAAACTTGGCACATAAACGAATCATGGTGACAAAAGACATGGAATGATGACTAGAAACTCGCATGTATCATCATATAAGGGTTATGACTTCATATGCAAGTTGACATAAAGATTATGAAGGTTCTCATGTTGCATAATGCAACATTTCAACATAAAGGTTGTAGCTTTTAGCTCATAAGATCAAGATAATGACTTCATAAGCTTGCATGACATGATAGCATGTATCATTTTCAATGATCAAACCCAAACTTGCAACATGAACATTTAACTTCATAGTTAATATCTAAGAGTAGGGAAAGGGCTTACATTGTTATGAAGGCACAAATCGAAATGCAAAACAAAGATTGTGATGAAGCCTATGCATGCCATCACCCAAAAACCCAAAGATGAACACTCCAAATCAATAAAAACCCCATCTTTATGAACAAAGATCAAAGCTTTAGCCTTGAGATCAACTTGAGAAGCTCTCATACTAACATAGGGACTCTCTAATACTCTCATGATCATGAAACTTCTCATAGAAATGAAGTGGAGGCTAGGATAGTTGAGTGGAGGCCATGAGAGTAGCAATTTTGCCATAGTTTAGTTGCATGAATGAATAATGAGGGTTTAGGATAGGTTAGGGTCTTATTTATAGATTAGGCAAGTGTTTTAGGCCATAGGATTAAACCTAGATTCAATCCAAGCCATCAAAGCATGTCTTGGGGAAGAAGTCAAGTGTAGGAACCATCTAGGGCCTTTAGATTAAAGATGAACCATGAGAACCATCCAAATGCAAAATCTGCATTTGAGCGAATCGGCCCACGGGTTGACAGCCAAACACCCTGGATTAACCCCTAGTCGACCCAGCGGGCTCGGGTCGACCTCAAAAATCGGCCGGTTCGGTTATTCCCCTCTCCCAATTCGCTGTTTTGAACATTTTTGCATATTTATTTATTTAATTTTCAATTATATATATATATATATCAATATATATATATTTCTCTGCGCAACCCATTTCACTTAATTAAGTATACTTTAATTTGGGAATTTTCCGTGAAACTTGCGAGGCCATATCTTGGTCATACGGACTCCGATTTTCGAAAACTCGGACTCTATTTCGCGTATTTTTCCGAGATGAACGCAATGGCATAGCCCGTTTCCCTTGATTCAGATTTTACAGTTTAATTCTGCCTCCATTTATGTTATAACAGGTTATTGAAAATACGGGTTGTTACACATTTCACTTAATTCTTTTCTAAAAAATTAAGTATACTTTAATTTGTGAATTTTAATGTTATAAAATTACGGGGTGTTACACATCATGCCCAAGGAAAAGCCGAGGTTAGATTGAGTTGTGGTGTAAAACTGTCCGGAACCGCCCGGCACATCCTGCAAACGCAACAACACATATCTAATGTGAGAAGTTGGTGCATTAATAAATCAATTAATGTAAATGAAAAAGATGAATGACTAGGGTTAAGTTAATGAGAAACACTTAACCAATATAACTTGATTTGTGGTATGGTTAAGTTAAAACAAGAGGATAACACTTAACCAATATAACTTGATTTGTGGTATGGTTAAGTTAACACAAGAAGGCAACACTTAACCAAAGTAGCATGACAAGTAGGTGGGTTAAGTAACTTGAATTGATTGATGACACTTAACCAATACAAAATTATGAACACGTGGGGTTAAGTTAACAAGAAACACTTGACCAATACAACTTGCTGGACAACATGGTTAAGTTAATAGGAAATAGTTAACCAATCCAACATGATAAGTGAGGAAGGTTAAGTTAATAAGAAACACTTAACCAACATGACATTATGAATGAGTGGTTTAAGTTAACATGAATGGACAACACATAACCAATACGACATAATGTACGGGAAGGTTAAGAAACATCTCGGACTGGTGGGTAATATTAGTAAATATAGGCCCACAAACTTAACCGTTAAATAAACATGCTTGAATCGATGGGAGGGTTAAGTACATCTAATGTAGGTGGGTAATATTAGTACATACAGGCCCACAAACATAACCATTGAGTAAACATGCTAGAATCGGTGGTAGGGTTAAGTACATCTCGTGTAGGAGGGTAATATTTTTATACATAGGCCCACAAACTTAACCAATAGGAAACCCTAGTAACGGAGACCCATTTCAGTTGTAACCCACATAGATGTACCATGGTACCCTGATACTAGGTAGGGTTGGGCACAATTACTGGGCTGATTATAAGCGGTCAAAACAATGGCATAGGGTACGTTAGTGTAGGTTCCTATGGTTTACGAGCGTGCACATACTCCGAAGTGGGAAAAAGCAGGCATTGGGTACCAGTAGTTATACAATGTGCATCTTGAATCGTGTCGGGTCGTTGTCATAAGGATTGATACACCTTATGCTGGGACCAACATAGGATATCTACACACAAGAGAGGGCCGATTGACATATACACATGGAACGTTAATGCAAGTAAGGAGCCGATCGATAGGGTAGTAAGGGTATATCTAACACAATAATGGCAATTAGGCAGATTGAGGTGTAATCCTTATAATAGATGTACACTTGAGGGCTACCAAAATTGCGTGGATTGGGATCACATTATCATATGATCATTTTATATAGATTACTAGTTAGGACACTAGATAGGTGGTGCAGAGAAGTAAAATGGGTCAGCCTTATTATCTTATTTCTAGGGTGATGTCCTAGATTGAGTTTATTCATGTCATAACCCTTTTCTTGTTTACATGCTAAATAGTCACTGGACTTACCAGACTCATGTCTGACCCATTTTCTTTTGTCTTCTTTTCTTTCGTTCCCCCGATCGGATCATTTCCAGCTTGAAGAAAGTAGATGTATTGCTTGGAATCTTTTTCCTTGAGCTATGGCTTTGGATACTCTCTTATTGGGGATTTATGCTACCTTACTGTTGTTTTAATGCTTCTTTATGATTTAATTCATGACAGAGATTTTGTTGAAATAATTTGGAAGTTGGTATGAGACAATTATTGTAATGTTTTAACTGAACCACGTATTTATGAAATAAATTTAGTTTTTCTGCTATTTATATATCTGTCTTGTTAATTATCTGTATCTTTTACCTATAATGCTCCACCGGAGTTAAGGCATTCCCTTTGTGAGTGACCTTAACGAAGGCGGGGTGTTTCAGCTAGAACCCCACAAGTGATAGTCTACCCAATAGAAGAAAAATAGGAACAAACATAGCAACCATAGCATCCATGAAACAAGTTCTATCTGTCACCTGCTAAAGCAATGAATACTTCGATACCAGTATGTCTGGTCTAACCAACATCAATAACTAATGGAATCCCAGCCTCCAAACGGACTACCGTATGTCCAACTCATGTTTATCCTCCAAGGATAACTAGATCACGTCCAACGGATCAAAGGTAAAGGGCGTCCCCAGATACCCTTGCTTTAAGTCCGAGTCGGGTCATCTCATAACCCTATCGAGTCTAACTCGGGGCAGTCCATACCATCGAATAGTCTTATCATGTCACGGCTGCCCATCACTCCTCAAGTAAACCAAGATATCATCCAATAAGAAATCACAACAACTATTTATCTCTTACGCGAACCATCCTAATTGAACTCGACATTCCCCAAGCACAAGCCGCAAAGGCCTAAAGCAATATCAGACAAGCACCCAAGGAATATCTCCTTCAAATTCAGAATATCCACATAAGGTGATACTAGCAAAACAACCCGGCATTGGAGCACTAATTTGCCTCCCGGAGACAACTAAAACTTATTACAACGATAACCTCTCAGCTTCCTTAACTCCAGTTCCTATCGCCATCACTAGGTAGGTAACTAATACCACCCTATACCTTTGGAGTAGATCGACTCCCCAAAATAATTCTAAACTCACTAAAGCCTAAACAAAGCAAACATACATCCATGACTCGATAAGACCAAATTACAACAAATCATACTAAGAACGGTCGAACCACCTATCGGGTTCGTCACTACTAAAGGTCTATCGACTATCTCGGGTTCCAGTTCCAATTTATCTACCAGGTCACTAGATATGAAGGAATGGGATGCCTCGCTATCAACAAAACTAGAGCAGAAATATCATAAATAGAAAGCATACCTCTAATAATGACAACCTTTCCCTTCTCTGCCGCAGTTGGGGCATTCGACGAAGAAGGAACAACGTTGATAGAATATGCTTTCACAATCTGCCTCTCTTTAGGGGGTTGCGGGCAATTATCCTTGTGATGTCCCACTTAGCCGCAATTGAAGCACTTCCTTTCCCCATGCTTTTCCTAACAATCTCTAGCATAGTGGCCCTTCTTGCCACAACTAAAGCACTCTTTATCTTTCTTGTCCTTCTTTTTCTGACCACCCTTGGTCTGATCCTGTTTTCTCTTATTCTGAGACTCCTTCTTATGTCCACCGCTTGCTTGCTACAGATGCAATAGCAACGTTGGCTTTTGACTTAGGGTAAAGACTCTCCGATCTCAACGCTTTGCCCACTATAGACTCGAACGTCTCGTCGATGTGGTTTATCAGCCTTTCCCCTAAGTACTCATCTACGCCGGTTATGAACTTCTCGTTCTTCTTCTCGGCAGTGTCGATAAGAGATAATCCATACTTCGATAAACTATCAAACTCAGCAATATATTCCGAGACTGCCCTACCATTCTGCTTAAGCTCCAAAAATTTCCTAAACAATACAGATTTGTGAGCAATTGGAATGAACTTTTCGCTGAAACGAGTCATAAACTAATTCCAAGTAACTTGATCTTCAGGAGTAGCTGCTTCGATAGCATTCCACCAATTCATAGCTCGCCCTTGAAGCTGACACGATGCTAACTTTCTCTTCGTGGCATCATCGATTTCCAAGTCCTCGAAGTTGCGCTCACAACTATCAAACCAATCTTGAACATCCGTGGCCGACTCCGTTCCATGGAATGGCTTCCCGCCAAGACAAGTATAATCCTTATTAAGCTTGGCGAAATCGGCCCTAGGCGCATGCACTAATGCACCACCACCGTTAGCAGCATTAGGAACTGCTCCCCGAGCATCCCTAAGCATCTCTCGCATGAAGGTAGTAAACATCGTCCTCATATCAGGAACATCCCTATTGTTTGCTCCTGAACCTGTACTCCTCGTATACTGGCTTATCATTCAGTCTGTAAAGAGAAAACGGTTAACCATCCTCATAGTAGTGCCAACGTAGTGCGACTCCATCTTAGATATACCAATAGTATATATAAGTAGCTTTTGAAAACCAAAATATCACAAATACGCTCTCTTATATACGTATACTATCTCTCCTTAGTATCATTCTCTAGGTTAACTACGCAACCTAGAGCTCTGATACTAAATGTGACGGCCCGCCCCGCACCAGCCGACATTTCCCATGAAAGCGCGCTGTGCCGATGTCCAACCAGCACGGGACGGTCGCCAAAGAAAGGGAAGGAAAGGAAATTTAACAGTGGACTAACAAAGAACCTGTAGAATGTCTCACAACGCATGAAATAAAATATAATAATAACATATTTTGACATAAAACAGGAGAAACAGTGCATAAGCTAAAAACTAAACATCATAGCAGCGGAAAATCCAAATAGAGCTTATGTTCCACATCATCACTATTACAACTTTTGAAACTGTCTCTAAAGCCAATAAGGAAGGTACACTACTAATGCCCGATGTAGTGACTAGCAGCGACACAGGGAGAATATATACAGGGAATAGTACGTGTAAGCCTCCTGCTCGTCTCCGGACAACTACTCGTGCACAACCAGCTAACCTGTCTCTAGTCTGCCCATTTAAGAGCACCCAGAGTAATACGAAGAGACATAAAACTCTAGGTCAGACAAAAGTCTGGTATGAGCGATAAGCAGCAAAACAAAACAATAGCAGGTATACTAAACCATACCTGAACCTGCACCTGCAACCAAAGAGTTAGCACAACATACCATACAATACTCTAAGGTGCCACTAACATATGGTCACTACACCAGAAATGCCAATTAGGCAGTGCTTATGGCCGTATCTAAATCGATTTGGCAGTGCTCTAGACCGTATCAAAAAATGGCGTCTCTGTTACTTTGATACGGTCTTAAGCCGTATCAATTTACAAATTTGATACGGCTTAAAACCGTATCAAATTCATAGTTTAATACGGTTTTAAGCCGTATCAATATAGAAATTTGATACGGCTTAAAACCGTATCAAATTCCTATATTGATACGGCCTAAAACCGTATCAAATTCCTATATTGATACGGCCTAAAGGATACGGGGGTGGGGTGTGCATGACATAGAGATAGCAAACAAATCAAGCACAACAACCATCCTCACATCTCTCACTCAATGCATAAAGCATACGATACCCATTACTCTGTTCACTTAACCCTTTGGGCCATGACGGAGTCCAACCCCATATAACTATCACTACAAGCCCACTATCTGTCTCTCAGTAGTGAACCACAGTTATGAATACCGATAACCCCTTTGCACACGTCCCGCAGCAAAGTCCAATCACGAGTTGACTCATTGGTTCCCATCTGGATCCTGAGTGCAAACTTCCCATTTGGACTACCTTTGCATCTCGGGTTTTGGTCATCATCTCCGGATCGGTTCGGCATGCTCCTCTTCGCAATGCTTCAGATTGTGCTCTTCGAAGTAGTCCTGTCTGTGATCATCCACATCGGATCGAGTCGGATTTCCCCATCCAAGTCGGTTTGGTTCGGTACCTCCCTACTCGTGCTTAACATCTCGATTCGTGACAAGCCCCTTCAAGTCGGATCGGAGGGTACCCATTGGGTTCGGATTGTGATCAACCACCTGGTTCGGGTCGTGACGAGCCTCCATGATCGAATCGGCCTCCCTTTGGTTCGAGCAGAGCTTCGGTTCGTGGGACCCATTCAGATCGGGTCGCGTTCCTTCATTTGTTCGGATCAGCTCGTGGACTCCCTCTCATGGCGGTTCGAGTCGTGGAGCTCTACAGGTGAGTGGATCGGTTCGGTGCCTCCATTCACGAACGGGTCGGGGTCGGGTAGGGCGATTTGATCCGGTCCGGTTCCTGCATATTTCCTGCACTTTGTCCAGCGATTTGTTTACGCCATTCGACGGGGTTTTCGACTAGTCTAACACTTCTACACAATCACAAAGCATACCATACAGTCATAGCAACTTGCAGAATTGACTATAAATGCCAAAACAAAAATTATATAGGTTAAAACCGATCAAACATAGCCAAAACCCCAAATTTTCCCTTAAGCGTATTTAAGAAAAACTAGTGATAGGATTAGCAAAACTTAACCAAATTTTCTAACAGAGGCCTAAAACAATATTTCGAAATTTATAAATATTTTTCCAAAATTTAATCATGTTTAAATTTGCTAATTAACACTAATTACCCTTAGTTAACCATAATTAGTGAAGAACTATGCAAATCACTCTCCTTTGCCACAAATAAACTGTAGATCTGAAATGATTCTCTGTTTGGCATTGTTCCCAAGGCTATACATCAGTTCTAACCTTGCTTTGGTGCCATTTCTCCTTAATTTGATGTAATTTAGCCAAATCTTCAATTAGAAAGTGGTTTAGAGGTGTTTTAGATGATGGACGCCATTACTAAGTTGAGAGGGATGATAAGTGGCGGCTAAAAAAATGAGAAAATGGTGTTCTCTAAACACTAACAGCCCTTAAATACTCCAAATCCCGAAATCCCCCACTAGGCCTAGCTGTTAGTTACCCAATTAAGCCCGGTTAAGCTGTTTTTCACCTTCTAAACCTTAGTTCAGCCATATCTCCCAAACGGTAAGTCCGTTTTTCACATATGACCACTCTACGGAAAGGTAAACAATCATCCAGATCTAATGTGTAATAACCCGGAAATTCTGAGCCAATTTAAAATTTTTATTTTGGCAATTTTAATGAAGTTCGAATACTTAAAATGAATTATTTTGAATAATAATGACCAGAAATTTATTTCGAATAGAAATAGAACGTATATATTTATATAGATCGACATTAGAATATAAATATTTATTTCTAAATATAAAAGGAATTGAAAAAGGCGCAGTAGTTCGAAAATTCGATTTCAAAGTTCAAATGAATGTATAGGATTCAAAATAAACCGGATTTTAGTGAAACAAAAAATATTAGAATCTATTTGAGAATATCTTTCCAACGATGCCGAAAAATTGAAATTTCATAGCGGAGATAAAAAGTTATGCCCAGTTGGAAATTATGATTAGTTGTTATGGAATTTTAGGCCCTTAAAAATGGAAATTTTGCAACCATCCTCTGTTATCGACGAAACTACTTTTGTTGGATCTGGGATGTCAAATTATTGCTAGGTTTCAAAATTCATAATTTTTTGAAAGCAATATGTGAGCATGGCAAAGGAAAATGCGTTTGACCAGTTTTAGTTGATTTTAATCGACTAGAAAATAGCCATTTTTCAAATGGTCTCGGAATTTAATGAAATTAGTTTTGTTAGAACCATATCGTCAATACGAAGCTAGAAATTTTTTTTGGGAATTTTTAGAGTCCGTGTATGGCCCCGATAAATTGAAATGTTCGTTCAAAATCAATTTATAGATTTATATTTTGATTTTGACGGAAACTAATCGAAACTGTCGAATTGGCTCACGAAACATATCCCATTGTGTTCGGAATGGGGGTAATTAGCTATGGACGACAGTCGGTGGGTTCTATTTTGAGTTCGAAATAAAAAGTTACTTTTTGGTATTTAATATTAAAAATTAAATATATATATTCCTACTTGGTCAACCCCTTATACCCTCAGGCCTTTACCCTTCCCCATTCAAAATCAATTTAGGAAAAAAGAAAAAAGAAAAAAAGCCTCATTCATCCCACCGCCGCCATCGCATCTCCACTGCAACCCTCGACGCCGCACCGCCCAGACCTCCGGCGCTCGTCGCGCTCCTCTCCATCTCCCTCCTCCTCTTTCCCTCTTCCTCCATTGAAGAAAACCAAAACCCCCAAGCCCCATATGCCAAAACCCCCATGCCCCAGCTCCTAAAACCGCTAGCGCCACCCCCTTGGCTCACCGCCATCTGGCCACGCCACCCCCTGACCACCAGCGATCCTCCTCTGCCCCTCCTCAGAACAATGTGGCCCCCCTCTATTAAAAACCCAATTTTTACAAATTCAAGCTTTTGCAAATAGCCCCCTGAATCCCACAACACCCGCGAGCATCCCCTCCTTCAATAAAGAAAGAATGTGAGTCTTATTTATGCATTTCTTAGATAAAGATTGGATTTTTATTCACATAAAGATTTGATTTTTAAGGTTAGATATTTATAATATAGAAAGGTTAGATTTTTAGTAGTGAAAAGGCGGGATTTTTAGTAGTGAAAAGGCGGGATTTTTAAAGCTGAAAAGAAAAGATTACATTTTTAACGATGTAAAGACGAGATTTTTAATCGTGAAAGGGTTAGATTTTTAATCGAATAAAGAAGTGATTTTTATACATATAGCAATGATAAAAATATGATTTTTATATTATAGAGATGATAAAAGTATGATTTTTATATATGTAGTAGCAATAAAAATTTGATTTTTATATATATGAAGTGGAAATAAAATTAGGATTTTTATGTACATATAGTGAAAAAAATGTGATTTTTACTATGAACAGCGGGAAAAGATCGCATTTAAATTTTGGGCAAATTTGAACCGTTCAGAATTGAAGAATGGCGGAGTGGAACCCCAAGGTGAGAAATTATCACTTTAATTCATGTTTTCTAGTTAAAAATATATACTAGGATGTAGACGGTGCTTAGCAGCACCCGACACCCGTTGTCCACAGACCATGGACGACTTGTTTGATTTTGTTCTGTTGTGAAAATTGATTGTGATGTGGAATGAATGGAAATAAATATTCATGTGTTGAAATAAATTATTTATCGTTAAAAATATAATTTTTAACGTGAATGTGAATAAATTAATATTCATTTACAAATCAAACGATTTGTTTATGTACACCCATTTGAAGGATATTGATTGGGACGATAAATTTTACACGTCGCCCAACTGCACAAATAATATTCAGTGTTTGTTGATTGAAACCACACACAGGTGTTGGGATGATATTTGACGTACACTAATCCCAATTATTTAGTGGTATGTCGATCGTTTGATTGACAGACTGTATGAGCGTTAATTATTTATATTTAATTCTTATGCAGTTGTGTGGTGCACTATGGATGATGGTTGATTATTTATCGTTGCTATTATATACGTGTGTTGTATGGAATCCATATAATTAACATTATATGGTAATTGAGTGGGCCTCATACAAATTTGGAAAATAAAGAATATTATAAAATAAAGATTCACGTGTTGAATAGAATAGATAGTCATGTGTTGACGATACTCATGTGTTAAGAATATTCATGTGTTGAAACTTATCATGTGTTGAACGAAATATTAAAACAATAAAATTCACATCTTTATCATATATAAAATTAGGAACTTACTGGAAACTAGTTAAGATGAGTGGTTTCCTGGGTATTGATCTGATGTTGGTTTCGGCCTTCGGGGATAATACTTAGGGAATCGTTCACTTACTAATTTACGGTTGGAGTCTGATTAAGAATTAAACGATAGAAATCAGAATTTTATAAAATATATTAAATAACAAAAATAGTCATGTGTTGACGATACTCATGTGTTGAGAATATTCATGTGTTGAAAGAAATATATAAAGCCGTGTTGATTAGATATGCGTCATTTTGACGTGAACGATATTTATATTGATTATGTTCGTTTTTATATAGACAAAGAAGTGATTTCAAAATATAACGTTTTGAAAATATTATCATTTATATATTAATGATACGGAATATTCAATTTTGATTTAAAATTGAATGTAAAGTTGAAATCGTTTTTAAAACGAATTTAAACGATTTATAAAATACGTTTTGAATTGAAATCGGTGAAATATATATAATATATATATTATATATATTAAATGGCCTGAATAGAACGCGTCAAGCCACGACAGTTCGCGAATTTCGACCATTGACTTTGAACTGGCATTACAGGAGATCCGACCGTCGGATTCTCCTGAAACCGGAACCGTTGGGTTCGTATCGAAAAGAGCTTTCCAATGAATATTAGAAATTTGAAATCTAACGGTTGGGTTTGGAATTATGTCCAAATCAAATTTGGAAAAGTTCGTTGTAAGTGCAGTTCGGTGGCCGTTATTGAAAACCGAATGTACGGGCCTTGATAAAATTATTAATATTTACAAAAATATTAATAATTTGTGTAAAATCATAATATATGAATTGGAAAGAACTGGGATGAAAAATCCCATATTTAAAGGGGATAAAATATATTTTTATCAAAACGAACTAGTTATGAGCTAGAATTACAATCCCATATTTTTTAATATATAAATTGGATTTGAAGTGGTTTTAAAAATAATCAGAATTTTCAATATACGAATTGGAATGGATTTGAATCGAAATTATCTTCAGAATGTTTCGATGTGGATTTCATGATTATACAGATATGGTGGTAGAAATTTGAAAGATGTATTTATATTGTTATTTCCAATACGATATTAGTTGTTTTCAGAATTTGATATTGAATATAAGCCGATATATTTTCTATTCAAAGCCTTGTACTTAATATCAAATGGGATTTTGGGTTCGTCGTGAATGGTGTCTTACATAACACTGTTCGTAGACACAGTTTAGAAAAGAATAAATCATTTAATTAAGATTTAGTGAATTGTCCAGTTAATTAGTATTTAGTTGAAATTGAATTTAAATTGGTTTTTGGGGTTTATCATGAGCGGTGTTTTTAAATAATACCTGTTCTTTAACCCGATTAACAATGGAAAGTGGTCTTGGGTTTATCGTGAACCGTGTTTTAGATGACATTGGTTCTTTAACCCAGTTAACGACAGGATATCGATTTTTGGGAAGATTAAAACTAAGTGGAGTTTAAATGAATCTTTAGTTAGACTGAAATAATCGAGAATGGAGTATCACCAGTTTTGCTCCAAAGCGATAGTTAAATCTTTAATTAGATTTTAACGTGAAATGGTAATTAATTTTACCAATAGCACCATGGTGTTAGATATGGAGTATTACCATTTCTTCTCCATGGGATGAATAGGTTGGGATTGGGAATTAAATTAAATGATTACATCGAAGTGGTTCGCTAATCCCGTCTAGTTTGGAAAACCTTAACACGGTTTGAAATGATATCCAAAGGAAGATTAAAGAATAAATTTAGAAGAATTTATCTTTGATAAATTTAATGGGAATCTTTCCCTAAGAATGTGAAAATTTGAATAAAAGAATATTCTGAATTGGAATGAGGCGTATGTTGCGTTTGTGTAACACTTGTTTATTTTATACGCGGGTTATTCAGAAAGGCCGGGTTTATACCCATTCTGAATAACCAATTCGATGATATATCGAAGGTGAAGATGGTGGTTGAAGACCGGGGGTCTTCACGTCGTTTGGTTGATTCCTGACAATCTTGATTGTGTTGTACATCCAAGATGAGGTAATAAGTTGGAGATCGTCCCGACGTACTTGGAAATCGATGGATATGCGAGGAACAAGGTTCCTCCAGTTACGTTAAGACCCAGAACGAAGTCTTGTGGTTATATATTGATTTCTATTAAATATATATCTGTTCGGCGGTGGAGAATTTATTCTCTTGCTTAATGCCCTTCTCTGAGACGTACGAGCTCAGAGGTTATATATTGATGGATATCAATCACATGGCATGAATTGCCTGTGTGGCATGCCTAAGTGGCAAATGATTAAGGCTTCTGTTGAAAAACAAAGTCTTGTGGTTGAAGATCAAATCACGGCCTATGCGGAATAGCTTTGTGTATGGCGTTAATTCGCGAGCCTCACACCTCGGTATGAGTCAAAAACTGGATAAGGACACAAGGAGTGCACGACGTTTCTTTCTAGCTATGGGTGATGTCAGTGACCTACCAGCCCTGATATATATATATATTATTTTTACATGTGCGGTTGTTGGATGCGAGGCGCCTCGGATATAGGTCCTATAGGACCAGGAAACGTGTGTTCAGGAATAATTAATCCTCAAAAGTAGGAGAAGATCGGCCTTGGTGGATCCAAGGATCGCTATGTGTGGTCCTGAGACATTTGCTAGAGTGTCTCGAACGGAGAGGAGCTTGCCCCTTGCCTCAACTCATGATGGAATCCAATTTCCAATACGTGACATTTCGGTTTTATTTGTAGAGCCTAGTATGGCGACATTGTAGCATGGGATACTATGCCATCTATGATTGATACTTATGATTGAAATTGTTTTGACACTATACACTTATAGTAATATCAAAATAATCTGTTTTTAAACGTATCTAGCATTCTTTGGCTTTTATAAGGTAAAACCCTATCCTCCAGCTTGCGTTGCATTGTGTGATGGGACATGGGTCCTATAATAGCTTCATTTTTCTTTATTTAGCATTGCGTTGTTTGTTTTATGCACTGGTATTCTTGGGAGGAAACCCATTACGTGTTTTGCGGCATGGTCCCTTGACTTACCTAACTGTTTTAGTTCTCACACCAGTCACATGACTGACCTGGAGTTTATTGTTTTAACCTAAACTCTGGGTGCCCTTATTTTCCGCACGGGCAGCTAGTATTTGGGTTTTTGTAGATTTATATTCACAGGATCCTGGTTTACAGCTGGAATGATACTCGGAAAGCTCTGTATCCGTGTATTTCTTTCAGTTGCGTGTTGTATTATTTTTCCGCTGCTATGTATTTAAATGTAATTTATATCTCTGATATTTATCAAATGTGTAATATTGATTCATACTCTGTGGTATTCTTGAATTCTGATTGAATTGTTGTAATAAGCAATGAAATGTTCTTCTGTTTGCGTTCCGATGTGTGTTGTTCTCAAAGAAATTCGTGCTTTCCTTACCGGGGAAGTCACGGGTCATATAAGTGGTATCATAGCTTTGGTTTACAGAGCTCGAGAATAAGACACATTAGAACCAAACGAAAGAATTCATCAGAGGTTGGATTAGCGATATCCAATAAGAATGGCTCGTTAGAGATTGGATCAGTAGTATCCTAGAACGAGTATGAAGAGTATATTTTTAAAAAAATAAAAAAGACGAAAACAAATTTTGTTTTAAAAATTAAATTCAAGTATACGTATTTGAATATTTTATTTGTATTGAATTTGGACAATCGAGTATATAAAGATTTTGCATATATGCGTCATGAACGTATATTCGAAGTTTTAATATACTGGAGAGATATAGGATCACATTCTAGACACCCGGGGATGATTCTGATGATGTGGCCACATCATCAGTATTTATGTTCGAGTTTCGAAGGTGTGATATCTATATATTTCCATTAGACTGATGTGAGAACCAAAACTAGATAGGTTTATTGTTGTGATTTGGCATCAAAAACATGATTTTTTGTATATATATCAAAAATATGAATTTGAAAAGCTAATCAACTAATTGATTGATGGTTGTGTTGTTTGATTATTGGTTTGAAATTATGAACCATTTATCCTAGTTGAACCAAATATTGAACTGTATTGAAAAATGACTACAACTGCATGCATATACATTTATATCCATTGAACAGGTCATAGCAAGGAGGCCAGAGAAGAGGATTGAAATTGTTTGTCCGACAAATAGGTACATGTTTATTGTATTTCTTGGGGATTTGATGATTTAATGAGCCGATTGGCTAGCCGCTTGGCTTTTTCTTTTGGATTGGTGAGGGCCATGGGAGGCTTTTTGAAATATCCCGAAGCTCCTAGTGCAGGGGAGGTTATGGCGAAATTTTTCGAAAATTTAGGGTGTTAGCCAAATTTTTGAAAAATTTGAAAAGTTCTTAAAAACTGAAAAGTTGAACAACTTAAGCCGTAAAGAAAATAATGGAAGTTGAGTTGGTTAGTAAAACAATTTTCAGCTTCGTTCCTTTTCGGGGATGAAAAGTTTTAAGTGGGGGAGATTGTAATAACCCGGAAATTCTGAGCCAATTTAAAATTTTTATTTTGGCAATTTTAATGATGTTTGAATACTTAAAATGAATTATTTTGAATAATAATGACAAGAAAATTATTTTGAATAGAAATAGAACGTATATATTTATATAGATTGACGTTAGAATATAAATATTTATTTTTAAATATAAAAGGAATTGAAAATGGCGCAGTAGTTCGAAAATTCGATTTCAAATTTCAAATTTCAAATGAATGTACAGGATTCAAAATAAACAGGATTTTAGTGAAACCAAAAATATTAGAATCTACTTGAGAATATCTTTCCAACGAATCTGAAAAATTGAAATTTTATAGCGGGGATAAAGAGTTATGCCCAGTTGAAAATTCAGAATAGTCGCTATGGAATTTTGGGCCCTTAAAAATGGAAATTTTGCAAACGACCTCTGTTTTCGACAAAACCACTTTTGTTGGATCCGGGATGTCAAATTATTGCTAAGTTTCAAAATTCATAATTTTTGAAAGCAATATGTTAGTGTGGCAAATGAAAACGTGTTTGACCAGTTTTAGTTGATTTTAATCGACAGGAAAATGGCCATTTTTCAAACGGTCTCGGAATTTGACGAAATTAGTTTTGTTAGAACCATATCGTCAATACGAAGCTAGAAAATGTTTTTCGGGAATTTTAGAGTCAGTATGTGGCCCCGGTAAATTGAGATGTGCGTTCAAAGTCAATATATAGATTTACATTTTGATTTTGATGGAAACTGATCGAAATGGTCGAATTGGCTCACGAAACTTATCCCATTGTGTTTAGAATTGGGGTAATTAGCTATGGATGACAGTCGATGGGTTCGATTTTGAGTTCGAAATAAAAAGTAACGTTTTGGATTTAATATAAAAAATTAAATATATATATTCCTACTTGGTCAACCCCTTATACCCTCAACCCTTTACCCTTCCCCGTTCAAAATCGATTTAGGAAAAAAAGAAAAAAAATGCCTCTTTCATCCTACCATCGCCATCGCATCTCCACCGCAACCCTCGACGCCGCACCGCCCAGACCTCCAACGCTCCTCTCCATTGCCCTCCTCCTCTTCCCCTTTCCTCCATTGAAGAAAACCGAAACCCCCAAGCCCCACAGGCCAAAACCCCCATGCCATAGCCCCGGAAACCGCCAGCGCCACCCCCCTTGGCCCATTGCCACCTGGCCACGCCACCCCCTGACCACCAACGATCCTCCTCCGCCCTTCCTCAGACCAATGTTGGCCCCCTCTATTAAAAACCCAATTTTTACAAATTCAAGCTTTTGCAAATAGCGCCCTAAAGCCCACAAAACCCGCGAGCATCCCCTGCTTCGATAGAGAAAGAATGTGAGTCTTATTTATGCATTTCTTGGGTAAAGATTGGATTTTTATTCACACAAAGAATTGATTTTAAGATTAGATTTTCATAATATAGAAAGGTTAGATTTTTAGTAGTGAAAAGGCCGGATTTTTAGTAGCGAAAAGGCTGGATGTTTAATGTAGAAAAGAAAATATTAGATTTTTAATGATGTAAAGGCAAGATTTTTAATTGTGAAAGGGTTAGATTTTTAATCGAATAAAGAAGTGATTTTTATACATATAGAATGATAAAAATATGATTTTTATATTATATAGATAATAAAAATATGATTTTTATATATGTAGTAGCAATAAAAATTCGATTTATATATATATGAAGTGGAAATAAAATTAGGATTTTTATGTATATATAGTGATAATAAAAATGTGATTTTTACTATGAACAGCGGGAAAAGATCACATTGAAATTTTAGGCAAATTCAAACCGTTCAGAATTAAAAAATGGTGGAGTGGAACCCCAAGGTGAGAACTTCTTACTTTAATTCATGTTTTCTAGTTAAAAATATATACTAGGATGTAGACGGTGCTTAGCAGCACCCGACACCCGCTGTCCACAGACCATTGACGACTTGTTTGATTTTGTTGTGTTGTGAAAATTGATTGTGATGTGGAATGAATGGAAATGATGAAATAAATTATTTATCGTTAAAAATATAATTTTTAACGTGAATGTGAATAAATAAACCTTCATTTACAAATCAGACGATTTGTTTATGTACACCATTTGAAGGATATTGATTGGGATGATAAATTTTACATGTCGCCCAACTGCACAAATAATATTCAGTGTTTGTGGATTGAAACACCACACGGGTGTTGGGATGATATTTGACGTACACTATTCCCAATTGTTTAGTGGTATGTCGATTGTTTGATTGATAGACTGTATGAGCGTTAATTAGTTATATTTAATGCTTATGCTGTTGTGTGGTGCACTTTGGATGATGGTTGATTATTTATCGTTGCTATTATATACATGTGTTGTATGGAATCCATATAATTAACATTATATGGTAATTGAGTGGGCCTCATTCAAATTTGGAAAATAAAGAATATTATAAAATAAAGATTCATGTGTTGAATAGAATAAATAGTCATGTGTTGACGACCCTCATGTGTTGAGAATGTTCCGTGGAACGGCTTCCCACCAAGGCTAGTGTAATCCTTACAGAGCCTGGCGAAATCGGCCCTAGGCACCTTCACCTCTGCACCACCACCATTAGCAGCATTTGGAACTGCCCTCTGGACATCCCTAAGCATCTCTCTCATGAAGTCAGTGAACATCGTCCTCATGTCAGCAGCATTCCCATTATTGGCTCATCTACCAGTACCCCTCGTATGTCGGCTTATCGATCAATCTATAAGGAGAAAATGATTAACCATGTTCTTTGTGGTTTCAGTGCAGTGCGACTTCATCCTTAGCTATACTAATAGTGTATATATATATCTTTTGAAAAACAAAATAATCACAAATACGCGCTCTCATATACGTATACTATCTCTCCCTGGTGTCTTTCCCTAGGTTAACTACGCAACCTAGAGCTCTGATACTAAATGTGACGGCCCGACCTGCACCAGTCGACATTTCCAATGAAAGTGCGCTGTGCTAATGCCCGAGCAGCATGGGGTGGTCGCCAAAGAAAGAAAAGGAAAGGAATTTGAACTAACAAGGAACCTGTATAATGTCTCACAGCGCATGGAATAAAATATAATAATAACATACTTTGACATAAACAGGCGAGACAGTGCATAAGCTAAACGGGCATTGATTAAATGGGCAGTGAAGTTAACTCATGACTTCATGGAAAGACGGATATTGATTACAGATTAGTGCAGTGAAGTTGTCATGACTTCATGGGGCAGAGTGATCGTAGCAAGGCTATGAGCCAGTGCAGTGGAGCCATCATGACTCCATGGGGCAAAGTGGACATAGTAAAGGATTAGTGGCTACGGATCAGTGCAGTGGTGTCATTATGACTCCATGGGGCAGAGTGATCATAGCAAGGCATAGGGTGGTCAAAGTGGTAGATATCGTATGCTTTACACACTGAGTGAGAGATCTCAGGATGGTTGCTATGCTTGATTGTTTGCCATCACTATGACATGCACACCCCCACCCCCGTATCTTTACACCATATGTTAGTGGCACCTTAGAGTATTGTACATTATGTAGTGCTAACTCTTTGGTTGTATGTTCGGGTATGGTTTAGTATACCTGTTATTGTTCTGCTTTGTTGCTTATCGCTCATCAGACTTTTGTCTGATCCAGAGTTTTATGTCTCTTCTTATTACTCTGGGTGCTCTTAAATGGGCAGACTAGAGACAGGTTAGGTGGTATACACGAGTAGCTGTACCGGAGACGAGCAGGAGGCTCCCACGTATGATATATATAGATATTCTCCCTGTGTCACTGCTGGTCACTACTTTGGGCATTAGTAGTGTACCTTTCCTTTACTTTGCTTTAGAGACAGTTTTCAAAAGTTATAGTAATGATGATGTGGAATATAAGCTATATTTGGTTTTCCCGCTGCTGTGATGTTTAGTTTTCAGCTTATGCACTGTCTCGCCTGTTTATGTCAAAGTATGTTATTATTATATTTTATTCCATGCGCTGTGAGACATTATACAGGTTCCTTGTTAGTTCAAATTCCTTTCCTTTTCTTTCTTTGGCGACCATCCCATGCTGCTCGGGCATTGGCACAACGCACTTTCATTGGAAATGTCGACTGGTGCGGGTCGGGCCGTCACATTTAGTATCAGAGCTCTAGGTTGCGTAGTTAACCTAGGGAAAGACACCAGGGAGAGATAGTATACGTATATGAGAGCGCGTATTTGTGATTATTTTGTTTTTCAAAAGCTATATATATATATATACACACACTATTAGTATAGCTAAGGATGAAGTCACACTGCACTGACACCACAAAGAAGATGGTTAATCGTTTTCTCCTTACAGATTGAACGATGAGCCGACGTACGAGGGGTACTGGTAGATGAGCCAATAATGGGAATGCTGCTGACATGAGGACGATGTTCGCTGACTTCATGAGAGAGATGCTTAGGGATGTTCAGAGGGCAGTTCCAAATGCTGCTAATGGTGGTGGTGCAGAGATGGAGGTGCCTAGGGCCAATTTCGCCAGACTCTGTAAGGATTACACTAGCCTTGGTGGGAAGCCGTTCCCCGGAACGGAGTCGGCTACGGATGTTCAGGATTGGTTGGATAGCTATGAGCGTATCTTCGAAGACTTGGGTATCGAGGATGCGATGAAGAGAAGACTAGCATCCCATCAGCTGCAAGGACGGGCTATAAATTGGTGGAACGCTATTAAGGCAGCTACTCCAGAGGATAAAGTTACTTGGGATCAGTTTAAGGCCCGATTCAGTGATAAGTTTATCCCAGCTGCCCAGAAGTCAGAATTGTTTAGGAAGTTCTCGGAGCTTAAGCAGAATGGTAGAGCAATCTTGGAATATATTGCTGAGTTCGATACTTTATCGAAATATGGATATCTCTTATTGATACTGCCGAGAAGAAGAACGAGAAGTTCACAACTGGTTTGGATGGATACTTGGAGGAATGGCTTATTAACCACATCGATGAGACGTTTGAATCGATTGTGGGGAAAGCATTGAGGTCGGAGTGTCTTTATCCTAAGCCAAAGACTAAGGTTGTTGTTGTACATGCAGGGGAGCCTAAACCGAAAGTAGGCGGTGGAGGCAAGAATAACTCGCAGAATAAGAGAAAACAGAACCAAGCTAAGGATGGCTAGAAAAAGAGCAAGAAAGATGTTGAGTGCTTCAGCCGTGGTAAGAAGGGCCACTATGCCAAAGAGTGACGGACCAAGCTAGCGTATAGGAAGTGCTATAACCGCGGCCAAGTGGGACATCACAAGGATAAGTGTCTGCAACCCCCTAAAGAGAAGCAAAATGTGAAAGCATATGCTATTAATGTTGTTCCTTCTTCGTCGAATGCCCCAACTGCAGCGGAGAAAGGAAAGAATGTTGTTATTCAAGGTATGCTTTCTGTTTATGATGTTCCAGTTAGAGTGTTGTTTGATACCGGAGCTTCCAGTTCCTTCATATCTAGTGACCTGGTACATAGGTTGGGATTGGAGCCCGAGATTGTCGATAGACCTTTAGTAGTGACAAAACAGATTGGTGGTTTGACTAGCCTTTGTATGATTTTTCGTAATGTGGTATTATCGATTCATGGATGTACGTTTGTTTGTGATTGCTTTGTTTTGGGCTTTACTACGTTTGGCATTATTTTGGGAGTCGATTGGCTCCAAAGGTACGGGGTGGTGGTAGACTCTCAGGGCTTTTTGGTGACAGTTAGAGCGGATGATGGGCGGAGGGTAGTGTTTGGTGGTATACCCTGTGATGGGGTAATGGCTAGTTTTCTAAATTCCCTCGACATCCCGCATGATGAGTTATCAGATGTACCCGTGGTTGGCCTGCATCCGGATGTCTTCGAGGAAGTGACCAGACTTCCACTATAACGAGAGATTGAGTCCTTATTGATTTGGCGAAAGATGCCAGACCTATAGTGATGCCACTTCGTCGTATGGCACAAAGGGAGCAGCGAGAGCTCGGGGTGCAAGTGAGCAATCTTTTGAAGAAGGGGTTTATCAGAAAAGAATTTCTGAGTAGGGATCACCAGTTGTGTTTGCTACCAAGGCCGATGGTTCCCTTCGATTGTGTGTGGACTATCGCGAGCTGAATAAGGTGGCGAGGAAGACTAAGTATCCTCTACCGTGGATAGATGATTTGTTTGTTTAGTTGAGTGGCGCGAGATTGTTCGCCCAGTTGGACCTCGCGACAGGTTTTCATAGCTTAGGGTGGAAGCTGAGAGTATAGCTGAAACGGCATTTCGGACGCCGTCTTGATTTTATGAGTGGTTGGTCATGCCGTTCGGGTTGACCAATGTATCAGCATATTTTTTGGATCTTATGAATAGGGTATTCAGGGATCAATTGAATAAGTTTGTTCTTGTGTTCATGGATGATATCTTGGTTTATTCAAGGACGGAGGAAGAAAACAAGGATCATTTGAGAGTAGTGATGGAGGTGTTGAGAAAACACCAATTGAAAGCAAAGTTTTCTAAGTGTCACTTCTGGAGGAGGGAAGTGAGATTCTTGGGTCATGTTGTTTCAGATAATGGTATTGCCATGGACCTTGCGAAGGTTGCTACGGTACAAGATTGGTCTACGTCCGAGAATGCAATGGACATAAGAAGTTTCTTGGGATTAGCTAGATATTATCGTAAGTTTATCCAAGACTTCTCCAAGTTAGCAGCATCGTTGACTCAGTTGACCAAGAATAATCAAGCTTTTGTTTGGGATGAAATGTCCGAGAATGCATTCAAGAGTCTAATTGAAAAGTTGGCATGTGTACCAGTGTTAGTCATTCCTAAAGGGAATGAAGAAATGACAGTATACACGGATGCATGTGGTACCAGTCTAGGTGTTGTGTTGATGCAAGGAGGTAGGGTTGTATCTTATGCAAACCGGCAACTGAAACCACATGAGAAAAGATAGCCTACCCACGATTTGAAATTAGCAGCGATCGTGTTCGCGTTGAAGATGTGGAGACATTATCTCTTGGGAGAAAAATTTGAGCTGTTTACCGAACATAAGTCGTTAAAATATCTTTTCTCTCAGAAGGGTCTAAATCTCCGTCAGCAAAGATGGTTAGAGTTCTTGGCTTCCTATGATTTCGATATCGCATATACACCAGGAAAGGAAAATGCGGTAGCTGATTCATTGAGTAGAAGAAATGCAAGTTTAGGGGCTATGTTTCTTGAATGGAAGCAACTGGAGTACATTGCAGAGTATGATTTCAGACCAAAGTGCGAATTGGATCCAGAAATGTTAGCAAGTTTGATGATCAGACCCACTTTGATTGAGCGGATTAGTTCCAGACAGAGGGACGATCCTAACTTATTGAAAATCATCTCCAAGTTAGAGATGGGCATCGATGAGGAGATGAAAAAGTATGGGCCTGATCGAGATGGATGGCTTAGAAAGAATAGAAGACTAGTTGTACCCAATGTCAATGGATTGAGAGATGAAGTGCTTAGAGAATGTCACCACTCAAAACTGACCATACATCCCGGTGATAACAAAATGTATTGAGACATGAAGCAGATCTACTACTGGGAAGGGATGAAAAGAGACGTTGGGAAGTTTATATCCAAGTGTATGAATTGCCAGTTAGTTAAAGCTAAGCAAAAGAAGCCTAGTGGTTTGTTACAACCGTTAGAAATCCCAGAGTGGAAAAGGGAACAAGTCTCGATAGATTTTATCGACAGTTTACCGAGGACTAGATCAGGTCATGATAGCATTTTGGTAATCGTTGATCGATTGACTAAAAGTGCAAGGTTCATACCCGTCAAGTCGAATAGAACTACAACTAAGTTAGCGGAACTGTATATGAAGTGGATAGTGAGATTTCATGGAATACACAAAGACATTGTAAGTGACCGAGATCCATTGTTTACTAGTGGATTATGGAAGAGCTTACAAGAGGCGTTGGGATCAGAATTACCTATCAGTACTGCGTACCATCCTCAAACCGATGGTCATACAGAGAGGGTGAATCGTATATTGGAGGATCTCTTGAGAGCTTGTACATTGGATTTTGGTGGATTATGGGATGATCATTTGCATCTTGTACAGTTTGCCTATAATAAAAGTTATCAATCCAGTATTGGTATGGCTCCATTTGAAGCTTTGTATGGAAGACCATGTAACTCACCATCATATTGGGTTGAAACCGGTGAGAAGTTTGTGCTTTTTCCTGATGTAATAAGAGAAACTTCAGACAAGATCAAGATCATTCAACAGCGAATGAAGACTGCCCAAGATAGGCAGAAAAGTTATGCTGATAAAAGGAGAAGAGAATTGAAATTCTCCGTTGGTGACTTAGTATTTGTCAAGATCTCTCGATTAAAGAATGTTATTCGATTTGGTAGGAGAGGAAAGTTGGCACCAAGATTTGTTGGCCGATTCCCAGTTCTCGAGAAAGTTGGGAATGTGGCATATAGAGTCGAGTTGCCTGACAAGATGGTGGGAGTTTGTAACAACCCATACTTTCTATTAACGTTACAATAAACGAATCCTAGCATACTTAATTTAAAAGGTGAGGATTAAGGGAAACGGGTTACGCCATTATGTTCATCTCGGAATTCTGGTTGAGATAGAGTCCGAATTTACGTAAATTGGACTTCGTATGAAGAATTTATGGCTGTCAGAAGTTTCCAGAAAATTCAAATAAATTCAAACAGCACGAAAAACAAGTTCAAATTCGAAAACAGAAGTCAAAAGCGGGCTGAGTGGGAAAATTCCCGCCCAGGCAGGTCGACTAGGGGGTCGACCCTGGTGTCGACCTCCCCCCTAGAGGTCGACCTCGGGGTCGACCATAGGGTCGACCTGGGGCTCGACCTGGCCCCCGGCCAGATCTGAATTTTGAATGACTGATGACTTGCTGCTGAGTCACTAGGGTTTCTGGATGGTCCTGATCTGGTCTGAGTGGCTGTAATTAACCCTAGGTTTATCCGACGGCTATAATTAAACTGAAATTCTATATAAACAATTCAATGCTCAACCTAAAAACACCCAGAAAAATAATCCTAGAACTGAAATGCCGTCAGTAGAGAACTTGGAGTAGCCGTCAACGTTTTCAATTCAAAGACGAGTTAAAAGCTTACATCTAAAATCAAATTAAAACTAGTCTAATTCAACGATCTTTATCAAAGGCGCGCATCTCCAATTTCAGAATTCAGATTTCAGAACGCAAGAATTCCTTTTAGTTTATAAGTTGGTTATTACGTAGATTTAGACATTCTTTCGATTGAATCATGACATGTTGTAATTGGGATATAGAATGATGCTTATGTATAAGATTTGATTCTCGTTTATCTTAGGGTATCGTTGTAATTAATCATGTTTATATGCTTATGGCGATGAACACATTGTATATTTCATGTCTATATGCTTATGGCGATGAATATGTTGTATATTAATCATGTCTATATGCTTGTGGTGATGAACATATTGTATGTTATTAAAAACTATTATGATTTGGGTAATGGATTTATTTTGCCAGTTAAATGGTAAAACATGTCATGCTATAAATTGGTGGTTATTTGCAAGTTTGTGATCTAAAACACACGCTTATATGTTAGATCAACACTCATGTATATTCAAGTTAGGTTGAATCTAATTATGTTGTAAAAGTGGAATTGTAGTCCTCTTATGTTTTTAACATCATGCTAAATTGTTATTAAAAATGATTATAATAGCTTTCTTATGTTTTGACATACATAAGATCATATGCTAAGTTGTGGGTTGAAACTGTGATTATATGTTAAACTTCCATGCTAGATCTTTGTCAAGTTTACATGACCATTAGACCCAACTTAGTCACGAGTTCACCTTTACCCATTTAATTAAAGTTAATGATACCTTTATGCCAAGTTACACATGACAAGTTGAGATGTATGTTATTTTATGTTTATTTCATGTCTCTTGTTTATTAACCCTTTTCTTGTTTATCGGTTGGGCTAACTTACTAGCCCAACATTTTATGTGATTCATGTGTACGTTCCACGGGGGTAGCGATGGGAAATATGAAAATTCATGGCATAGATTTGTTCATAAAATGGTACATTTGATATACCATTTATGTTGAGCATAATCAAAGGATAATTATGGCGTGATTAAATTTATTCCAGATAAAGAAATTTGACATTTATAGAAAAATATGAATTTTAGAAAAGACGAATATGCCTAACCTGAGGTTAGACTGAGTTGTGGTGTAAATCTGCTCGGAACCGAGGGGCATATCCGGTGACCACAACAAGACCTGTCTAATGTGGGTGGTTAGTGCATCAAGCCCAAAAAGAACCCGAGGTTAAACCGAGTTGTGGTTTAAATCTGCCCGGTACTGACTGGCACATCCAGTGACCACAACAAGACCTGTCTAATGTGAGTTGTTGGTGCTTTAATAAATTAAAGCTATGTCAAGATTGGTAGGGTTAAGTAAATTAGGAAAACACTTAACCGACTCAACGTGTTAACTAAACGAATGGGTGGGGTTAGGTAAACTTGGACACATAACCAAATAAACATGTTGATTAGAAAACCCTAGTAACGGGGACCCATTTCAGCAGTAACCCACATAGATGTATCATGGTACCCTGAAACTAGGCAGGGTGGGGAACGATTACTGGGCTGAATTATAAGCGGTCAAAACGTCGGCGGTTGGTGGGCCTATGTAGGTTCCAACGGAGTATGGGCGTGCACGTACTCCAGAGTGAAAAAATCAGGCATTGGGCATCAGTAGTGTACACTGTGCATCTTGAATCGTGTCGTGTTGCCACCAGAGGGACTGATACACCCCATGGTAGGACCAGCACAGGAAGCTACAGTCAAGCGGGGTCGAATTACACAGGACATGAATGCATGAGAGTAGAAGCCGATCATTAAGGGGATCGTTTGTTATCAACACGTGGGGCTGGTTGAACCAATGGTTAAGTAGGTGCAGAGATTATAGTAATGGGTGCGATCACATGTTCCTCTTATCTTATATTAGGGTGTTGTCCTATATTCCGTTATTACTGTCATGGTCCCTTTCCTTGTTTAAATACTAGTAATCACTGAACTTACCAGACTTATTGTCTGACCCGTTTTCTTTCGTCTTCTTTTCTTCCGTTCCCCCCCTCAGGTCCACAGGGAGGGAATACTCCAGCTTAATCAGACTCTTTGCAAGCTTCAAGAAAGTAAATGTATGATTTGGACTCTCTTTCATTGGCTATGGCTTTTGGATACTACACTTGGGGATTTATGCAGTTTTATTTATGATTCATGCTTCTTTATTAAATAATCAAGACAGAAATTATGGTTTAATGTTTTGGAAGTTATTTTGACACAATTTTATGTAATGCTTTTGTATTGAACTACGTATGTAATAAATGTTTGAATTCCGCTGCTTAAATTTATCTGTCTTGTAAATTTTTCTGTGACTTGTACCTATAACCCTCCACCAAAGTTAAGGCATTCCCTTGTGAGTGACCTTAACGGAGGTGGGGTGTTACACTTGGTATTAGAGCAAAGGTTTACCAAATTAGATAAGAATTTTTGAAAACTATTTTTCAAAAAGAAATATAAAGAAGCATTTTACAAGAAAGTGTGTTGTTTTAAATTTTAAAGGCATAATCCCCCAAAGCCATATGCCCTATCATTCTATCCTTTGTTTTGAATCTTTTTTTTTCGTTTCAGCATGCCTGGGAATTTTAACCTTCTAGAGGGTGTACCGATACCTGGCTGGTTCAGGAGGTACTTAGAGGCTAGGGCCAATGACGCAGGCGTAGCAGATATTCCTCCTCCAACTGCAGCAGTTTCTCCTTCCCCTCCTCCTCCTCGTGCAAACGCTTTCTCAAAGGTTTGTAGAGACTTTAGGGCCGTGGGTGGAAAGGATTTCAAGGGAAATGAATCATTTGTAGAAGCAAGGAATTGGCTCAAAGAAACTGAAGATCTATTCGATATCTTCGAGGTGGATGATAGACAAAAGATACAGTTGGCAGTGTGGTTGCTCAAAGACATAGCTTCCTATTGGTGGGATGTCACTAACGCTGAAAGACCAGTTGACACATGGATGGATTTCAGAATAAGTTTTGAGATGAAATTCCTTTCACAAGCTGAGCGAAGTCTACAGTTGGAAAATTTCTTATCTCTTAAGCAAGGAAGTATGACGGTCAAGGAGTACGTCAACCAATCCAATCAGCTGGCCCGATTCGGATTGGACTTAGTGAATACTCCTCATAAGAAGGCTCTCCGTTTTGTACTTCACAGCTTGGCTATGACCCATACACCTAAGGGGGCTACTTACGGGAGGTTAGTGGACATGGCACTCTTACATGAGGAAGACAAGGGCAAGAATGAGGCAAAAGCAGAAGTGCCTCAAGGTAAGAAGGAGGAAGGGTCACAGAACAAGAAGGCTGATTCAAAGAAAGGCGAGAAGAACAACAAACCCCGTGAAAAGAGAAAATGTAATTTCTGTGGCATTCCTGGACATCTGATCAAAGACTGCAAGAAGAAGAAAAGGAAGACGGGTGGCTGTTTTCACTGTGGTGAGACAGGACACATGGCAAGGGCTTGCCTAAAGAAGCAAGGGCAGGGAGCTGGACCTTCTTCCGGGGGACAAGTTCACGCTCTCACCGCAGCTCCGCAAGAAAGAGGTAGAAATATTTCTGTCGAAAGTTTAGTCTATCTTTTTGATCATCCTATTCGTACATTATTTAATTCTGGCGCATCGCACTCTTTTATATCTACCACTTTAGTGGAATCTCTGCAGCTAGACACCAGTATAGTAGAGGATCCCTTGGTTGTTCAAATCCAATTGGGGGCTCAGCCTATTTGTCAATGGTTTGTTTGGATTTGAAATTATCTATTCTAAGCGTTGAGTTTAGATGCAATGCCTATGTTTAGGGTTTCGCGGGATATGGGTTGATTCTAGGCATGGATTGACTATCCGTAATGGTGCCATCCTCGAAAGTGAAAAAAGAGAGGTTAGACTCCTGACTCGCCTTGGTAACACTCTTGAAATTTATTGCAATCCCCTGAACTCTGTTATGCTAAGTTATCTAGAATCTCTGGATGCATCTGTTGAGGACTTGCAGTCTATAAAGGTAGTCCGTGAATATTCAGATGTGTTTGAAGAGGTAAAGGGTTTACCTCTGAAGCGGGAGATAGACTTCCGCATATACCTCGTCGACAATGCAAAGCCCTTTGCCTTCCCGTTAGGCACATGGCCGCAAGAGAGGGAACATCAAGCAAATTAAAGAGCTCCTAGAAAAGGGGTTTATAAGACAGAATATTTTTGAATGGGGTGCTCCAGTAGTGTTCGCAACTAAAGCAGACGGTTCACTTTGCCTGTGTGTTGATTATAGGGAGCTAAAGAAGCTGACCAAGAAGAATAGGCACCCACTCCCAAGAATAGATGATTTGTTCGATCAACTTGCAGGTGCATCGGTTTTCTCCCAATTAGATTTAGCTACCGGGTTTCACCAGCCAAGTGTGGCTGAGGATAGCATTGATAAGACCACGTTCAGAACTCCCGATGGTTTCTTCGAGTGGCTTGTCATGCCTTTCGGCTTGACAAACGCACCCTCTTACTTCGTTGATTTAATGAGCAGAGTGTTCCGAGAATTCCTCAAATAGTTGGTGGTGGTCTTCGTAGACGATATCTCGATCTTCTCAAAGAATGAGGAAGAGCATGCTCAGCATCTAAAAGAAGTCATGGATACTCTCCGTGCACATCAGTTGAAGGCGAAATTCTCCAAATGCCATTTTTGGAGAGAAGAAGTTAGGTTCCTTGGACATGTGGTGTCCAAAGAGGGGTTAGCGGTGGACCCCGCAAAAGTGGTTGCTGTGCAAGATTGGAAGGTTCCTCGAAACGCAACCAGTCCGAAGCTTTCTTGGGCTAGCAGCCTTTTATCGAAAGTTTATCAAAGATTTTGCAAAAATCTCAGATCCACTCACAAGGTTTACAAAGATGAGCCTAGCTTTCAATTGGGATTTGGATTGCGATATTGCTTTCCAACGTTTGAAAAGGGCTCTTACAATAGCCCCAGTTCTGACATTGCTTAATGAAAGCAAGATGTTTATAGTATACACAGATGCATGCAGAACGGGACTAGGCGCTGTTCTGATGCAAGAAGGGAAGGTAGTAGCTTATGGTGGAAGGCGTTTGAAAGTACATGAGAAAAACCACCCAACCCACGACCTAGAGTTGGCAGCCATCATTTTTGCGCTTAATTCATGGTGCCATTATCTCCTAGGTGAGAAATCTGAACTGTATACTGACCATAAATCATGGAAATACCTATTCTCGCAGAATGATCTCAACTTGAGGCAGCAGAGATGGATGGAGTTTCTTGCCTCGTAAGTTTTGAGATTTCCTACACTCCTGGCAAGGGCAATGCAGTAGCAGACGCCTTGAATAGAAAGAATCTAGCCTTAAGCCCTCTCTTTGTGGTAAGGCAAAGCTTGGAATTCATAGCAAGCTTTAACATCAGACCCTCCACTGACTTTGTACCAGGCCTGCTAGCAACGTTAGAAGTGCGGCCAACTTTATTAGACTCAATCGGAGCCGCGCAAAGAGAAGACCCTCAGCTAGCCGAAGTGATGGACAAGTTAATTAGGGGTGAGACTTCTAGTCGCCTCAATAGATACTCCATTGATGCCAAGGGCTGGTTGAGACGAGATGGAGGACATGTGTCCCACAAGCAAGGGGCTTGGTAAAGGCGGTTCTAGAAGAGGCACACCATTCCAAACTGACCATACACCCAAGCGGAGACAAATTGTATAAAGACATCAAAAGGGTTTTCTTTTGGAATGGCATGAAGCGAGGCATAACTGAATTTGTTTCTAAGTGTTTAATATGCCAAAAAGTCAAGGCGGAGCAGAAGAAGCCTGGTGGTCTGCTCCTTCCTCTAGAGGTCCCACAGTGGAAATGGGATAGCATCTCGATGGACTTTATAGATGGGTTGCCTAGGTCAAGAAGGGGCAATACCAGCATTTGGGTAATAGTTGACAGGCTCACAAAAAGTGCCCACTTTATACCCGTCAAGAGTAGGACTACCTCATCTCTAGCATCCATATATCTCAAAGAGATAGTTCGACTCCATGGGATACCCTCCAGCATAGTGAGTGACCGGGATCCTATCTTCACGAGTGAGTTTTGGAAGAGTTTACAAGAGGCTGTAGGCACACAGTTATGCTTAAGCACGGCCTATCACTCGCAAACCGATGGCCAGTCGGAAAGAGTCAACAGAGTATTAGAAGACCTCTTGAGACTATGCATTCTTGACTTCGGAGGTACATGGGAGGATCATCTACCTTTGGTAGAATTTGCTTACAACAATAGCTACCAAGCCACCATAGGCATGGCACCTTTCGAAGCTTTATATGGAAGACCGTGCCGGTCACCAACTTGCTGGTGGGAGTCCATAGACAAGCTCATACTTGGGCCAGACATGATAAGAGAAACTTCAGAGAAAATAGACCTAATACAGAGAAGAATGAAGACTGCCCAAGAAAGACAGAAGTCCTATGCAGACAGAAGAAGAACTGACCTTGAGTTCGAAGTTGGAGACAAGGTGTTCCTTAAAGTATCTCCTTTGAGGAACTTCGTTCGCTTTGGATCCGCAGGGAAGTTAGCACCAAGATTTGTAGGCCATTCCCTATCATCTAGAAGATTTGGAAGATGGCTTATAGGGTACAGCTCCCCGAAAGGTTGGTCGGGGTTCATAATGTCTTTCATGTCTCTCACCTGCGGAAATGCTTACACGAGTCTGTGAAAGTGGTAGAACCAAGTATGCTAGAGGAAGTTGAAGTTGAAGGACAAGCAATTGTGAGGAGAATTCCAACCCGTATCTTGGGAACAGAGGTCAAAAAGCTACGCAACCACGAAGTTAAGCTCATCAAAGTTCAATGGAGTGACACCGAGGAAAACACGACTTAGGAAACTGAGGACATAATACGCGCAACCTACCCTTTTCTTTTTGAGGGTATATCTTTGATCTCTCTTTCCTTAAGTTTATGTTTGTATCTATCTTTCTGTTGTATCCCCTCGATCCTATCTTTTATCCTTGGGTAGAAACCTTTTTGGATGTAAACATGTAATTGAAACATATTATGGTTGATGGTTGCAAGTGGTTGCAAGTGGTTGCTCATGGATACATATACACACACATTAGGTATTAGATCGGCTCAGTCACTTTCATATTGCATGTGCATATATGTATTTGTATATGGATTGAAACTTGATGTGTTAGCATATGGACGTTGCATTTGTATGAACAGTTGCACACTCATGTAAGAAATTTTGAGTAGGGAAACTTGCATACATAATGGACTCATGGCACTGACATAATTTGCATTAAGGAGGTCAACTGAATTAGTAGACCGCCTGATTTTGCATTAGATAAGGACATGTACACACAATGCATGTGATTATGAAGCATTAGAAATCTTTTAAGGACAATGGATGCCTGTGTTTGATGGTTGAGTAGATGAGTGATTGGATGGTCGGATATAAGTTCTTCTCGACTTGAAGATTTCGAGGACGAAATCCTAAAAGGAGGAGAGAATGTAACACCCCGTACTTTTTATTAACGTTACAATAAACGAATCCTGGAATACTTAATTTAAAAGGTGAGGATTAAGGGAAATGGGTTATGCAATTGTGTTCGTCTCAGAATTCTGGTTGAGATAGAGTCCGAGTTTGCGTAAATTGGACTTCGTATGAAGAAGTTATGGCTGTCAAAAGTTTTCAGAAATTTCAAATAATTTCAAATAGCTCGAAAAACAAGTTCAAATTCGAAAACAGAAATCAGAAGCGGGCTGGGCGGGAAAATTCCTACCCAGGCAGGTCGACCAGGGGGTCGACCCTAGTGTCGACCTCCCCCCTAGAGGTCGACCTCGGGGTCGACCTGGCCCCCGGCCAGATCTGAATTTTGAACGACTGATGACTTGTTGCTGAGTCACTAGGGTTTCTGGATGGTCCTGATCTCGTCTGAGTGGCTATGATTAAACCTAGGTTCATCCGACGGCTATAATTAAACTGAAATTCTATATAAACTACTTAATGCTCAACTTAAAAACACACTGAAAAATAATCCTAGAACTTAAATGCCGTCAATAGAGAACTTGGAGTAGCCGTCACCATTTTCAATTCAAAGACGAGTTAAAAGCTTACATCTAAAATCAAATTAAAACTAGTCTAATTCAACGATCTTCATCAAAGGCGCGCATCTCCAATTTCAGAATTCAGATTTCAGAACGTAAGAATTCCTTTTAGTTTGTAAGTTGGTTATTACGTAGATTTAAACATTCCTTCGATTGAATCATGACATGTTGTAATTGGGATATAGAATGATGCTTATGTATAAGATTTGATTCTCGTTTATCTTAGGGTATCGTTGTAATTAATCATGTCTATATGCATATGGCGATGAACATGTTGTATGTTTCATGTCTATATGCTTATGGCGATGAACATGTTGTATATCAATCATGTCTATATGCTTGTGGTGATGAACATATTGTATGTTATTAAAATCTATTATGATTTGGGTAACGAATTTATTTTGCCAATTAAATGGTAAAACATGTCATGCTATAAATTGGTGGTTATTTTCAAGTTTGTGATCTAAAACACATGCTTATATGTTAGATCAACACTCATGTATATTCATGTTAGGTTGAATCTAATTATGTTGTAAAAGTGGAATTGTAGTCCTCTTATGTTTTTAACATCATGCTAAATTGTTATTAAAAATGATTATAATAGCTTTCTTATGTTTTGACATACATAAGATCATATGCTAAGTTGTGGGTTGAAACTGTCATTATATGTTAAACTTCCATGCTAGATCTTTGTCAAGTTTACATGACCATTAGACCCAACTTAGTCACGAGTTCACCTTTACCCATTTAATTAAAGTTAATGATACCTTTATGCCAAGTTACACATGACAAGTTGAGATGTATGTTATTTTATGTTTATTTCATGTCTCTTGTTTATTACCCCTTTTCTTGTTTATGGGTTGGGCTAACTTACTAGCCCAACATTTTATGTGATTCATGTGTACGTTCCACGGGGGTAGCGAGGGGAAATATGAAAATTCATGGCATAGATTTGTTCATTAAATAGTACATTTGATATACCATTTATGTTGAGCATAATCAAAGGATAATTATGGCGTCATTAAATTAAATTTTATCCACTTAAAGAAAATTGACATTTATAGAAAAATATGAATTTTAGAAAAGACGAATATGCCTAACCCGAGGTTAGATTGAGTTGTGGTGTAAATCTGCCCGAAACCGACCGACATATCCAGTGACCACAACAAGACCTGTCTAATGTGGGTGGTTAGTGCATTAAGCCTAAAAAGAACCCAAGGTTAGACCGAGTTGTGGTGTAAATCTTCCCGGAACCGACCGGCACATCCAGTGGCCACAACAAGACCTGTCTAATGTGAGTGGTTGGTGCTTTAATAAATTAAAGCTAAGTCAGGATTGGTAGGGTTAAGTAAATTAGGAAAACACTTAACCAATTCAACATGTTAACTAAACGAATGGGTGGGGTTAGGTAAACTTGGACACTTAACCGAATAAACATGTTGATTAGAAAACCCTAGTAACGGGGACCCATTTCAGCAGTAACCCACATAGATGTATCATGGTACCCTGAAACTAGGCAGGGTGGGGCACGATTACTGGCCTAAATTATAAGCGGTCAAGACGTCGGCGGTTAGTGGGCCAGTGTAGGTTCCGACGGAGTATGAGCGTGCACGTACTACGGAGTAGAAAAATCAGGCACTGGGAATTAGTGGTGTACACTGTGCATCTTGAATCATGTCGGATTTCCACCAGAGGGACAGATACACCCCATGGTGGGACCAGCATAGGTAGCTACAGTCAAGCGGGAACGAATAACACAGGACATGAATGCATGCGAGTAGGAGCCGATCATTAAGGGGATCGTTTGTTATAAACACATGGGGCTAGTTGAACCAATGGTTAAGTAGGTGCAGAGATTATAGTAATGGGTGTGATCACATGTTCCTCTTATCTTAAATTAGGGTGTTGTCCTATATTCCGTTATTACTGTCACGGTCCATTTCCTTGTTTAAATACTAGTAACCACTGAACTTACCAGACTTATTGTCTGACCCGTTTTCTTTCGTCTTCTTTTCTTCCGTTCCCCCCCTCGGGTCCACAGGGAGGGAATACTCCAGCTTAATTAGACTCTTTGCAAGCTTCAAGAAAGTAGATGTATGATTTGGACTCTCTTGCATTGGCTATGGATTTTGGATACTACACTTGGCGATTTATGCAGTTTTATTTATGATTCATGCTTCTTTATTAAATAATCAAGACAGAAATTATGGTGTAATGTTTTGGAAGTTATTTTGAGACAATTTGATGTAATGCTTTTGTATTGAACTACGTATGCAATAAATGTTTGAATTCCGCTGCTTAAATTTATCTGTCTTGTAAATTTTTCTGTGACTTGTACCTATAACCCTCCACCAAAGTTATGGCATTCCCTTTGTGAGTAACCTTAACGGAGGTGGTGTGTTTCAGATTTCACAATGTATTTCATGATTCCCAGTTAAGGAAGTTCGTGCATGACCCCGATATGACAATATCACCTGATCAGTTGGATGATATCGAAGTAGAACCCGAGGCAGTTGGGAACTGCAAGCCGATTCGTATTGTCAAGCATGATACGAAGCAACTTCGAAGGAAAGCGGTGAAACTAGTAAAGATTCAGTGGGACGAGGATGAAAATGAGTGTACTTGGAAGACAGAGGAGAGCATTAGGAAGGCGTATCCAGAACGAGAACTATTTGTGTAACAACCCGCACCTCCGTTCACGCAAGATATTGTCCCCAACTTAGCCACAATTCCGGCTGGGTATTGGCTCTGATACCACTGTAACAACCTGCACCTCCGTTCAGGCAAGATATTGTCCCCAACTTAGCCACCGTATAGGTGTGGGGTTTTGTTCCTCAAAAGGCCTCGGCATTAGTAAGAGATGGGTTATACTATATAAGTACCCACTTCACACAGGCTTCCACGATGTGGGACTTAGGGGTGTTACATTCTCCCCTCCTATAGAGCCCAACGTCCCCGTTGGCTCACAGACACCTCACCCAGGCGCTATGGTCCACACAAGAGCCACAATTCCGGCTGGGTATTGGCTCTGATACCACTGTAACAACCCGCACCTCCATTCACGCAAGATATTGTCCCAAACTTAGCCACCATATAGGTGTGGGGTTTTGTTCCTCAAAAGGCCTCGGCGTTAGTAAGAGATGGACTCTACTGTATAAGTACATATTTCACACAGACTTCCACGATGTGGGACTTAGGGGTGTTACAATTTGCCTAGTAAGATTCTACTTGCGATTTAGTTTTCCGCATGCTAGGATAGACTAGTTTGTTTCTTTTGTATATTGATTGCTGTAAATGATTGGTAGGCATGCGGGACCCTTTGTATGTTTTGGTTAAGGAATTTCGGAGACGAAATTTCCTAAGGGGGGGAGAATGTAACGACCCGCGTTCTACGCATCGGAAGATCGTAGAATATTTATTTCTTTTTCGTATGAAGTTGTATGGTCGTGTAACTTTGGGGAACGACTATTGGTGTCCTTTCCCGTGTTCATGATTTTTGCTAATTTTTAAATGGCCGTTTTGCCCCTAGATGATCTTGTTTCAACCATAAATTTTGATTAGAAAGGAGTTTTGACCTGAAATCACATCTATAGGCTTCGGATGATGGTTTACAATTCCATAGAATTGTCACATTAGCCAAACGGACTCACCGTTTGGGAGATATGGACGAAACAAGGTTTAGAAGGTGAAAAACAACTTAACCGGGCCTAATTAGGGGTGGTTAGCGAGAGGGCCCATAACCCATTTCGGGATTAGGGTTATGGGGAGGCTGAGAACAGTAGGGACACTAATTTTATTTCATTTTTCAGCCGTCTAAAACTATTCCTTAACCCCAGTCATGGCCTCTACCTCCTAAAATCATCCAAAATCGCTCTCTAATCAAGGATTAAGCTTAGCAATGCCAAATCAAGGAAGATCTTCACCAAATCATTGTTAGAGCCGCTGTTAGACATTGGTATTCACCCAAATCAGCGAAGTTTCAGTTCTGAAAATTTTAATTGTGGCAAAGGTGAGTGATTTGCATTGTTTTTCACTAATTACGGCTAATTAGGAGTGATTAGTGATAATTAGCGAAATTATGACTCAGAAAAAACTAGAAAAATTTGTAAAATTCTTAAATATTATTTTAGGGCTCTGATAAAAATTTTGGTTGATTTGGACATGTTTTACTAATTGTATGGTTAAGTCATGATTAAGTGGATTAAGGGGAAATCATGCTTTTTGGGTATATTTGATCTAAAATATTTCATGTGAATGATGTTTTAATGTTTCTGATTGATTCTATATGTTGTTACCGCTGTTTGGAATGTTTTGTGATGTCATAGAAATGTTAGAATGGTTGAAAACGCCGTCGTTTGGCGAAAATAGCTTGCTGGAAAAAGTTGCAGATTTTCAGAACCGGTTAGGATGAACACCCGATCCGATCCGGATAGAAGCAAGACACCTGCTCCGATCTGGATAGGAGAAAGACACCCGAACCGATCCGGATAGGCGGAAGACACCTGAACCGAACCGGATAGGAGGAGAAGACCCGAACCGAACCGGATAGGAGGAAGAAACCCGAACCGAACCGGATAGGAGGAGGAGACCCGAACCGAACCGGATAGGAGGAGGAGAACCGAACTGATCCGGCGGAGACCAAGACCCGAGATGCAAAGGTAGTCTAAATGGGAAGTAAAACTTAGTATCCAATTGGGAACCAATGAGTTAACTTCATGAGTTGGGCTTTACTGCGGGACGTGTGCAAAGGGGTTATCGATGTCTATAGCTTTGACTCACCACGGAATGACGAATATTTGTTACAGACCAGTGCAGTGAAGTTGTCATGAATTCATGGGGCAGAGTGATCGTAGCAAGGCTATGAGCCAGTTAAGTGGAGCCTTCATGACTCCATGGGGCAGAGTGGACATAGCGTAGGATCAGTGGCTATGGATCAGTGCTGTGGTGTCATTACGACTCCATGGGGCATAGTGATCATAGCAAGGCATAGGGTGGTCAAAGTGGTAGATATCATATGCTTTACGCATTGAATGAGAGATGTAACGCTCCATACTTTCTATTGACGTTATAATAATAATAAATAGAATACTAAATTTAAAATGTGAGAATTAAGGGAAACAACTATGCCATTGTGTTTGTCTCGGAATTCTGGTTGAGATAGAGTCCGAGTTTGCGTGAATTGGACTTTGTATGAAGAAGTTATGACTGTTAGAAGTTTTCAGAAATTCAAATAAATTCAAACAGCTCGAGGGAACAAGTTCAAAATTCAAACAGAAGTTAGAAGCTAGCTGGGCTGGAAAATTCCCGCCCAGGCAGGTCGACTAGGGGGTCGGCCCAAGTGTCAACCTCCCCCCTAGAGGTCGACCTGGCCCTCGGCCAGATCTGAAATTTGAACGATTGCTGACTCGCTGCTGAGTCACTAGGGTTTCTGGATGATCCTGATCAGGTCTG
The DNA here is from genome assembly GCA_030737875.1 of Allium sativum. Classification (NCBI taxonomy): domain Eukaryota; kingdom Viridiplantae; phylum Streptophyta; class Magnoliopsida; order Asparagales; family Amaryllidaceae; genus Allium; species Allium sativum. The sequence goes on along the minus strand of CM060916.1, from coordinate 95,256,905 downwards.
AGTGGCTGTGATTAACCCTAGGTCCATCTGACGGCTATAATCAAACTGAAATTCTATATAAACAACTCAATGCCTAACCTAAAAACACACAAAAAAATAAACCTAAAACTGAAATGCCGTCAATGGAGGACTTGGAGTAGCTGTCACCCTTTTCATTTCAAAAGACGAGTTAAAGAACTTGAATCAAGAATCAAATTAAAACTAGTTTAATTCAACGATCTTCATCAAAGGCGCGCATCTCCAATTTCAGAGTTCAGATTTCAGAACACAAGAATTTCTTTTAGTTTGTAAGTTAGTTGTTACGCCGATTTAAACATTCTTCGATTAATCATGACATGTTGTAATTGGGGTATAGTATGGTGCCTATGTATAAGATTTGATTCTCGTCTATCTTAAACTATCGTTGAAATTAATCTTGTCTATATGCTTGTGGTGATGAACATATTGTATATTTCTATATGCTTATGGCGATGAACATGTTGTACATTTCATGTCTATATGCTTGGGTGATGTACAACATTGTATGCTATTACGATTGGGTTAAGAACTTATTATACCAACAAAATGGTGAAACATATCATGTTGTAATTTGATGGTTATTTGCATCTAAATCACATGCTTACATGTAGATTAACATTCATGAATAGTTAGAACCATGTCAAGTTGAATCTATTTATGTTGTAAAAAGTTGGAATTGCAATCCTTTTATGTTTAACACACATAAGTTATCATGCTAAGTTGCAATTTAAAAATGGTTAGAGTAGCTTTCTTATGTTTTGACATACATAAGTTAGTATGTTAAATTGTGGTTCAAAATCTTGTTTATGTGTTAAACCTACATGTTAGACCCATGTCAAGTTTACATGACTTAGTCACAAGTTCACCTTTACCTATTTAGTTGAAATAATGATGCATCTATGCCAAGTTACATGTGATAAGTTTAATGTATGCTATTTTATGTTTATGTCATGTTCCTTATTACCCCTTTTTGTTTATGGGTTTGGGCTAATTGGTTAGCCCAACATTTTATGTAATTCACACGTACGTTCTACGGGGATAACGAAGGGGAAACATGAAAATACATGGCATAGGTTTGTTCATAAAATGGTATATTTGATATACCATTTATTGTGAGCAATATTTGAAAAGATAATTATGGAATGACTAAAATAAAATTAATTTACATACAGAAATTTGACATATATAGAAAAATATGAATTTAGAAAAGACGAATATGCCTAACCCGAGGTTAGACTGAGTTGTGGTGTAAATCTGCCCGGAACTGACCGGCATATCCAGTAATCACAACAAGACCTGTCTAATGTGGGTGGTTAGTGCATCTAGCCCAAAAAAACCCGAGCTTAGACTGAGTTGTGGTGTAAATCTTCCCGGAACCGACCGACATATCCAGTGACCACAACAAGACCTGTCTAATGTGAGTGGTTGGTGCTTTAATAAATCAAAGCTAAGTCAGGATTGGTAGGGTTAAGTAAATTAGGAAAACACTTAACCGATTCAGCATGTTAACTAAAACAAATGGGTTGGGTTAGGTAAACTTGGACACTTAACCAAATAAACATGTTGATTAGAAAACCCTAGTAACGAGGACCCATTTTAGCAGTAACCCACATAGATGTATCATAGTACCCTGAAACTAAGCAGGGTGGGGCACGATTACTGGGCAGAATTATAAGCGGTCAAAACGTCGGCGGTTGGTGGGCCAGTGTAGGTTCCGACGGAGTATGGGCGTGCACGTACTCCGGAGTGGAAAAATCAGGCACTGGGCATTAGTAGTGTACACTATGCATCTTGAATCGTGTCGGGTTGCCACCAGAGGGACTGATACACCCCATGGTGGGACTAGCACATGTAGCTACAGTCAAGAGGGGGCCAAATGACACAGGGCATGAATGCATACGAGTAGGAGCCGGTCAGTAAGGGGATCGTTTGTTGTAAACACATGGGCTGGTTAAACAAATGGTTAAGTAGGTGCAAAGACTATAGTAATGGTGCGATCACACGTCCCTCTTATCTTATATTAGGGTATTGTCCTATGTTCTGTTATCACTATCATGATCCCTTTTCTTGTTTAAATACTAGTAACCACTGAACTTACCAGACTTATTGTCTGACCCGTTTCCTATCGTCTTCTTTTCTTCCGTTTTCCCTCCCGCAGGTCCACAGGGAAGAAATACTCCAGCTTAATCAGACTCTTTACAAGCTTCAAGAAAGTAGACGTATGACTTGGACTCTCTTGTGTTGGCTATGGCATTGGTTATGATCCTTGGGGATTTATGCATTTTTACTTTTTGGTTTATGCTTCTTTATTGAATAATCAGGACAGAAATTATGGTGTAATGTTTTGAAGTTGTTTTGAGAATTTTTGATGTAATGCTTTTGTATTGAACTACGTATGAAATAAATATTTGGATTCCGCTGCTCTGATTTATCTGTCTTGTAAATTTTTCTGTGTCTTGTACCTGTAACTCTCCACCAAAGTCAAGGCATTCCCTTTGTGAGTGACCTTAATGGAGGTGGGGTGTTTCACTTGGTATCAGAGCAAAGGTTTACCAGATTAGATAAGAATTTCTGAAAAAAAACTATTTTCAAAAGAAATATAAAGAAGCATTTTACAAGGAAAAGTGTTGTTTTAAAATTTAAAAAGGCATAATCCCCGCACTATCTTTCTATCCTTCGTTTTGAATCTTTTCTTTTTCGTTTCAGCATGTATGGGAATCTTAACCTTCCAAAGGGCGTGCCAATACCTGGCTGGTTCAGGAGGTACTTAGAGGCTAGGGCCAATGATGCAGGCCCAGCAGATATTCCTCCTCCAGCTGCAACGGTTCCTCCTCCTCCTCCTCGTGCAAATGCTTTCTCAAAGATCTGTAGAGATTTTAGGGCCATGGGTGGAAAGGATTTCAAGGGGACTGAATCATACGTAGAAGCAAGGAACTGGCTCAAAGAAACTGAGGATCTGTTCGTTATCTTCGAGGTGGACGACAGACAAAAGATACAGTTGGCAGTGTGGTTGCTCAAAGACGAAGCTTACTATTGGTGGGAAGTCACTAACGTTGAGAGGCTGGTTGAAACATGGATGGATTTCAGAATAAGGTTCGAGATGAAATTCCTCTCGCAAGCTGAACGAAGTTTACAGCACGAAAGTTCTTATCTCTTAAGCAAGGAAGTATGACGGTCAAGGAGTATGTCAATCAATTCAATCAGTTGGCCTGGTTTGGACTGGACTTAGTGAATACTCCTCATAAGAAGGCTCTCCGTTTTGTCAAGGGATTGAATGAGCCACTTCACAGCTTAGCTATGATCCACATACCTATGGGTGCTACTTACGAAAGGTTAGTGGACATGGCACTCTTAAATGAGGAACACAAGGGCAAGAATGAGGCAAAAGCAAAAGTACCTCAAGATAAGAAGGGGGAAGGGTCACATAACAAGAAGGCTGATCCAAAGAAAGGCGGGAAGAACAACGAAACCCATGAAAAGAGAAAGTGTAATTTCTATGGCATTCGTAGACATTTGGTAAAAGATTGAAGGAAGAAGAAGAGGAAGATGGGTGGCTGTTTCGATTGTGGTGAGACAGGACATATGGCTTAGGCTTGCCCAAAGAAGCAAGGGCAGGGTGCTGGACCTTCTTCGGGAGGAAAAGTTCACGCTCTCATATAGCACCTCCACAAGAACGAGGTAGAAATATTTCTGTCGAAAGTTTAGTCTATCTTTTTGATCATCCTGTTCGTACATTGTTTGATTCTGGTGCATCGCACTGATTCGTATCTGCTGATCTAGATGAATCTCTACACCTAGACACTAGTTTAGTAGAGGATCCCTTGGTTTTTTCAAATCTAATCGGGGGCTCAGCTTATTTGTCAATGGTTTGTTTGGATTTGAAAATATCTATTCTAAGTGTTGAGTTCATGTGCAATGCCAATGTTTTGGGCTTCACGGGCTATGGATTGATTCTAGGCATGGATTGGCTATCCAGTAATGGTGCCATCCTCGACTGTGAGAAAAAAGTGGTTAGTGTAACAACCCTGAGTTTTGGGGTAAATTTAAAAATCTATTTTAACTAATTTTAATGGGTTTTGATATTTAAAATAATTTATTTAAAATAATAATGATTAAAAATTTATTTAAATCGAAGTTAGGATGAATAATTTAATTATAATTATAAAAGGAGTTGGAAATAGCGTGGTAGTTTGAAAAGTCAAACTTGAACTTTGACAGACCGTACAGGATGCAAAATTTAACGAATTTTAGTGAAACCAAAAATATTAGAATCTCTTTTAAAATATCTTTCTAACGAGTCCGAAAAATCAAAATTTTACAGCGGGAATCAAAAGTTATGCCCAGTTTAAATTTCAGAATAGTCGCTGTAGGATATATATATATATATATTAAAATTAAAAATAGCCATTTTCAAACGACATCTGTTTTCGACAAAACCACTTTTTTTGGATTCGGAATGTCAAATTATTGCTAAGTTTAATTTTTCATAATTTTTAGAATTAATTTGTGACCATGGCAAAAAGATTTCAGTTTGGTCAATTTCGGTCAATTTTAATCGACTTGAAAAATGCCACTTTTCAAATAGGCTCAGAATTGAACGAAATTAATTTTCCTAGGTCCACCGCGTCAAAACATAGCTAAATATATTTTTTGGGAATTTTTGAAGTTAATTTGTGGCCCCGGTGAATTTAAATGTAAGATTGAATTAATTAAATAAATGATTTAAATAATAAACTAAATAAAACAAGCTGGAGACGATCAAACGGGCTGACGGGACCTAGTCCATTAGGTCCGGAACGGGGGTATTTGGCTAGTGGAAACTCTGGTTGGGCTGGAATTGGAGCTAGGATAGGCTAACGGGCTTAAACTAATGATAAAGAAATTATATATTATTATATTATAAATAACCAAGACAAATCAAACCCTAATCCCATTTAGAAACCAGCCGCCACCCTCACTTATGAATGGCCAAAAAACTCCTTCAATCTCTCTCATTTTTCTCCAAATCAATGCAATAATTTCAGAAAACCCTAAAACACAAATTGAAGTACTCGATGGGATCTTGAGACTGAATGGCTACGATCGAATTTTTTGAACTGAGCAGCTCAAATTTGGCATTGGAACACCGTGACTTTGTGGCGAACTTGCAAGCGAGGGGGTCCACTGAACTGGACAGGGTGGAGGTCGACGGAAGAGGGAGGTGGAGTGGTCGTCGTGGTCACCATGGATCGATCTCCGGTGGCTTGAATAGGCGTGCGCAAGTGGGATTGTGGGTGCGTGATTTAGGTTTCACGGTTCTTGAACGACAGAAGGTAGAAGGAAAGGAGAGGCCTCCTTTTTTCCAATGTAATTAAATAAAGTAATTATTTATTTAATAAATTATTAAAGTGTATTAACTTTAAATGGTCGTGTATTGTTCAAATGATATCAGAATTTAACAAGGTCAGATCCGTTGGAACCAGAAAAACGAGATCTACGCGATGGGACCGACTAGATCTGAAACCGAGCACTTTGAAAATTCTGCCAAATCAATGTCAAATTTCTATTTTAAAATAAAATTAATTATTATTTCATTGTGAAATTTATATTCATATTATACAAAATTCATGTTGATGTGGTGTACATATTTATTTCAGTGTTGATTGTTGCGATGAATAATTGAATTGTTTTATTTTGATTATGATGTACTGTTGGACTGAGTTGTGTGGCAAAAAATAAAATGATCATTCATTGAATCATATTAGGAAGAAATAAAAAAAATTACTTTTTTTTCTCGTCATATGAATTATTAAAAGAGTAAACAATAAAAATTTCATTTTTATCATAACATGAATCATTAAAAAGAATAAACAATAAGATTTACATTTTAGTGTAACATTAACCATTTTTGTTGAAATCAAATGGTTGAAAACATTTTTGTTGAAATGAAGTTATCACTTTATTTCATTGCGTTAGCAAATGTGACATTAGTATAAAATACCGTTTTGTTAGCAAATATGATATTAGAAAACATAGAAAATTGTTGACGAACAAAATACCCTTTTATTTGTCATTAGTTAAACATAGAAAATTTTATACAAATAAAATATCCTTTTATTTGTCATTGTATTTGATGGAAAACATGTTTGTAAATAAGTATATCACTTATGCTAGGAGACATGTTAGTAAATAAATATATCACTTAGGTTAGAAAACAAGTTTGTAAGTAATATATCATTTATGCTAAAAACATAATTTGTGCATAAAATTTTCAATTATGTTAAAGGTTAAATTTGTCATTTATGTCAAAAATTGAAATTGTCATTTATGTTAAAATTGAAATCATTATTTATGATAAATGAATTGATCATTCATGTTGAGATGAATTTGTCCTTCCTAATAAAATATTATAATGTCATTTAAAATGGCATTAAATTAAAATGTCATTAAAGTAGAATATAATTAAATTAGAATGTCATTAGAATACATTAAAAAAGTGTAGACAATGAAAATCACATTTTTATGTTAATAAACAATGAAAAAGGAAAATTTACATTCTTATATAAACAAACCGTAAAAAGGAAAATTACATTCAAAATGTAAATTAGAATAAAAAGGACTTTTTTTTTAGCAAATGAAAATTAAAACCATAAAAAAAGAAGTACATTTTTTTTGGCCTTTTATATGCAAATAAAAACCAAAGAAAATGAAGTACATTTTTATTTGCAAATTAGTTGCAAATAAAAACATGAAGGTATAAAGTACATCTTTATTCGCAATTTAGTTATAAATAAGAAAAAAAATTAAATGTAAGAAAATTTTATTTTCAGGTAATTAAGATTAAAGGATTAATTGACATTTTCATGCAAATAGAATTAAAGAGAAAATTTACATTTTAATGTAAATAAGAAGTAGAATTTAAAGAATAAGAAAAGTTACATTTTTCTTAATGTAAATAAGAATTAGAACAAAATTACATTTTTATGTAATTAGGTTAAAGAACATAAAATTTTCATTTTTATGTAATTAAGTCAATTTCCATGTGAATTAGTTTAAAGGCGAAAAATTTTCATTTATCATGTAAATTAAGATAAAGGAAGAAAATTACATTTTTATGTAATTAAGTTAAAGTTTATATTTTCATGTAATTAAGATTTAAAGTAACAAAATTACATTTTTTATGTAATGAAAAGATTAGATGTTGACATTGCAAAATTATTTAATGCACTGTAGATTATATTAAAAAGAAAAGTCACATTTTAATGCAGATTATATTAAAAAGAAAAGTTTACATTTTTAATGCGATAAAAATAATGGAATTAAAATGTATATTTTTATCATCATTTTAGATGCGATAAAAAGAGTAGAAAGTAAATGTATATTTTTATCGTCATTTTAGATGCGATAAAAAGAGTAGAAATGAAATGTATATTTTTATCGTCACTTTAGACGCGATAAAAGAATAGAATAATTATTATATATTTTTATCGTCATTTTAGAGACGGTAAAAAGAAGTTACATTTTTCAATTTAAATAAAAGAAAAATAGGAAGTTACATTTTTATATGTAATTAGAGAAATATAGAAACTTACATTTTTTCAATGTAGATAAGGATGAAATTGAAATTATATTTATTTTTTTATGTAAATAAAAGAATTTACATTTTTCAATGTAAACAAAAGAAATAAAAGAATGATTAGGAATTCACATTTTGAAATGTAAATAGCTTATGAAATAAAAGTTACATTTTCAATATAATAATATATTGAAATATAAGTTTACATTTGTCAATGTAAATAAAATAGGAATAGGAATTTACATTTTTTTTATTTAAATAAAAGGATTAGAAATTTACATTTTAAGGAATGGGTTTTCATTAAAAATGAATAATGAAACCAAATATACATTTTGTGTAATTTGAAAGATAGAAGAAAAAATACATTGTGGGATATAGCATGTGTATGTGAATTAAAATAAAATAAACATTATTGTGTGCCATGTTATAACTCAATATTAAATACACAAATAGGGATATTCGATGTTAACAAAATATAGTGAAATAAATGGATGATGGAATTATATATAAGTATATATGTAAATTATAATTAAACAAATCGCGCACGGTAGTTCGCGATTCGACAATCGTAACTTTAAATAGTTATACTGAAATATCCGACCATTGGATTTTCCCAAAACTGAACCCGTTTGGTTCGTCTTGGGAAAACCTTTCCAACGATATGAATTGTGTTAAATTCCAACGGCTAGATTTAGAGAAATGTGTAAAACAAATTTGGGTGAAAACAACGCCAAGGTCGCCTATTGACATGAAGTTTTGTTAAATAAAATTCAATTATTGTTATATAAATAAAAATAGAGATTAATCGTTATAAATTAATATTAACGATAAGAAATGATTTTAAATTATATATATACGAGGATCACTTGAAAAGTCAAAGTTTAATCTCATTTCAAATGATTATACGTCGATCCAAGTCGAACAGTTGAAGATGGTGATTGAAGACCGACGATCTTCACGTCGAATGGATAAGTTTCCATTGATGCCCAAGATTGGAGTAGCTACCTTAAAGGGGCTAAAATGGTGGCCGTCCAGACTACTTGTTGATTGTTCGGATATGTGAGGTATAAGGTGCCTCCGGTTTCTTTCAGAACCTGAACGGACTTGAAAATGGATTGTATGTCTGACGTTGTATTCCTTTATACGGTATTCGTTGATCTTTGCTAAATACATATCTGTTTGGTGTTTAACACCCTTCTCTAAGACATACGAGCTTAGAAGTTATATATTGGTAGGAATCAATGGTATGGTATGGATTGACAATGTGCCATGCTAAGATGCAAATGATCAAGGCTTTTGTTGAAAAGCAGGCCTTGTGGTTGATGATCAAAGCATGGCCTGTTTAGGCGTAGTTTTGTGTATAGCGTGACTTCGTTAGCCTCACCCCCCGGTATGAGTCAAAAACGGAGCAAGGGAACGTAGGAAGAGCAGCACGTTTCTTTCTAGCTAGAAGTGGTGTTTGGGTTTTACACGGCCCGACATTTTACTTATGTGGATGATGGAATGAGGCGCCTCGGATGTTTGGTCCTATAGGACCGGGAAACGTGTGTTCAGGAATAACTAATCCACAAACCATAAGTGTGGACCGGCCCTGCAGCTATCCAAGTGTCACTCGAGCTCTGATCCTGAGACATTAGCTGGAGTATCTCGAATCGGTAAGGAGATCGTTCCTAGCCTTGACTCATGATGGAAACCCAATTTCCAATACAACACCATGCGGTTTTGATTGTAGAACTAGTATGGCGGCATAGTAGGATGGGGTACTATGCCGTCAATGATTGATACATTATGATTGAAATGTTTTTGAAACATATATACACTAATAATAATATCAGATCCGTTTTATCATATCAAGCATCCTTTTACCATTATGAGGTAAAACTTTATCCTCCGGTTTGCATTGCATTGTGTAATGTGACTTGAGTCTTATAACGGTTTCATTTTTCTAAAAAGCACTGCGTTGTTTAACGATTTACATTTAATTATGCATCGGCAATCCATTGGAATAAAGCCTGTTCCACATTAGCGGCATGGTCCTTGGATTTGCCTTATTGCTATTAGTTATATTAGTTAAGAATTCTCACACCAGTCCCATGACTGACTCGTAGTTTGTTTCACTTTGTATACTCGGGTGCCCTATTTTCCACACGGCCAGTCGAGTAGCTTTTTGCAGATATTTATCTCTTGAGCAGGATTCTGGATTGAAGCCTAAAGCTGTGTCCAGAGCATAGAAAGTCTTCCGCTGTGTATTGTATTAATTTACTGTAATTTATCTTCCGCTGTAATTTTATTCGATGTACTCTGATATTCTGTACTCTAATGTTACATTATTGTAATGTTTATAAAAGTCTGTTGTTATTGTTCTGATGTGTTGTATTCCCAGAGTTAATGTGTTCGGGTTTTGAACGATCTTGGTCGATCTAATGATCGATCGGGTCGGACGAAACTCGGGGCCATTACAGTTGGTATCAGAGCTCTGGTTAGCTCAAATCTTTGGGGTACAACTCCTTAGAATTGAACAAAAGACTCATCAGAGATTGGATTATTAATATCCAATAAGAATACTCATTAGAGATAGGATCAGTAGTATCCTAGAATGAGAAAACTCATTAGAGATGGGGTTAGTAATGCCCTAGAATGAGTTGAGACTGCCCAGTTTACAATTAACGTATTTTTGATTATATATAATCCGATCTTTAGAAAATATGGTTTTTGAATATATAAAGTTATATATTTTAAAAGTTAATCAGCAAATAAAATTATTTAAGATAGGATACTTAAACAACTTTTTAACTTCGTTCCTTTTCGAGGACGAAAAGTTTTTAAGTGGGGGAGACTGTAACAACCCTGAATTTTGGGGTAAATTTAAAAATCTATTTTAACAAATTTTAATGGGTTTTGATATTTAAAATAATTTATTTAAAATAATAATGATTAAAAATTTATTTAAATTGAAGTTAGGATGAATAATTTAATTCTAATTATAAAAGGAATTAGAAATAGCGCGGTAGTTTGAAAAGTCAAACTTGAACTTTGACTGACCGTACAGGATGCAAAATTTAACGGATTTTAGTGAAACCAAAAATATTAGAATCTCTTTTAAAATATCTTTCTAACGAATCCGGAAAATCGAAATTTTATAGAAGGAATCAAAAGTTATGCCCAGTTTAAATTTCAGAATAGTCGATGTAGGATTTATATATATTTTTTAATATTAAAAATAGCCATTTTTCAAACCACCTCTGTTTTCGATGAAACCACTTTCATTGGATTCGGAATGTCAAATTTTTGCTAAGTTTAATTTTTCATAATTTTTAGAATTAATTTGTGACCGTGGCAAAAAGATTTTAGTTTGGTCAGTTTCGGTCAACTTTAATCGACTTGAAAAATGCCATTTTTCAAACAGGCTCAGAATTGAACGAAACTAATTTTCCTATGTCCGTAGCGTCAAAACATAGCTAAATATATTTTTCGGGAATTTTTGAAGTTAATTTGTGGCCCCGGTGAATTTAAATGTAAGATTGAATTAATTAAATAAATGATTTAAATAATAAACTAAATAAAACAAGCTGGAGACGATCAAACGGTGTAACAACCCGGAAAATCTGGGCCAGTTTAAAATTTTTATTTTTGCAATTTTAGCGAATTTTGATTATTTAAAATGAATTATTTTAAATAATATCGACGAGAAATTTATTTTGAATAGAATTCGAACGTATATATTATACGCGTTGTCGTTAGAATATAAATATTTATATATAATTATAAATAGAATTAAAAATGGCGCGGTAGTTCGATAATTCGATTTCAAACTTCAATTGAATGTACCGGGTGCAAAACAATCCGGATTTTTGTGAAACCAAAAACATTAGGATCTAATTGATGATATCTTTCCAACGAAGTTGAGAAACTGAGATTTCACTTTATAAATGATGAGATATGTCCAGTTGAAAATTAGAAATAGTCGCTGTGGAATTTATATATATTTTAATATAATATATAGCCCTTAAAAATAGCCATTTTGCAAACGACCTCGGATTTCGACGAAACCAGTTTTGTTGGGTCCGGGATGTAGAGTTATTGCTAGATTCCAAATTTCATAATTTTTCGAATCAATATGTGAGCGTGGCGAAGGAAAACGCGTTTGACCAGTTTCAGTTGATTTTAATCGACTGGAAATTGGCCATTTTTCTAACGGTCTCAGAATTCGACGAAACTAGTTTTATTAGGACCGTATCGTCAATACGAAGCTAGAAAATATTTTTCGAGAATTTTTAGAGTTAGTATGCGACCCCGGTAATTTGAAATATACGTTTAAAATTCAATATAGTGATTTAAATGTAAATTTAACGGAGACTGATTGTAACAAACAAATCAGCTTGCGATACATATCCCATTGTGTTCGGAATGGGGGTAAAACGCTATGGACGACAGGCGGTGGGCCCCGATTCGAGGTCGTATGTGAAAGTCAACTCTTTAGGATAAAATTAATTAATCAAAAAGAAAAAAAAATAATAGCTTCCTCCCTTAAAAACCTTCTGGCCCCCCCCTTTTATTTTCAAAATCGATTTATAAAAAAAAAAAAAAAAAAAAAGAGAAAGGGAGAGCGACAGGGGAGGAGCCGCCGCCCCTCCCCGATGATCCTCCGCCGCCGTGCGATGGCGGTGCCATCTCCCCACCTCCGCCTGAGAAGGCGATGCCCCTCCGCCTTGGTACGACGTTCGAGCCCCCCCCTCCCCTGAAGCCCGACGAACCCAAAACCCCCGATGCCGACGCACCTCCAGCCCCCCCCTCCGATCCTCCGCCTTCTCCTCCCCCTCCTCCTCCCACGACCACATCCGCACCCACCCACCTTCGAACCCCTGTAAGTTTTGTTTTTTTATTTATTTATTTATTTACTTATTTTTATTTATTCGCTGACTTTTAAAGAATATGAAAACTGATTTATTTATTTGTTTTTATTTTACTTTGATTTTTATTTTAAAGTTTTAAAACTGATTTTTACTTTGAAATTAAAACTGATTTTTTATAATAAGTAAAAACTGATTTTTTATAATAAGTAAAAACTGATTTTTTATAATAAGTAAAAACTGATTTTTTATAATAAGTAAAAACTGATTTTTTATAAAAAAATAAAAACTGATTTTATTTTAAGGTTTAAACCTTAAATAGAAAAGGTTTAAACTTTATAAAGATTTGATCTTTAAAATAGAAAAGCAAAAAGGCGAGATTTTTGTTTAGAAGAAAAAGTAGGATTTTTTAAAAATAGAAAAGACTTTATTTTTTTTATAAAGGCGAAAACCTTATTGTTAAAAATAGAATTTTTATATATTGAACATCGAAGTAAAAATTCGATTTTTATATACTGAACTTTGAACTAAAAATTCGATTTTTATATATTGAACTTTGAACTAAAAATTCGATTTTTATATATTGAACTTTGAACTAAAAATTCGATTTTTATATATTGAACTTTGAACTAAAAATTCGATTTTTATATATTGAACTTTGAACTAAAAATTCGATTTTTATATATTGAACTTTGAACTAAAAATTCGATTTTTATATATTGAACTTTGAACTAAAAATTCGATTCTTATATATTGAACTTTGAAGTAAAAATTCGATTTTTATATATTGAACTTTGAAGTAAAAATTCGATTTTTATATATTGAACTTTGAACTAAAAATTCGATTTTTATATATTGAACTTTGAACTAAAAATTCGATTCTTATATATTGAACTTTGAACTAAAAATTCGATTTTTATATATTGAACTTTGAACTAAAAATTCGATTTTTATATATTGAACTTTGAACTAAAAATTCGATTTTTATATATTGAACTTTGAAGTAAAAATTCGATTTTTACATAGGTAGTGAAAGCAAGCAACGAAGATGCAATAGCGATGAAGATTTCCTGCAAAAGAAGAGCCGTGGGGCTAGGATAGCTATAAGTGAGAATTTCTCACCTTTCAATTTATTTTTCTAGTTATATATATATATACTAGGATGCAGACGGTGCTTAGTAGCACCCGACACAATCGTCCACAGACCATGGACTTGTTTGTTTGATTGATTGGTGATTGATTGCGATATTGGTTTGAATGTGATTTGGGTTATGAAAAATCGAATCGATGAATTGGTTAGGATTAGACGTGCGCCGTTATAAGGCGAAGGAGTAAGGCTAGGTTAGACCCTTACTCCAAATTTTGTGGTTTGCATAACGAAAGTGAATTTGATTGATGTGTGAATGGCGTGGGCCTTCACTAGTCCGGGGATAAGGCTAGGCCTTGTCCCGTTTCTAGTATCGTGCCGTTATGCCGCCGAAATTTTCTAAAATAAGTTAGAAAAATAAAAATAGCATTTTATTTAAAGAATGAACTGAATAGAAATTCATATGTTAAAATAAAATGTGTTATCGTTAAAAATATAATTTTTAACGTGAATGTGAATAAATAAATATTCATTTACAAACCAGACGGTTTGTTTATGTACACCTATTTGAATGACGTTGATTGGGTCGATAAATTTTACACATCGCCTAACTGCACAAATAAAATATGTGTTTGATTGTTTGAAACCCCACACGGGTGTTAGGATGAAATTTGAAGTTCACTCATCCTGATTGATTAAATATGTCGATCGATTGATTGACAGGCTGTTATAAGCGTTGAATATCTATATTTGATGCTTATACAGTGTAGTGCACTTTGGTTGATGGTTGATTATTTTCAATGCTATTATATACATGTGTTGTATGAAAATCCATATAATTAATTTTATATGGTAATTGATTGGGCCTCATTCCAGTTTTGAAAAAGAAATATTTGAAATAGAATATTTGAAAATAAAGGAATATATGAAGCCGTGTTGATTAGATTGACGCCATTTTGACGTGAACGATATTTATATCGATTTTGAAAACGATTTCGAAATGAATTGAATTGAAAACGAATTCAAAATGAATTGAAAACGATTTCGAAATGAATTGAATTGAAAACGAATTCAAAATGAATTGAAAACGATTTCGAAATGAATTGAATTGAAAACGAATTCAAAATGAATTGAAAACGATTTCGAAATGAATTGAATTGAAAACGAATTCAAAATGAATTGAAAACGATTTCGAAATGAATTGAATTGAAAACGAATTCAAAATGAATTGAAAACGATTTCGAAATGAATTGAATTGAAAACGAATTCAAAATGAATTGAAAACGATTTCGAAATGAATTGAATTGAAAACGAATTCAAAATGAATTGAAAACGATTTCGAAATGAATTGAATTGAAAACGAATTCAAATGGAATTGAAAGCGAATTGAAATGAATTCAAATTGAATTGAAATTCGAATTGAATAGAAATGAATTTTAAAACGAATTTATAAAGAAGAATTCAATTTTGGCTTTGAATTGAAATAGAAGTTGAAATAGAATTTGAAACGAATTTAAAACTATTTAGATAATCCGTTTTAAATAGGAATCGATGAAGTATATATTATATATATTATATATATAATATAATGGCCTGAATAGAACGCGCCGCGCCGCGGCAGTTCGTGAATTTCGACCATTTATTTCAAACGGACATTGCGGGAGATCCGACCGTCGGATTCTCCTAAAACCGGAACCGTTGGGTTCGTATCGAAAAGAGCTTTCTAACGAATATTAGAAATTTGAAATCTAACGGTTGGATTTGGGATTATGTCCAAATCAAATTCGAAAAAGGTCGCTGTAAGTGCAGTTCGATGGCCGTTGATGGAAATCGACTGTACGGGCCTCGATAAAATTATTAAAAATAGCAATAATTTGTGTAAAATCATAAGAAATGATTTAGAAAGAATTGGGATGAAAAACTCCATGTTTGAAAAGATAAAAATGGATTTTTATCGAAATGAACTAGTTTTGAACTAGAAATATAATTCTATTTATTTTTAAATAAATAAATTGAATTTAAAAAGGGTTTTAAAAATAACCAAAATTTCCAATGATTGCATTGGAGTGGATTTGAATCGAAATTGCCTTCGGAATATTTCGATGTTGGAATTCGTGATTATACAGGTGTTGTTATGGAAATTTGAAAGATATATATATTTATATCGTTATTTCCAATACGACATTTGTTAGTCGTAGAATTTGATATTGAATATAAGCCGATATATTTTCTATTCAGAGCCTTGTATTGAATATCGAATGTGATTTGGGTTTGTCGTGAATGGTGTCTTCACTAACACTGTTCTTGAACCCAATTGAGAAATGATTAAATCTTTTTATTTAGATTTAATGAAGTGTACCAATTAAATGATATTTAATTGGAATTGAATTGATATTGGTTTTTGGGTTTATCGTGAACAGTGTTTTAAATAACACTTGTTCTTTAATCCGATAATTAATGAATGTGATTTGGGTTTGTCGTGAATGGTGTCTTCACTAACACTGTTCTTGAACCCAATTGAGAAATGATTAAATCTTTTTATTTAGATTTAATGAAGTGTACCAATTAAATGATATTTAATTGGAATTGAATTGATATTGATTTTTGGGTTTATCGTGAACAGTGTTTTAAATAACACTTGTTCTTTAACCCGATAATTAATGAATGTGATTTGGGTTTGTCGTGAATGGTGTCTTCACTAACACTGTTCTTGAACCCAGTTGAGAAAAGATTAAATCTTTTTATTTAGATTTAATGAAGTGTACCAATTAAATGATATTTAATTGGAATTGAATGGATATTGATTTTTGGGTTTATCGTGAACAGTGTTTTAAATAACACTTGTTCTTTAACCCGATAATTAATGGGATGTGACTTTGGGTTTATCGTGAACCGTGTTTTAAATGACACTGATTCTTTAACCCAGTCACGGATTAAAACTAAGTGGAGTTTTAATGAATCTTTAATTAGATTTGAATGTGAAATTTAGAAACTAACTGTCGGTTAGCCAAGCAGAATGGTTTTCTGGATATTGATCTGATGTTGGTTTCGGCCTTCGGGGTTAATATTTGGGAAATTATTCTCTTGATTAAATTACGGTTAGTGACTAATGAATTGGAATGAGGCGTATGTTGTGTTTGTGTAACACTTTTATAATATATACGCGAGTTATTCGGAAAGACCGGGTTTATCCCATTCTGAATAACTGATACGACGATAAGTCGAAGATGAAGACGATGGTCGAAGACCGGAGTTCTTCACGTCGTTTGGGGGATAACTGATGATCTTGATTGGGCTGTACACCCAAGAAGATGGAAACAGTTAGTGATCGTCCAGACGTACTTGGAGATCGATGGATATGCGGGGTACTAGGTGCCTCCGGTTTCGTTCAGACCCAGAACGGACTTGTAAATGGACTGTGTGTCTGACACCGGATTTCATTCTGTGTGACTGATATCGGTTGCATAGGATGGTTTGCCTGTGTGGCATGCTAAGATGCAAATGATCAAGGCTTCTGTTGAAAAGCAAAGTCTTGTGGTGATGATCAAAGCACGGCCTTTGTGGCGTAGCTTTGTGTAACGTTTACCTCGCGTGTTTCACACCCGGTATGAACCAAAAACGGGAGACGGACCTCAGGGAGGACTTGCGTTTCTTTCTAGTTAGAAGTGGCGTCAGTGGTTTTACACGCCCTGACGAGTTTGACTTATGTGGTTGTTGCTGTTGCGAGGCGCCTCGGTTATATCGGTTTCGGCCGATGCATTCTGGTCGGCTGACGGACCAGACTTACACCCCATAGGGTGGGGAAACGTAGTGTTCAGGCATTTTAATCCACATCGGTGGACCGGCCCTGTCGCTCCAAGGCTTGACTGAGTACTTGCCTGTGGCTCGGGCTAGAGAGTCACGAATCGGTAGGGGACTATCTTTTGCCTCGGTTCATAGACGGAAATCCAATTTCCAAATACGTGATCTTGCGGTTTTAGTTGTAATCCTATATATGGCGACATAGTGGGATGGGGCGCTCATGCCGCCTATGATTGATACTTATGATTTGAAGTTGTTTTATACACTATGCACTTATAATAGTATCAAATGATTTGTTTTAAACGTATCAAGCATTCTTTGGCTGTTATAAGGGAAAACCCTATCCTCGACTGCGTTGCATTGTGTGATGGGACCTGGGTCTTATAACAGCTTCATTCTTCTTTATTTAGCATTGCGCTGTTGTTTTATGCACTGGTATTCTTGGGAGGAAACCCGTTCCGTGTTATACGGCGTGGTCCCTTGATTTACCTAATGATTTAAAATAAAGATTAATAACTGTTTTAGTTCTCACACCAGTCACATGACTGACCTGGAGTTTATTGTTTTAACCTAAACTCTGGGTGCCCTTATTTTCGACACGGGCAGCTAGTAGTTTTGGTTTTGCAGATTTATATTCACAGGATCCTGGTTTACAGCTGGAACGATATCCGGAAAGCTTTGTATCCGTATATCTCTTCTAGTTGTGTATTGTATTATTTTCCGCTGCTATGTATTTAAATGTAATTTAAATCTCTGATATTTCTGTGTAATATTCATTTATACTCTGTATACTCTTTTAATCTGATGCATTGTTGTAATATACAATGAAATGTTCTTCTGTATGCGTTCTGTTCTGTCGTGTTCTCAAACGATAGGGCGTTTCGAACGGCCTGGATCGGTTTAGCGACCGGTTCGGACCGAGCGGAATTCCTTGCCGTCACATTTGGTATCAGAGCTCTGGTTTACAAAGCTCAGAGAACAAGACACATTAGAACCATACGAAAGAATTCATCAGATATTGGATTAGAAAAATCCAATGGGAATGACTCGTTAGAGATGGGATCAGTAGTATCCTAGAACGAGTGTGAAGAGTATATGTTTTTTTTAAAATGAAGACAAAGTTTTGTTTTGAAAATTTAAATCAATTATTCATATCTGATTATCTATTTATATTGAGTTGGACAGTCCAGTATATAAAGATTTTGCGTATACGTCTGATCCGCGTGTATTCGAAGTTTTAATATATTGGATAGATATAGAATCATACTCTAGTGGCCCGAAGATGATTCTGATGGTTGAGTACTCATCGTCAGAATTTATATTCGTGTGACGAAGGTGTGATATCTATATATTTCCATTAGACTGGTGTGAGAACCAAAATTAGATAGGGCCTATTGTTGTGATTTGGCATCAAAAATCTGATTTTTGACTATATATCAAAGTTATGCATTTGAAACTCTAATCAACTAATTGATTGATGTTTGTGTTGTTTGTTTAGTTGTTTGATAATTTTGGACCATTATGCCTAATTTGATCGGATATTGAATTGTATTGAAAATTGGTCGCTTTTGCTTGCATATACATATCTATCATTGAACAGGTCATAGCAAGGAGGCTAGAGCCAGAGAATAAAATTTGTTTGCCCGACAAATAGGTACATGTTTACTACATAATTTCCTGTTTTGTTTGGGTGATGATGATTTTGTGAGCCTATTGGCTAGCCGCTTGGCTTTTTCTTTTTCTTTTTGAGATCTGAAGGACCGGGGAAGCTATTTGAAATTCCCCGATGCTCCCGGTGCAGGGGAGGTTATGGCGAAATTTTTCAAAAATTTAGGGTGTTAGCCAAATTTTTGAAATTTAGAAAATTCTCAGAAACCAAAGGGTTGGAGAAGGAAAGCCAGATCGAACATAGAGTTGATTAATCAAGCCACTTTCGACTTTGTTCCTTTTCGGGGACGAAAAGTTTTAAGTGGGGGAGATTGTAACAACCCGGAAAATCTGGGCCAGTTTAAAATTTTTATTTTTGCAATTTTAGCGAATTTTGATTATTTAAAATGAATTATTTTAAATAATATCGACGAGAAATTTATTTTGAATAGAATTCGAACGTATATATTATACGCGTCGTCGTTAGAATATAAATATTTATATATAATTATAAATAGAATTAAAAATGGCGCGGTAGTTCGATAATTCGATTTCAAACTTCAATTGAATGTACCGGGTGCAAAACAATCCGGATTTTTGTGAAACCAAAAACATTAGGATCTAATTGATGATATCTTTCCAACGAAGTTGAGAAACTGAGATTTCACTTTATAAATGATGAGATATGTCCAGTTGAAAATTAGAAATAGTCGCTGTGGAATTTATATATATTTTAATATAATATATAGCCCTTAAAAATAGCCATTTTGCAAACGACCTCGGATTTCGACGAAACCAGTTTTGTTGGGTCCGGGATGTAGAGTTATTGCTAGATTCCAAATTTCATAATTTTTCGAATCAATATGTGAGCGTGGCGAAGGAAAACGCGTTTGACCAGTTTCAGTTGATTTTAATCGACTGGAAATTGGCCATTTTTCTAACGGTCTCAGAATTCGACGAAACTAGTTTTATTAGGACCGTATCGTCAATACGAAGCTAGAAAATATTTTTCGAGAATTTTTAGAGTTAGTATGCGACCCCGGTAATTTGAAATATACGTTTAAAATTCAATATAGTGATTTAAATGTAAATTTAACGGAGACTGATTGTAACAAACAAATCAGCTTGCGATACATATCCCATTGTGTTCGGAATGGGGGTAAAACGCTATGGACGACAGGCGGTGGGCCCCGATTCGAGGTCGTATGTGAAAGTCAACTCTTTAGGATAAAATTAATTAATCAAAAAGAAAAAAAAATAATAGCTTCCTCCCTTAAAAACCTTCTGGCCCCCCCCTTTTATTTTCAAAATCGATTTATAAAAAAAAAAAAAAAAAAAAAAAAAAAGAAAGGGAGAGCGACAGGGGAGGAGCCGCCGCCCCTCCCCGATGATCCTCCGCCGCCGTGCGATGGCGGTGCCATCTCCCCACCTCCGCCTGAGAAGGCGATGCCCCTCCGCCTTGGTACGACGTTCGAGCCCCCCCCTCCCCTGAAGCCCGACGAACCCAAAACCCCCGATGCCGACGCACCTCCAGCCCCCCCCCTCCGATCCTCCGCCTTCTCCTCCCCCTCCTCCTCCCACGACCACATCCGCACCCACCCACCTTCGAACCCCTGTAAGTTTTGTTTTTTTATTTATTTATTTATTTACTTATTTTTATTTATTCGCTGACTTTTAAAGAATATGAAAACTGATTTATTTATTTGTTTTTATTTTACTTTGATTTTTATTTTAAAGTTTTAAAACTGATTTTTACTTTGAAATTAAAACTGATTTTTTATAATAAGTAAAAACTGATTTTTTATAATAAGTAAAAACTGATTTTTTATAATAAGTAAAAACTGATTTTTTATAATAAGTAAAAACTGATTTTTTATAAAAAAATAAAAACTGATTTTATTTTAAGGTTTAAACCTTAAATAGAAAAGGTTTAAACTTTATAAAGATTTGATCTTTAAAATAGAAAAGCAAAAAAGCGAGATTTTTGTTTAGAAGAAAAAGTAGGATTTTTTAAAAATAGAAAAGACTTTATTTTTTTTATAAAGGCGAAAACCTTATTGTTAAAAATAGAATTTTTATATATTGAACATCGAAGTAAAAATTCGATTTTTATATACTGAACTTTGAACTAAAAATTCGATTTTTATATATTGAACTTTGAACTAAAAATCCGATTTTTATATATTGAACTTTGAAGTAAAAATTCGATTTTTATATATTGAACTTTGAACTAAAAATTCGATTTTTATATATTGAACTTTGAACTAAAAATTCGATTTTTATATATTGAACTTTGAACTAAAAATTCGATTTTTATATATTGAACTTTGAACTAAAAATTCGATTCTTATATATTGAACTTTGAAGTAAAAATTCGATTTTTATATATTGAACTTTGAACTAAAAATTCGATTTTTATATATTGAACTTTGAACTAAAAATTCGATTTTTATATATTGAACTTTGAACTAAAAATTCGATTCTTATATATTGAACTTTGAACTAAAAATTCGATTTTTATATATTGAACTTTGAACTAAAAATTCGATTTTTATATATTGAACTTTGAACTAAAAATTCGATTTTTATATATTGAACTTTGAAGTAAAAATTCGATTTTTACATAGGTAGTGAAAGCAAGCAACGAAGATGCAATAGCGATGAAGATTTCCTGCAAAAGAAGAGCCGTGGGGCTAGGATAGCTATAAGTGAGAATTTCTCACCTTTCAATTTATTTTTCTAGTTATATATATATATACTAGGATGCAGACGGTGCTTAGTAGCACCCGACACAATCGTCCACAGACCATGGACTTGTTTGTTTGATTGATTGGTGATTGATTGCGATATTGGTTTGAATGTGATTTGGGTTATGAAAAATCGAATCGATGAATTGGTTAGGATTAGACGTGCGCCGTTATAAGGCGAAGGAGTAAGGCTAGGTTAGACCCTTACTCCAAATTTTGTGGTTTGCATAACGAAAGTGAATTTGATTGATGTGTGAATGGCGTGGGCCTTCACTAGTCCGGGGATAAGGCTAGGCCTTGTCCCGTTTCTAGTATCGTGCCGTTATGCCGCCGAAATTTTCTAAAATAAGTTAGAAAAATAAAAATAGCATTTTATTTAAAGAATGAACTGAATAGAAATTCATATGTTAAAATAAAATGTGTTATCGTTAAAAATATAATTTTTAACGTGAATGTGAATAAATAAATATTCATTTACAAACCAGACGGTTTGTTTATGTACACCTATTTGAATGACGTTGATTGGGTCGATAAATTTTACACATCGCCTAACTGCACAAATAAAATATGTGTTTGATTGTTTGAAACCCCACACGGGTGTTAGGATGAAATTTGAAGTTCACTCATCCTGATTGATTAAATATGTCGATCGATTGATTGACAGGCTGTTATAAGCGTTGAATATCTATATTTGATGCTTATACAGTGTAGTGCACTTTGGTTGATGGTTGATTATTTTCAATGCTATTATATACATGTGTTGTATGAAAATCCATATAATTAATTTTATATGGTAATTGATTGGGCCTCATTCCAGTTTTGAAAAAGAAATATTTGAAATAGAATATTTGAAAATAAAGGAATATATGAAGCCGTGTTGATTAGATTGACGCCATTTTGACGTGAACGATATTTATATCGATTTTGAAAACGATTTCGAAATGAATTGAATTGAAAACGAATTCAAAATGAATTGAAAACGATTTCGAAATGAATTGAATTGAAAACGAATTCAAAATGAATTGAAAACGATTTCGAAATGAATTGAATTGAAAACGAATTCAAAATGAATTGAAAACGATTTCGAAATGAATTGAATTGAAAACGAATTCAAAATGAATTGAAAACGATTTCGAAATGAATTGAATTGAAAACGAATTCAAAATGAATTGAAAACGATTTCGAAATGAATTGAATTGAAAACGAATTCAAAATGAATTGAAAACGATTTCGAAATGAATTGAATTGAAAACGAATTCAAAATGAATTGAAAACGATTTCGAAATGAATTGAATTGAAAACGAATTCAAAATGAATTGAAAACGATTTCGAAATGAATTGAATTGAAAACGAATTCAAATGGAATTGAAAGCGAATTGAAATGAATTCAAATTGAATTGAAATTCGAATTGAATAGAAATGAATTTTAAAACGAATTTATAAAGAAGAATTCAATTTTGGCTTTGAATTGAAATAGAAGTTGAAATAGAATTTGAAACGAATTTAAAACTATTTAGATAATCCGTTTTAAATAGGAATCGATGAAGTATATATTATATATATTATATATATAATATAATGGCCTGAATAGAACGCGCCGCGCCGCGGCAGTTCGTGAATTTCGACCATTTATTTCAAACGGACATTGCGGGAGATCCGACCGTCGGATTCTCCTAAAACCGGAACCGTTGGGTTCGTATCGAAAAGAGCTTTCTAACGAATATTAGAAATTTGAAATCTAACGGTTGGATTTGGGATTATGTCCAAATCAAATTCGAAAAAGGTCGCTGTAAGTGCAGTTCGATGGCCGTTGATGGAAATCGACTGTACGGGCCTCGATAAAATTATTAAAAATAGCAATAATTTGTGTAAAATCATAAGAAATGATTTAGAAAGAATTGGGATGAAAAACTCCATGTTTGAAAAGATAAAAATGGATTTTTATCGAAATGAACTAGTTTTGAACTAGAAATATAATTCTATTTATTTTTAAATAAATAAATTGAATTTAAAAAGGGTTTTAAAAATAACCAAAATTTCCAATGATTGCATTGGAGTGGATTTGAATCGAAATTGCCTTCGGAATATTTCGATGTTGGAATTCGTGATTATACAGGTGTTGTTATGGAAATTTGAAAGATATATATATTTATATCGTTATTTCCAATACGACATTTGTTAGTCGTAGAATTTGATATTGAATATAAGCCGATATATTTTCTATTCAGAGCCTTGTATTGAATATCGAATGTGATTTGGGTTTGTCGTGAATGGTGTCTTCACTAACACTGTTCTTGAACCCAATTGAGAAATGATTAAATCTTTTTATTTAGATTTAATGAAGTGTACCAATTAAATGATATTTAATTGGAATTGAATTGATATTGGTTTTTGGGTTTATCGTGAACAGTGTTTTAAATAACACTTGTTCTTTAATCCGATAATTAATGAATGTGATTTGGGTTTGTCGTGAATGGTGTCTTCACTAACACTGTTCTTGAACCCAATTGAGAAATGATTAAATCTTTTTATTTAGATTTAATGAAGTGTACCAATTAAATGATATTTAATTGGAATTGAATTGATATTGATTTTTGGGTTTATCGTGAACAGTGTTTTAAATAACACTTGTTCTTTAACCCGATAATTAATGAATGTGATTTGGGTTTGTCGTGAATGGTGTCTTCACTAACACTGTTCTTGAACCCAGTTGAGAAAAGATTAAATCTTTTTATTTAGATTTAATGAAGTGTACCAATTAAATGATATTTAATTGGAATTGAATGGATATTGATTTTTGGGTTTATCGTGAACAGTGTTTTAAATAACACTTGTTCTTTAACCCGATAATTAATGGGATGTGACTTTGGGTTTATCGTGAACCGTGTTTTAAATGACACTGATTCTTTAACCCAGTCACGGATTAAAACTAAGTGGAGTTTTAATGAATCTTTAATTAGATTTGAATGTGAAATTTAGAAACTAACTGTCGGTTAGCCAAGCAGAATGGTTTTCTGGATATTGATCTGATGTTGGTTTCGGCCTTCGGGGTTAATATTTGGGAAATTATTCTCTTGATTAAATTACGGTTAGTGACTAATGAATTGGAATGAGGCGTATGTTGTGTTTGTGTAACACTTTTATAATATATACGCGAGTTATTCGGAAAGACCGGGTTTATCCCATTCTGAATAACTGATACGACGATAAGTCGAAGATGAAGACGATGGTCGAAGACCGGAGTTCTTCACGTCGTTTGGGGGATAACTGATGATCTTGATTGGGCTGTACACCCAAGAAGATGGAAACAGTTAGTGATCGTCCAGACGTACTTGGAGATCGATGGATATGCGGGGTACTAGGTGCCTCCGGTTTCGTTCAGACCCAGAACGGACTTGTAAATGGACTGTGTGTCTGACACCGGATTTCATTCTGTGTGACTGATATCGGTTGCAT
This sequence comes from Allium sativum, assembly GCA_030737875.1. NCBI lineage: Eukaryota > Viridiplantae > Streptophyta > Magnoliopsida > Asparagales > Amaryllidaceae > Allium > Allium sativum. The sequence continues at coordinate 95,231,744 of CM060916.1, read as the reverse complement.
AGGATGGTTTGCCTGTGTGGCATGCTAAGATGCAAATGATCAAGGCTTCTGTTGAAAAGCAAAGTCTTGTGGTGATGATCAAAGCACGGCCTTTGTGGCGTAGCTTTGTGTAACGTTTACCTCGCGTGTTTCACACCCGGTATGAACCAAAAACGGGAGACGGACCTCAGGGAGGACTTGCGTTTCTTTCTAGTTAGAAGTGGCGTCAGTGGTTTTACACGCCCTGACGAGTTTGACTTATGTGGTTGTTGCTGTTGCGAGGCGCCTCGGTTATATCGGTTTCGGCCGATGCATTCTGGTCGGCTGACGGACCAGACTTACACCCCATAGGGTGGGGAAACATAGTGTTCAGGCATTTTAATCCACATCGGTGGACCGGCCCTGTCGCTCCAAGGCTTGACTGAGTACTTGCCTGTGGCTCGGGCTAGAGAGTCACGAATCGGTAGGGGACTATCTTTTGCCTCGGTTCATAGACGGAAATCCAATTTCCAAATACGTGATCTTGCGGTTTTAGTTGTAATCCTATATATGGCGACATAGTGGGATGGGGCGCTCATGCCGCCTATGATTGATACTTATGATTTGAAGTTGTTTTATACACTATGCACTTATAATAGTATCAAATGATTTGTTTTAAACGTATCAAGCATTCTTTGGCTGTTATAAGGGAAAACCCTATCCTCGACTGCGTTGCATTGTGTGATGGGACCTGGGTCTTATAACAGCTTCATTCTTCTTTATTTAGCATTGCGCTGTTGTTTTATGCACTGGTATTCTTGGGAGGAAACCCGTTCCGTGTTATACGGCGTGGTCCCTTGATTTACCTAATGATTTAAAATAAAGATTAATAACTGTTTTAGTTCTCACACCAGTCACATGACTGACCTGGAGTTTATTGTTTTAACCTAAACTCTGGGTGCCCTTATTTTCGACACGGGCAGCTAGTAGTTTTGGTTTTGCAGATTTATATTCACAGGATCCTGGTTTACAGCTGGAACGATATCCGGAAAGCTTTGTATCCGTATATCTCTTCTAGTTGTGTATTGTATTATTTTCCGCTGCTATGTATTTAAATGTAATTTAAATCTCTGATATTTCTGTGTAATATTCATTTATACTCTGTATACTCTTTTAATCTGATGCATTGTTGTAATATACAATGAAATGTTCTTCTGTATGCGTTCTGTTCTGTCGTGTTCTCAAACGATAGGGCGTTTCGAACGGCCTGGATCGGTTTAGCGACCGGTTCGGACCGAGCGGAATTCCTTGCCGTCACAAACGGGCTGACGGGACCTAGTCCATCGGGTCCGGAACGGGGGTATTTGGCTAGGGGCAACTCTGGTTGGGATGGAGTTGGAGCTAGGATAGGCTAACGGGCTTAAACTAATGATAAAGAAATTATATATTATTATATTATAAATGACCAAGACAAATCAAACCCTAATCCCATTTAGAAACCTGTTGCCACCCTCACTTATGAATGGCCGAAAAACTCCTTCAATCCCTCTCATTTTTCTCCAAATCAATGCAATAATTTCAGAAAACCCTAAAGCAAAAAATCGAAGTACTCAATTGGATCTTGAGACTGAACGGCTACCATCGAATTTTGTGACCTGAGCAGCTCGAATTTGGCATTGGAACACCGTGACTTTGGGTGAACTTGCAGGCGAGGGGGTCCACCGAACTGGCCAGGGTGGAGGTCGATGAAAGAGGGAGGTGGCGCGGTCGTCGTGGTCACCATGGATCGATCTCCGGTGGCTCGAATAGGCGTGCGCAGGTGGGATTGTGGGTGCGTGATTTGGGTTTCACGGTTCCTGAACGACAGAAGGTAGAAGGAAAGGAGCGGCCTCCTTTTTTCCAATGTAATTAAAGAAAGTAATTATTTATTTAATAAATTATTAAAGTGTATTAACTTTAAACGATCGTATATTGTTCAAATGATATCAGAATTTAACAAGGTCAGATCCGTTGGAACCAGAAAAATGAGATCTATGAGATGGAACAGACTAGATCTGAAACCGAGCACTTTGAAAATTCAGCCAAATCAATGTCATATTTCTATTTTAAAATAAAATTAACTATTATTTCATTGTGAAATTTATATTCATATTATATAAAATTCATGTTGATGTGGTGTATATATTTATTTCAGTGTTGATTGTTGCGATGAATAATTGAATTGTTTGATTTTGATTACAATGTACTGTTGGACTGAATTGTGTGGCAAAAAATAAAATGATCATTCACTGAATCATGTTAGGAAGAAATAAAAAAAATTACTTTTTTTTTCTCGTAATATGGATTATTAAAAGAGTAAACGATAAAAATTTCATTTTTATCGTAACACGAATCATTAAAAAGAATAAACAATAAGAATTACATTTTAGTGTAACACTAACCATTTTTGTTGAAATCAAATGGTTGAAAACAATTTTTTTGAAATGAAGTAATCACTTTATTTCATTGCGTTAGCAAATGTGACATTAGTATAAAACACTGTTTTGTTAGCAAATATGATATTAGAAAACATAGAAAATTGTTAACGACCAAACTACCCTTTTATTTGTCATTAGTTAAACATAGAAAATTTTATACAAATAAAATATCCTTTTATTTGTCGTTGTATTACATGGAAAACATGTTTGTGAATAAGTATATCACTTATGTTAGGAGACATGTTAGTAAATAAATATATCACTCAGGTTAGAAAACATGTTTGTATGTAATATATCATTTATGTTAGAAACATAATTTGTGCATAAATTTGTCAATTATGTTAAAGGTTAAATTTGTCATTTATTTCAATTGTCATTTAAGTTAAAATTGAAATCGTTATTTATGATAAATGAATTGGTCATTCATGTTGAGATGAATTTATCCTTCTTGTTAAAATATTATAATGTCATTTAAAATGGAATTAAATTAAAATGTCATTAAATTAGAATATAATTAAATTAGAATGTCATTAGAGTACATTAGAAAAGTGTAGACAATGAAAATCACATTTTTATGTCAATAAACAATGAAAAAGGAAAATTTACATTCTTTTATAAACAAACAGTAAAAAGGAAAATTACATTCAAAATGTGAATTCGAATAAAAATGACATTTTTGTTAGCAAATGAAAATTAAAATAAAAACCTTAGAAAAAGAAGTACATTTTTTGCCTTTTATATGCAAATAAAAACCAAAGAAAATAAGTACATTTTTATTTGCAAATTAGTTGCAAATAAAAACATGAAGGTAAAAAGTACGTCTTTATTTGCAATTTAGTTATATATAAGAAAAAAAGATTTAAAAGTAAGAAAAATTCATTTTCAGGTAATAAAGATTAAAGGATTAATTGACATTTTCATGCAAATATAATTAAAGAGAAAATTTACATTTTAATGTAAATAAGCAGTAGAATTTAAAAAATAAGAAAAGTTACATTTTTCTTAATGTAAATAAGAATTAGAAGAAAATTACATTTTTATGTAATTAAGTTAAAGAACATAAAAATTTCATTTTTATGTAATTAAGTCAATTTCCATGTGAATTAGGTTAAAGGTGAAAATTTTTCATTTATCATGCAAATTAAGATAAAGGAAGAAAATTACATTTTTATGTAATTAATTTAAAGTTGATATTTTCATATAATTAAGATTTAAAGTAAGAAAATTACATTTTTATGTAATGAAAAGATTAGATTTTGACATTGCAAAATTATTTAATGCAATGTAGATTATATTAAAAAGAAAAGTCACATTTAATGTAGATTATATTAAAAAGAAAAGATTACATTTTATTGCAATAAAAATAATGGAATTAAAATGTTTATTTTTATCGTCAATTTAGATGCGATAAAAATAGTAGAAATGAAATGTATATTTTTATCGTCATTTTAGATGCGATAAAAAGAGTAGAAATGAAATGTATATTTTTATCGTCACTTTAGATTCGATAAAAGAATAGAATAATTATTATATATTTTTATCGTCATTTTAGAGGTGGTAAAAAGAAGTTACATTTTTCAATGTAAATAAAAGAAAAATAGGAAGTTACATTTTATATGTAATTAGAGAAATATAGAAACTTACATTTTTTCAATGTAGATAAGGATGAAATAGAAATTATATTTTTTTTATGTAAATAAAAGAATTTACATTTTTCAATGTAAACAAAAGAAATAAAAGAATGATTAGGAATTCACATTCTCCAATGTAAATAGAATATGAAATAAAAGTTACATTTTCAATATATTGAAATATAAGTTTACATTTCTCAATGTAAATAAAATAGGAATAGGAATTTACATTTTTTTATGTAAATAAAAGGATTAGAAATTTACATTTTAAGGAATGGGTTTTCATTAAAAAGGAATAACGAAACCAAACATACATTTTGTGTAATTTGAAAGATAGAAGAAAAAAATACATTGTTGGATATAGCATGTGTATGTGAATTAAAATAAAATAAACATTATTGTGTGCCATGTTATACCTGGATATTATATACACAAATAGGGATATTCGATGTTAACAAAATATAGTGAAATGAAGTGGATGACGGAATTATATATAAGTATATATATATGTAAATTATAATTAAACGAATCACGCGCGGTAGTTCGCGATTCGACAATCGTAACTTTAAATAGTTATACCTAAATATCCGACCGTCGGATTTTCCCAAAACTGAAACCGTTAGGTTCGCCTTGGGAAGTCCTTTCCAACGATATGAATTATGTTAAATTCCAACGGTTATATTTAGAGAAATGTGTAAAACAAATTTGGGTGAAAACAGCGCCAAGGTCGCCTATTGACATGACGTGTTGTTAAATAAAATTCAATTATTGTTATATAAATAAAAATAGAGTTTAATCGTTATAAATTAATATTAACGATAAGAAATGATTTTAAATTATATACATACGAGGATCATTTGAAAAGTCCCAGCTCAATCTCATTTCAAATGATTATACGTCGATCCAAGTCGAAGAGTTGAAGACGGTGATTGAAGACCGACGATCTTCACGTCGAATGGATGAGTTGCCATTGACGCCCATGATTGGAGTAGCTACCTTGAAGGGGCTAAAATGGTGGCCGTCCAAATTACTTTTTGATTGTTCGGATATGCGAGGTATAAGGTGCCTCCAGTTTTGTTCAGACCCAGAACGGACTTGAAAATGGATTGTATGTCGGCGTTGTATTCTTTTATACGGTATTCGTTGATATCTGCTAAATATATATATGTTTAGTGTTTAACATCCTTCTCTAAGATGTACGAGCTTAGAGTTTATATATTGGTAGGAATCCATGGTATGGTATGGATTGACAATGTGGCATGCTAAGATGCAAATGATCAAGATTTTTGTTGAAAAGCAGGCCTTGTGGTTGATGATCAAATCACGGCCTGTTTAGGCGTAGCTTTGTTTATAGCATGACTTCGCGAGCCTCACCCCCCGGTATGAGTCAAAAACGGAGCAAGGCAACGCAGGGAGAGCAGCACGTTTCTTTCTAGCTAGAAGTGGTGTTTGGGTTTTACAAGGCCCGAAATTCTACTTATGCGGATCATGGAATGAGGCACCTTGGATGTTAGGTCCCATAGGACCGGGAAACGTGTGTTCAGGAATAACTAATCTACAAACCGCAAGTGTGGACCGGCCCTGCAGCTATCCACGGGTCACTCGAGCTCTAATCCTGAGACATTTGCTAGAGTGTCTCGAATCGGTAAGGAGATCGTTCCTAGCCTTGACTCATGATGGAAACCCAATTTCCAATACGACACCATGCGGTTTTGATTGTAGAACTAGTATGGAGACATAGTAGGAAAGGGTATTATGTCGTCTATGATTGATACATTATGATTGAAATGTTTTTGAAACGTATATACACTAATAATAATATCAAATCCGCTTTATCGTATCAAGCATCTTTTGATCATTATAAGGTAAAACTCTATCCTCCGGTTTGCGTTGCATTGTGTGATGGGACTTGAGTCTTATAATGGTTTCATTTTTCTAAAAAGCATTGCGTAGTTTAACGATTTACTTTTAATTATGCACCGGCAATCCATTGGAATAAAACCCGTTCCGCGTTAGAGGCATGGTCCTTTGATTTGCCTTATTGCTATTAGTTATATTAGTTTAGAATTCTCACACCAGTCCCATGACTAACTCGTAGTTTGTTTCACTTTGCAAACTCGGGTGCCCTCTTTTCCACATGGGCAGGCAAGTAGCTTTTTGTAGATATTTATCTCTTGAGCAGGATTCTGGATCGAAGCCTAAAGCTATGTCCAGAGCATAGAAATTCTTCCGCTGTGTATTGTATTAATTTACTGTAATTTATCATCCATTGTAATTTTATTCGATGTACTCTAATATTCTGTACTCTGATGTAACATTATTGTAATGTTTATAAAAGTCTGCTGTTATTGTTATGATGTGTTGTATTCCCAGAATTAACGTGTTCGGGTTTTGAACGGTCTTGGTCGATCTAACGATCGATCGGGTCGGACGAAACACGGGGCCGTTACAGTTAGACTCCTGACTCGCCTTCGTAATACTCTTCAAATTTCTTGCAATCCCCCTACTCTGTTATGCTAAGCTATCTAGAATCTCTTGATGCGTATGTTGAGGACTTGCAATCTGCAAAGGTAGTATGTGAATATTCTGATGTGTTTGAAGAGGTAAAGGGTTTACCCCCAAAGCGGTAGATAGACTTCCGCATATACCTCGTTGACAATGCAAAGCCCGTTGCTTTACCTATTAGGCACATAGCCCCAAGGGAGAGAAAGAAGCTCAGCAAGCAAATCAAAGAGCTGCTGGAAAATGGGTTCATAAGACGGAGTATTTCTGAATGGGGTGCTCCGGTAGTGCTCGCAACCAAAGCTGATGGTTCGCTTCGCCTGTGCGTTGATTATAGGGAGCTAAACAAGATGACCAAGAAGAATAGACACCCACTCCCAAGAATATATGATTTGTTTGATCAGCTTGTAGGTGCATCAGTTTTCTCCCACTTAGATTTAGCTACCGGGTTTCATCAGCTACGAGTGGCTGAAGACAACATTGATAACACCTCGTTCAGAACTCCCGATGGATTATTCAAGTGGCTTGTCATGCCTTTCGTCTTGACAAACGCACCCGCTTACTTTGTTGATTTAATGAGGAGGGTGTTCCGAGAGTTCCTCAATAAGTTTGTGGTAGTCTTCGTAGACGATATTTTGATCTTCTCAAAAAATGAGGAAGAACATGCTCAGCATCTAAAAGAAGTCATGGATACTCTCCGTGCACATCAGTTGAAGGCGAAATTCTCCAAATTCTATTTCTGGAGAGAAGAAGTTAGGTTCCTTGGACATGTGGTGTCCAAAGAGGGGATAGCTGTGGACCCCGCAAAAGTGGTTGTTGTGCATGATTGGAAGGTTCCTCGAAATGCAACCGAAGTCTGAAGCTTTCTCGGGCTAGCAGACTTTTATCGAAAGTTCATCAAAGATTTTGTAAAAATCTCAGCTCCACTAACAAGATTGACAAAGAAGAACCTAGCTTGCAATTGGGACTTGGATTGCGATATTGCTTTCCAACATTTGAAAACGGCTCTAACAACAGCCCCAATTCTGACATTGCCTGATGGAAGCAAGATGTTTACAGTATACACAGATGCATGCGGAACGGGACTAGGCGCTGTTCTGATGCAAGAAGGGAAGGTAGTGGCTTATGGTGGAAGGCAGTCGAAAGTGCACGAGAAAAACTACCCAACCCATGACCTAGAGTTGGCAGCCATAGTTTTTGCGCTTAAGTCTTAGCGCCATTATCTTCTAGTTGAGAAATTTGAACTCTATACTGACCATAAATTGTTGAAATACCTATTCTCGCAGAAAGATCTCAACTTGAGGCAGCAAAGGTGGGTGGAGTTCCTCGCCTCGTACGATTTTGAGATTTTCTACATGCCTGGCAAGGGCAATGCAGTTGCAGACGCCTTAAGTAGAAAGAAGCTAACCTTAAGCCCTCTCTTTGTGGAAAGGCAAAGCTTGGAGTTCATAGCAAGCTTTAACTTCAGACCCTCCACTGACTTTGTACGCGGCTTGAAAGCAACATTAGAAGTACGACCAACTCTACTTGACTCAATCGGAGCCGCGCAAAGAGAAGACACTCAGCTAGCCGAAGTAATGGACAAATTAATTAGGGGAGTAGCCTCTAGTCACCTCAATATATACTCCATGGATGCCAAATGCTGGTTGAGACGAGAAGGAAGACTATGTGTCCCACGGGCAAGGGGCTTAGTAAAGACGGTTCTAGAAGAGGCACACCATTCCAAGCTGACCATACACCCAGGCGGAGACAAAATGTATAAAGATATAAAAAGAGTTTTCTTTTGGAATGGAATAAGGAAAGACATAGCTGGATTTGTTTCTAAGTGTTTATTATGCCGACAAGTCAAGGCAGAGCAGAAGAAGCCTGGTGGTCTGCTCCATCCTCTAGAGGTCCCATAGTGGAAATGGAATAGCATCTCGATGGACTTTATAGATGGGTTGCCTAGGTCAAGAAGGGGCAATACTATCATTTGGGTAATAGTGGACAGGCTCACAAAAAGCGCCCACTTTATACCCGTCAGGAGTAGAAGGACTGCCTCATCTCTGACATCCATATGTTCTAAGGAGATAGTTCAACTCCATGGGATACCCTCCGGCATAGTGAGTGATCGAGACCCTATCATCACGAGCGAGTTTTGGAAGAGTTTACAAGAGGCTATAGGCACACAGTTATGCTTAAGCACGGCCTATCACCCTCAAACTGATGGCCAGACGGAAAGAGTCAACAAAGTATTAGAAGACATCTTGAGGCTATGCATAATTGACTTCGGAGGTACATGGGAGGATCATCTACCTTTGGTGGAATTCGCTTACAACAATAACTACCAAGCCACCATAGGCATGGCGCTTTTCGAAGCTTTATATGGAAGATCGTGCAAGTCACCAACTTGCTGGTGAGAGTCAACAGACAAGCTCATACTTGGACCAGACATGATTTGGGAGACTTCAGAAAAAGTAGACTTGATACGAAGAAGAATGAAGACTGCCCAAGATAGACAGAAGTCCTACGCAGACAAAAGAAGAACTGACCTTGAGTTCGAAGTTGGAGACAAAGTGTTTCTTAAAGTATCTCCTTTGAGGAACGTCGTTCGCTTTGGATCCGCAGGAAAGTTAGCACCAAGATTTGTAGGGCCGTTCCATATCATCTAGAAGATTGGGAAGATGGCTTATAGGGTACAGCTGCCGAAAGATTTGTCGGGATTCATAATGTTTTTCTTGTCACTCACCTGTGGAAGTGCTTACACGAGTCTGCGGAAGTGGTAGAACCAAGTATGCTAGAAGAAGTTGAAGTTAAACGAGTAGCAACTATGAGAAGAGTTCCAACCCGTATCTTTGGGAACAGAGGTCAGAAAGCTACGCAACCGTGAAGTTAAGCTCGTCAAAGTTCAATGGAGTGACGCCAAGGAAGACGCGACTTGGGAAACTGAGGACCGAATACGTACAACCTACCCTTTTCTTTTTGAGGGTACGTCTTTAATCTCTTTTTCCTCAAGTTTATGCTCGTATCTATCTTTTTAGGTATATCTTCTCGATCCTATCCTTTATCCTTAGGTAGGAACCTATTTGGATGTAAACATGTAATTGAAACATGTTATGATTGATGGTTGCAAGTGGTTGCTAGTGGATGCATATACACACACATTAGGTACTAGATCGGCTCAGTCACTTCCATATTGCATATGCATATATGTATTGGTTTATGGATTAAAACTTGATGTGTTATCATATGGACGTTGCATTAGTATGAATGATTGTGCACTCATGTAAGAAATTTTAAGTAGGAAAATTTGCATTATAAAAATTTGCATTATAATGGACTCATAGCACTGACATAATTTGCATTAAAGAGGTCAACTGAATCAGTAGACCGCCTGATTTTGCATTAGATAAGGACATATACACACACTATGCATATGATCATGAAGCATTAGAAATCTTTAAGGACAATGGACGCCTGTGTTTGATGGTGTAGTAGATGGGTGTTTGGATGGTAGGATATAAGTTCATCTCGACTTGAAGATTTCGGGGACGAAATCCTATAAGGAGGGGAGAATGTAACACCCCCTACTTTCTATTAACGTTATAATAATAAATAGAATACTTAATTTAAAATGTGAGAATTAAGGGAAACGGGCTACGCCGTTGTGTTCGTCTCGGAATTTTGGTTGAGATAGAGTCCGAGTTTGCATGAATTGGACTTCGAATGAAGAAGTTATGACTGTTAGAAGTTTTCAGAAATTCTAATAAATTCAAACAGCTCGAAGGAACAAGTTCAAAATTCAAACAGAAGTCGGAAGCGAGCTGGGCGGGAAAATTCCCGCCCAGGCAGGTCGACCAGGGGGTCGACCCAAGTGTCGACCTCCCCCGTAGAGGTCGACATGGGGGTCGACCTTAGGGTCAACCTGGGGGTCGACATGGCCCCCGGCCAGATCTGAAATTTAAACGATTGCTGACTCGCTACTGAGTCACTAGGGTTTCTGGATGATCCTGATCAGGTCTGAGTGGCTGTGATTAACCCTAGGTCCATCTGACGGCTATAATCAAACTGAAATTCTATATAAACAACTCAATGCCTAACCTAAAAACACACAGAAAAATAAACCTAGAACTGAAATGCCATCAATGGAGGACTTGGAGTAGACGTCACCTTTTTCAATTCAAAAGACGAGTTAAAAAACTTGAATCAAGAATCAAATTAAAACTAGTTTAATTCAACGATCTTCATTAAAGGCGCGCATCGCCAATTTTAGAATTCAGATTTCAGAACGCAAGAATTTCTTTTAGTTTGTAAGTTAGTTGTTACGCAGATTTAAACATTCTTCGATTAATCATGACATGTTGTAATTGGGGTATAGTACGATGCCTTTGTATAAGATTTGATTCTCATCTATCTTAAACTATCGTTGTAATTAATCTTGTCTATATGCTTGTGGCGATGAACATGTTTTATATTTCTATATGCTTATGGCGATGAATATGTTGTATATTTCATGTCTATATGCTTGGGTAATGTACAACATTGTATGTTATTACGATTGGGTAAAGAACTTATTATGCCAACAAAATGGTGAAACATGTCATGTTGTAATTTGATGGTTATTTGCAAGTCTAGGATCTAAATCAGATGCTTACATGTAGATTAACATTCATGAATAGTTAGAACCATGTCAAGTTGAATCTATTTATGTTGTAAAATGTTGGAATTGCAATTCTCTTATGTTTAACACACATAAGTTTTCATGCTAAGTGGCAATTTAAAAATGGTTAGAGTAGCTTTCTTATGGTTTGATATACATAAGTTAGTATGTTAAATGTTTAGTTGAACCTACATGTTAGACCTACATGTTAGACCCATGTCAAGTTTACGTGACTAAGTCACAATTTCACCTTTACCTGTTTAGTTTAAATAATGATGCATCTATGCCAAGATACATGTGATAAGTTTAATGTATGTTATTTTATGTTTATGTCATGATCCTTATTAACCCTTTTTGTTTATGGGTTTTGGCTAATTGGTTAGCCCAACATTTTATGTAATTCATACGTACGTTCTACGGGGATAACGATGGGGAAACATGAAAATACATGGCATAGGTTTGTTCATAAAATGGTATATTTGATATACCATTTATTGTGAGCAATATTTGAAAAGATAATTATGGCATGAGTAAGTTAAAATTAATTTACATAAAGAAATTTGACATATATAGAAAAATATGAATTTAGAAAAGACAAATTTGCCTAACCCGAGGTTAGACTGAGTTGTGGTGTAAATCTGCCCGGAACCGACCGACATATCCAGTGACCACAACAAGACCTGTCTAATGTGGGTGGTTAGTGCATCAAGCCCAAAAGTACCCGAGGTTAGACTGAGTTATGGTGTGAATCTGCCCAGAACCGATCGACATATCTAGTGACCACAACAAGACCTGTCTAATGTGAGTGGTTGGTGCTTTAATAAATTAAAGCTAAGTCAGGATTGGTTGGGTCAAGTAAATTAGGAAAACACTTAACCGATTCAACATGTTAACAAAAACGAATGGGCTGGGTTAGGTAAACTTGGACACTTAACCAAATAAACATGTTAATTAGAAAACCCTAGTAACAGGGACCCATTTCAGCAGTAACCCACATAGATGTATCAGGGTACCCTGAAACTAGGCAGGGTGGGGCACGATTACTGGGCTGAATTATAAGCGGTCAAAACGTTGGCGGTTGGTGGGCCAGTGTAGGTTCAGGAGGAGTATGGGCGTGCACGTACTCCGGAGTGAAAAAATCAGGCACTGGGCATCAGTAGTGTACACTGTGCATCTTGAATCATGTCGGGTTGCCACCAGAGGGACTGGTACAACCTATGGTGGGACCAGCACAGGTAGCTACATCAAGCGGGGGCCGAATGACATAGGACATGAATGCATACGAGTAGGAGCCGGTCAGTAAGAGGACACGTGGGCTGGTTGAACCAATGGTTAAGTAGGTGCAGAGACTATAGTAATAGGTGCGATCACACGTCCCTCTTTTCTTATATTAGGGTATTGTCCTATGTTCTGCTAGCACTATCATGATCCCTTTTCTTGTTTAAATACTAGTAACCACTGAACTTACCAGACTTATTGTCTGACTCGTTTCCTTTCGTCTTCTTTTCTTCCGTCCCCCCCGGTCCACAGGGAGGAAATTCTCCAGCTTAATCAGACTCTTTACAAGCTTCAAGAAATTAGATGTATGACTTGGACTCTCTTGCATTGGTTATGGCATTGGATATGATCCTTGGGGATTTATGCATTTTTACTTTTTGGTTAATGTTTCTTTTTTGAATAATCAAGACAGAAATTATAGTGTAATGTTTTGAAGTTGTTTTGAGACAATTTAATGTAATGCTTTTGTATTGAACTACATATGAAATAAATATTTGGATTCTGCTGCTCAAATTTATCTGTCTTGTAAATTTTTCTGTGTCTTGTACCTATAACTCTCCACCAAAGTTAAGGCATTCCCTTCGTGAGTGACCTTAATAGAGGTGGGGTATTTCAAGAGATATGAGGATGGTTGCTATGCATGATTGTTTTCCATCACTACGACATGCACACCCCCACCCACGTATCTTTACACCATATGTTAGTGGCACCTTAGAGTATTGTACAGTATGTAGTGCTAACTCTTTGGTTATAGGTCCAGGTTCAATTATGGTTTAGTTTACCTGTTATTGTTCTGTTTTGCTGCTTATCGCTCATTCCAGACTTTTGTCTGACCAAGATTTTTATGTCTCTTCTTATTACTTTGGGTGCTCTTAAACGGGCAGACTAGAGACAAGTTAGGTGGTATGCACGAGTAGTTGTACCGGAGACGAGCAGGAGGCTCCCACGTATGATATATATAGATATTCTCCCTGTGTCGCTGCTGGTCACTACTTTGGGCATTAGTAGTGTACCTTTCCTTTACTTTGCTTTAGAGGCAGTTTGCAAAAGTTATAATAATGATGATGTGGAACATAAGCTGTATTTGGATTTTCCGCTACTACGATGTTTAGTTTTCAGCTTATGCACTGTCTCGCCTGTTTATGTCAAAGTATGTTATTATTATATTTTATTCCATACGTTGTGAGACATTCTACGGGTTATTTGTTAGTTCAAATTCCTTTCTTTTTCTTTCTTTGGCGACCGTCCCATGCTGGTCGGGCATTGGCACATCGCACTTTCATTGGAAATGTCGACTGGTGCGGGGCGGGCTATCACACCTCTACTTCTTATATAAAGATCGAATTTTTATTGCTACTTCATATATATAAAAATCGAATTTTTATCTTTGCTACTTCCTTATAAAAATCTAATCTTTTTAGTTTTAAAAATCTAATCTTCTTATGAACTAAAATCATTTCTTTACTATAATAAATATCACCCCTTTTCTGTAATGAATATCTCGTCTTTACTATTATAAAAATCTTATCTTTTCTTAAGTAAAAATCTAATTTTTATATTTACATAATAAAAATTATATTTTTAAAAAGATATTTATCTGATAAAAATCGGATATTAATTCTAAAACCATATATATATAATTCAAATCTTCACTCTAAAATCACATCTTTTAAATGACCATTCATATAATAAAAAAATCATGTCTTTATACTTATAAATATCTTGCCTTTGTCAAACCTAATTCATAACGAAGAATATACTTTTAAAACAAAGTTTTACACATGAAAATCGAATTAAAATAAATAATCAAATAAACTTACAGCGATTTTTGGGGGTTAGGAACGGTGGAGCATCGGAGGCGGTGTTGGAGCAGTGCTCGACGGAGCTGGGACTGGCGCAGGCGGGTCTGGGTGTGGCGGCACGGTGGTCTTCAGGCTAGGGTTTTCTGGTTTAGAGGGGGAAGAAGCGGGCTCACATTCGGAGGAGGAAGGGGATAGAGAAGGACTGACATCGAAGCGTAGGGTGGAACAGTGGAGGTGTGCGGTGGTGCATAGGGAGGTGTGGACGGGATCGACGAGCAGCTGGTTTTTTTTCTTTTTTACTTCGTTTTTGGCGTTGACCGATTGTGATAAGGGAGAGAGAGAAGAGGTGAAAAGGGGGACAATAATATATATATTTATTATTATATATTTTTTCAAAAGTTTACTTTTCAATTTGGACTCCAAATCGAACCCAACGATTGTTTCCCCTAGCTAATTACCTCCATTCTGAACACAATGGGATATGTCCGGTAAACCAATTCGACTGTTTCGATCAGTTTCTGTCAAAATCGAAATATAAATCTACATATTGAATTTGAACGCACATTTTAATTTACTGGGGCAACATACGGACCCCAAAAATTCCAAAAAAATAAATCTGGCTATGTTTTGACGATACGGTCCTAACAAAACTAATTTCGTCAAATTTGGAGACCGTTTGAAAAATGGTCATTTTCTGGTCGATCCAAGTTGACTAAAATTGTAAAAAACACTTTTTCTTTTGCCACGCTCACATATGAACTTCAAAAATTATGAATTTTGGAATCTATCAACAGTTTGACATTCGGGATCTAACAAAAGTGGTCTCGTCAAAAACGGAGGTCGTTTGCAAAATTTCCATTTTTAAGGGCTAAAATTCCATAGCGACTATTCTGAATTTTCAACTGTGCATAACTTTTCATTCCCTCTATGAAATTTCAATTTTTCGGATTCGTTCGAAAGATATTTTAAAATAGATTCTAATATTTTTTGTTACACTAAATTCCGGTTTATTTTGAATCCTGTACATTCATTTTAAATTTGAAATCGAATTTTCAAACTACCGCGCCATTTTCAATTCCTTTTATAATTTAAAATAAATATTTATATTCTAACGTCGATTCAAATAAATATTTACGTTCTAATTCTATTCAAAATAAATTTCTAGTCATTCTTATATATAATAAATCATTTTAAATATTCAATATTCATCAAAACTGCCAAAATAAAATTTTTAAATTGGTTCTGATTTTCCAGGTTTATACACATTTGTTGTTTCTTTCAGTCCTGTGTTGGTCATTTAGTTATACATAAAGGGTTAATGCTTTGCTTTGTGTTTATTGTATTCATTTGTTTCTATTGCATTAGTACAACATGGCTTTTTCCTTCCCTCTGTTCTCTTTGTGCTTATTTATTTATATTCAGTTCTTTTAATTGCATTAACCCTTTATGTATGTAGCTGAAATCAAGAAAGATATAAATATTGCTTCTGCAATGTATCTGGATGTTTGTTTCTGTATATACATCTCTTTAATTATATTTATATGTATATTCAAATCTCTATATATACAAATCTCTATAATGTACTAATCATTTAATAGCATTAATTATTTCCATAAAGACAATCAAATACTCATAAAAAATTTCCTACCTTTAATTATTGGCTTCTCTTTGGTAAAACTGGAATGTTATTATCACCTTATTGCGTATTTTCCATTTATTAAAATAAGTAATCTTATAATTTTATACTTTTCTTTATGTAATCTTACATTTTAATGTCTTACTTAAATTCCTACCTTTAATTGTATTGAATTTTCTTTGGTAAAATGGAATCTTATTATCACCTTATTGCATATACTTCATTTATAAAAATATGTAATCTTTTAATTTTATGTCTTCTCTTTATGTAATCTTTTATTTTAATGCCTTACTTGAATTTCTCGGCCATTTATGATAATATGTAATTTTTAATTTTTAATAACTAATTAGCTTCCTCAAATAATTTATATGGTATTATTTACCATTTATGCTTCAAACAGTTTGATTCTATCCTTTATGCATCATAAAGTTTACCAATTTTAATGCGCTTATATATAACTATTGCATAATTTGATACAAATTCTTCTATAGGTTTTATACATATGATCATACAACCACACAAAAATATTAACCTCCAAATATTAATTTCTCATGCTTCTCCGCTTATTTTGTATTCCTTTGTATTTATTTCTGCCTACTACATATACTAATTTTAGTTACCTAAAACTTTTATACTAACATATGTTGATTGGATGAACCGCTCTTTCCCATGCATCATTCAAATGCTACTAATATTTCATGATAACTATCATTTTAATGATATATTAAATGTGTCCATTATATGTTAATTTAATTTTTTATTTCTGCCTACTACATATAATAATATTCCTTACTCAAAAAATTTATACTGACATGTGTTGATTGCATTAACCGCTCTTTCCCATGCATCATTCAAATTCTATTAATGTTCCATCATAACTATAATTTTAATGATATATTAAGTATGTACACTATATATTAATTTTTATTAATGGATTAGCTTCCATTATATATTCCTTTTACCTCTCCACTTACTTATTTCATGTATATTGTATTTTTAGTTCAATTTTTTGAATATAAAATAAGCATGTGTTTTCCTTCAATTCGTGTGTAGGAACATGATGACATTAATGTATGGTATGTAACAAAACGTTACTTAGGCGCTGCTTGATGTATATATGTAAAATATAGGTTTGGCTTCCTATGACAAAGTTTGTTATTGCTTTTTTATTGGATTAACTAATATTTGTTGATTGTATTTATTACTATTTATGTGAAAGAAGGATAGTGAGTTTGACTATTCAGTGTATGCTTATTGTATGCATGGATCGAAATGTTATGAAGGTAAAGGTAAATTACTGTGTTATTATTGCAAGTTTTAATATTTACTTTTTTTCTTAATTCAAAGTTTTAGCAATGTGCATATGTAAATTTGTACAGTTGGATTAATTGTGCATTAAGAAAAATTATTTAAAAAATGGTATTGACCTTTACCTGCATAATACAAGATCAACACTTTGACTTTAAATTCATGTTTTCCTACTAGTATGTTTTATCTCTCATATAATTCATGACTACTCAAGTTTTAATTAACAAAATAAATGCATTATGTGTGTTCCTATTAAAGAGATAGAAAAAATTAATTAAATATGTTTTAAATCTCATATAAATTAATTAGGTTTGAAAAATAATGATAATGACACAAATGTATTAAGCACGAAAGGAAAATATTGGGGCCTTAGAGTATTTAATGCATTTTGCTATTGCAGGCAGTTCATGCATGCTACGTCAAATCTGATTATTCCTACTATTTGTAACGACCCGCATTCTACGTATCGAAGGATCATAGAATATTTATTTCTTTTTCATATGAGGTTGTATAGTCATGTAACTTTTGGGAACGACTATTGGAGTTATTTCCAATATTCACGATTTTTAAATGACCGTTTTGCCCTTAGCCAATCTTGTTTTGCCCATAACTTTTGATTAGTATAGATTTTTGACCTGAAACCACTTTCATTGGATTCGAATGACGGTTTACCTTTCCATATATGTGTCAAACCGACTTACCGTTTGGGAAATATGACTGAAATAAGGTTTGGAAAGTGAAAAACAGCTTAACCGGACCTAATTAGAGTGATTAGCATCTAGGCCCATTGGTGGATTTCGGAATTAGGGCCATATAAGGGCTGACTAGGGTTAGAGAAACTTTTTCTTTGTCATTTTCCAGCTGCCACTTACCTCTCTTCAACCCTAACAATGGCCCCAAATCACCTTCTAATCACTGTTTAATCAAGTATTAGCCTAATCTACATCAAACCAAAGCAAATTCGCATAGAATTTGGGGTACAGCTGCTGAAACACATAAAGATTCAACGCAAATAAGAGATACTTTTAGATCTATAAATTATTTGTGGCTAAGGTGGGTGATTTGCATTGTTTTTCACTAATTATGGCTGATTAGCGGCGATTAGTGTTAACTACTGAAATTATGACTCAGAAAAATCTGGAAAATTTTATAAAATTCTAAAATATTATTTTAGGGCTCTAATAAAAATTTGAGTTCATTTGGATATGTTTTGCTAGTCCTATCATTAGTTATTGTTAAACATGATTAAGGGGAAAACCATGGGTTTTGGGTATGTTTGATCCATATTGGCATGTTAAATTGCTGTTTTGGTGTTTATGATTGATTCTCTACGTTGCTATGATTTATGGTATGTTTTGATTGATTAGAAAAGTTAGAATGGTCGAAAACGCCATCATATGGCGTAAAATAGTCGCTGGAAAAGTTGCAGTAAATGTGCATATTTTCGGATCGGATTGGATATGCTGCTCGGATTGGATAGGAGAACCATGCAAGGGAGTTCGATCCGGATCGGAATTTGGCACTAGAGGAGGCTTGGCAAGAAGGAAGGCCACTTGTATAGAGTTGGAGTTGGGGTAGGGACTGGATCGGATCGGAGAAGAGGAGCTGGAGCAACGGACGGGATCGGATCGGAGAAGAGGAGCTGGAGCAAAGGACGGGATTGGTTCGTTGTAACCGAACCGAACCAGATGGAGAGACCCAAACTGAACCAAGGTAGACGAACCGAACAGGGAGCTTGGGCGTGACACATTCAAATCGAAGCTGAAACACCAAACCATACATCTGAACCAAACCGGAGCAAAGTAACCAGGGCTTAAGTACCATCACCGAACCGAACTGGTTCTGAACTTTTACCACTTCTACACGACGACTCTTCTGAAGACCAACTCCAATTCGACAAAAACCCGAGATGCAAAGGAAGTCCAAATGGGAAGTAGAACTTAGGATCCAGGTAGGAACCAACGAGCTAACTTCGTGAATTGAACTTTGTTGCGGGACGTGTGCAAAGGGGTTATCGATGTCTATAGCTTTGACTCACCACTGAAAGACGAATTAGTGGCTATGGATCAGTGCAGTGGGGCTGTTATGACTCCTTGGGTTAAGTGATGGTAGTTGTAACAACCCGGAAATCTGAGCCAATTTAAAATTTTATTTTGGCAATTTTGATGAATTTTGAATATTTAAAATGAATTATTTTAAATAATAACGACGAGAAATTTATTTTGAACTGAATTAGAATGTATATATTTATATAGATCGTCGTTAGAATATAAATATTTTATTTCAATTATGTAACGAGCCTGAAATGGCGCGGTAGTTCGAAAATTCGATTTCAAAATTCAAATGAACGTGCAGGATGCAAAATAAGCTGGATTAAGTGAAACCAAAAATATTAGAATCTATTTGAAAATATCTTTCCAACGAATCCAAAAAATTGAAATTTCATAGCGAAAAATAATTTACGTCCAGTTGAAAATTCAGAATAGTCGTTATGGAATTTTAGCCCTTAAAAATGAAAATTTTGCAAACGACCTTGGTTTTCGACGAAACCACTTTTGTTGGATCTGAGATGTCTAGTTATTGCTAGATTCCAAAATTCGTAATTTTCTTAATCAATATGTGAGCGTGGCAAAAGAAAACATGTTTTGACAGTTCCAGTCTATTTCGATCGAATAGAAAATGGTCATTTTTCAAATGGTCTTCAAATTTGGCGAAATTAGTTTTGTTAGGACCGTATCGTCAATACGAAGATAGAAATAATTTTTCTGGAGTTTCTAGAATCAGTATGTGGCCCCGGTAAATTATAATGTGTGTTTAAATTTAAAATATAATGATTGCCGAATTAGGTTACGAAACATATCCCATTGTGTCCGGAATGGGGGTATTTAGCTAGGGGCGACAATCATTGGGTTTGATTTGGAGATTGGATTAATAAACAAAGATTTTTAAAATTAAAATAATTAATTAATTAAAATGGGATTGTTTATAAAAGGGAAACCCTAGTCTCCCTCATACCCTTTTCTGCACGTCGCCACTCCCAGGAACCAATGACGGATTTTCTTCAATTGCTTTCCCCTTTCATTCTCCCAATCCGCTCAAAAAATTTCCAAACTTCAAAAACAAAATCGTAAAGCTCTCTACACTCTATACATCCATACCCGAATGATCAATTTTTGCGGAGGACCGCGTTCGAATTTGCTGTGCAAAATCAATACGTTCAAACTGAAATTGGGGCGTCGGGGCAGGTTCGAGCTCGGCGTCGAGCTGGGAGGAGCGAGGTGGTGCATAGGCACACGACGTGGAATGGCTTTATCAAATTCCAGTGGTCAGTCCTCGGAGCATCGACGATGGGTTCCGCGTGAAGAATCCTGGAAGAGAAACGCGACAACCTGATGAGGAAGAAAGGTTTACACTGATAAACCAATATTAGTGGCTAATTAATTATTTAATAAGTTAAGTAATTTATAAATCTTTTTAATAAAAATATCCTTGTTTTAAAAATAAAAATTCATGTTTTAAAAATAAAATTGTCATGGTTTCAAAAAATAAAAATACTATGGTTTTAAATTGTAATTAGGATTGTTTTTTTTAATATAAACATTGTGTTAAAAAGACTAATTTTATATAAATAACTTAAATAAAAAGATTTGGTTATATATAGATATATAATGTTTGAAATCAAAATATGGTTTTTAAAATAATTAAACACGGTTTAAAAATAGAAAAGGATTAAAATATATATGGCATTGATTTTATAAAATATATATAGCATGAAAAATATAATAGATAGGAATGTGATTTTTATTTTAAAAAGTAACGATATAAAAATTTGATTTCTTATTATATGAATAACAAAAGTAAAATATGAGTTTTATTTTAAAAAGTAGCGATATAAAGATATGATTTTGATTATGGGAAGAACGAGATAAAAATATGATCTTTTCAATGTAAACTTCGTAATAAAGAGGTGATCTTTATAGAAGTAGCGTTATAAAAATATAATTTTTATAACGAAGTAGAGATGTAAAAAATATGATTTTTATATATAAAACTGAATAATAAAAATGTGATTTTTACTATGAGCAGAGTGACATAGATTATGATGGAACCGACGGTAATCAAAAGAAAATCCAAACCATCGTCCGCTAAAGAATGGCGGAGTGGAACCCCAAGGTGAGAACTCCTCACTTTTATTTTAACTTCTAGTTTGAAATATATACTTGGATGCAGACAGTGCTTAGCAGCACCCGACACCCGTCGTCCACAGATCATGGACGACTTGTTTGTTTGATTGGTGTGTTGTGAAAATTGATTATGTGATGTGGATTGAATAATTATTTTATAGTTAAAAAAATAATTTTTAACGTGTATATAAAATAATTATTTATAAACAAATCGAACGGTTTGTTTATGTACACTCATTTGAAGGATATTGATTGGGACGACAAATCGTTCGAAACCCCACATGGGTATTGGGATTATATTTGATGTACACAAATCCCGATTGTTTAGTTGTATGTCAATCAATGGGTTGACAGACTGTGTAAGCGTTAATTATTTATATTTAATGCTTATGCAGTTGTATGGTGCACTTTGGATGATGGCGGATTATTTATCGTTGCTATTATATACATGTGTTGTATGGAATCCATATAATTAACATTATATTGTAATTGATTGGGCCTCATTCCAATTTGGAAAATAAAGAATATTATAAAATAAAGATTTATGTTTTGAATAGAATAAAAATTCATGTGTTGAATAAAGTAAATATTCATTTGTTGAATAAAAATATATATTCATATGTTGAATAAAAATATATATTAATGTGTTGAATAAAAATATATATATATTCATGTGTTGAAGAAAATATTCATTTGTTGAATAGAATAACGAAGTTATTGAAATATATATAAAGTCGTGTTGATTAGATATGCACCATTTTGACATGAACGATATCTATATCGATTTTCTTCATTTTTATAATGAATATCGAATAGAAATTGATTTCAAAATATAACGTTTTGAAAATATTATCATTTATAGATTAATGATATGGAATATTCAATTTTGATTTGAGATTGAATATGAAGTTGAAATCGTTTTTAAAACGAATTTAAAACGATTTATAAAATACGTTTTGAAAAGAAATCGCGAAAAATATAATATATATATATATATTATTTATAATGGCCTGAAAAGAACGCGCAGCGCTGTGGCAGTTCGCGAATTTCGACCTTTGACTTGGAATGGATATTACGGGAGACCCGACCGTCAGATTGTCCTAAAACTGGAACCGTTGGGTTCGTATCGAAAAGAGCTTTCTAACGAATATTAGAGATTTGAAATCTAACAGTTGGATTTGGAATTATGTCCAAATCAAATTTGGAAAAGGTCGTTGTAAGTGCAGTTCGATGACCGTTTGTGGAAATCGACTATACGTGCCTTAATAAAATTATTAAAATATAAATAATTTGTGTAAAATCATAAGAAATTATTTGGAAAGAATTGGGATGAAAAACTCCATATTTGAAAAGATAAAAATAGATTTTTATTGAAATAAACTAGTTTTGAACTAGAATTATAATCCAATTATTTTTGAAATAAATAAATTGGGTTTGAAAGGGTTTTAAAAGTAAACAGAATTTCCAATAATTGAATTGGAATGGATTTGAATCGAAATTGTCTTTGGAATATTACGATGTTGCATTTCGTGATTATACAGATATTGTTATGGAAATTTGAAAGATATATTTATATCGTTATTTCCAATATGATATTTGTTGGTCGTAGAATTTGATATTGAATATAAGCCGATATATTTTCTATTCAGAGCCTTGTATTTAATATCAAATGGGTTTTGGGTTTGTCGTGAATGGTGTCTTCATTAACACTGTTCTTAAACCTAGTTGAGAAAAAGATTAAATCTTTTTATATAGATTTAATGAAGTATACCAATTAAATGGTATTTAATTGGAATTGAATTTGAATTGGTTTTTGGGTTTATCATGAACGGTGTTTTAATTAACACTTGTTCTTTAACCCGATAATTAATGGAATGTGATTTTGGGTTGTCGTGAACGGTATTTTTAATAATACTGCTCTTAGACCCAACAGAGTTAAGAAAATCAGAAACTAACTGAAGATTAGTTAAGTTAAATGGTTTCTTGGGTATTGATCTGATGTTAGTTTCGGCCTTTGGGGTTATTACTTAGGGAATTGTTCACTTGCTAATTTACGATTAAAGGCTGATGGAATAGAATGTGATTTTGGGTTTATCGTGAACCGTGTTTTAAATGACATTGGTTCTTTGACCCAGTTAAAGATAGGATATAATTTCCTAAGTTAAATAATCATTGATATTGATTTTTGGGAAGATTAAAACCAAGTGGAGTTTCAATGAATCTTTAATCAGATTGAAATGATCAAGAATGGAGTATCACCAGTTTTGCTCCAGGCGACAGTTAAATCTTTAATTAGATTTGAACGTGAAATGGTAATTGAAACTACCGATAACACTGTGGTGTTAGATATGAAGTATTACCAGTTTTACTTCATGGGATCAAGAGGTTGGGATTGAGAAATTAAAACCAATGATTACCTCGGTAAGGTTCGCTGATCCCGACTAGTTTGGATAAACCATAATTTGGTTTGAATTGATGTCCAAAGGAAGATTAAAGAATGAATTTAAAGAATTTATCTTTGATAAAATTAATGGGAACATTTCCCAAAGTATAAGAATATTTGAATAAAAGAATATTCTAAATTGGAATGAGGCGTATGTTGTGTTTGTGTAACACTTGTTTATTATATACGCAAGTTATTCAGAAAGACCGAGTTTATCCCATTCTCAATGACTGATTCGACGATGTGTCGAGGATGACGACGGTGGTCGAAGACCGAAGGTCTTCACATCGTTTGGGTGATTACTGATGATCTTGATTGGGTTGTACACCCAAGAGGAGGAAATCAGTTGGTGATCGTCCAGACGTACTTGGAGATCGATGGATATGTGAGGAATAAGGTTCCTCTTGTTTCGTTCAGACCCAGATTGAACTTGTAGGGACTGTGTGTCTGACATTGGATTTTTCTCTGTGTTTATTGATCTCTATTAAATATACATCTGCATGGTGAAGGGGAATCCATTCCCTTACTTCACCCTTCTTTGAGACGTACGGGATCAGAGGTTGTATATCGATAGACATCAGTCGCATGGTTTGAATTGCCTGTGTGGCATGCCTAAGTGGCAGTTGATCAAAGCTTCTGTTGAAAAGCAAAGTCTTGTGGTTGATGATCAAAGCACCGCCTGTGTGGCATAGCTTTGTGTAACGTTGATTCGCGAGCCTCACACCCCGGTTGTGAACCAAAAACGGAAGAGGACATTAGGGAGGGCATGCGTTTCCTTCTAGCTAGGGTGGTGTCAATGACCTACTAGCCCTGACATTTATATTATTTTCACTTGTGTGGTTATTGGATTGCGAGGCGCCTCAGATATATCGGTGACTATGTGGAGCTGATGGAGTCATTTGGCCCATTGATGCCCCAAAGGGAGGGGAAACCCAGTATTCAGGCATTATAATACGCATCGGTGGACCGACCCTGACGATCCAAGAGGTAGTTGCAGCTGTTCCTAAGGGGCGGGCTAGAGCGCCTCGAATTCGGTAGAGGACGATCCCTTGCCTCGGTTCACAGATGGAAATCCAACTTCTGATAAGCGACTTTGCGGTTTTAGTTGTAAACCTATATATGGCGACATAGTGGTATGAGGCACTTATGCCGTCTATGATTGATACTTATGATTGAAATTGTTTTGACACTATACACTTATAGTAATAATAAAACATGAATTTTAGCGTATCAAGCATGCTTTGGCTATTATAAGGTAAAACCTTATCCTCCGGCTTGTGTTGCATTGTGTGATGGGACCTAGGTCTTATAATAGCTTCATTGTTCTTTATTTAGCACTGCGCTATTGTTTTATGCACTGGTATTCTTGGGAGGAAACCCGTTCCATGTTATACGGCGTGGTCCCTTGATTTACCTAACTTTAAAATAAAGATTAATAACTGTTTTAATTCTCACACCAGTCACATGACTGACCTGGAGTTTATTGTTTTAACCTAAACTCTGGGTCCCCTTATTTTCGACATGGGCAGCTAGTAGTTTTGGTTTTGCAGATTTATATTCACATGACCCTGATTTACAGCTGAAGCGGTATTCGGAAAGCTCTGTATCCGTGTATCTGTTCTCAGATGTGCTTTATATTGTTTTCTGCTGCGATGTATTTAAATGTAATTTAAACTTCTGATATCTTCTGTGTAATATTTATTAATACTCTGTAATATTCTTATATTCTAATGGAATTGTTGTAATTAACAATGTAATGTTCTTCTGTTTGCGTTCTGATTTGTTGTGTTCTCAATACAATCCGTTGTTTCCCATAAGGGGGATTTCGGGTCGTAACAGCTTGGTATCAGAGCTTTGGTTTACAAAGCTCAAAGAACAAGACACATTAGAACCATACGAAAGAATTCATCAGAGATTGGGTTAGTAATATCCAACGAGAATGACTCGTTAGAGATAGGATCAGTAGTATCCTAGAACGAGTGTGAAGAGTAGTGTTTTTGAAATAAAAGTGAAAACAAATTTTGTTTTGAATTTTTTTATTATTCGTATTTGAATATTTATTTGTATTGAATTTGGACAATCCAATATATAATTTTTTTGCCTATATGTCTGATCCACGTGTATTCGAAGTTTTAATATACTGGATAGATATAGAATCACACTCTAGTCGCCCGAAGATGGTTCTGATGATCGCTATCGTACGTACATCATCATAATTTATATTCGAGTTTCGAAAGTGGGATTTCTGTATATTTCCAATTAGCTGGTGTGAGAACCAAAGCTAGATAGCGCTTATTGTTGTGAATTGGCATCAAAAATCTGATTCTTCGACTATGTATCAAAGTTATGAATTTGAAAAGCTAATCAACTAATTGATTCCTGGTTGTGTTTGATTAATTAAATGTTGAACCATTTAGCAAATTGTACCAAATAGTGAATTGTATTGAAAGTTTGTCGCATTTGCATACGTATACATGTACTTACATTGAACAGGTCATAGCAAGGAGGCTAGAAAAGAGGAATAAAATTGTTTGCCCGAAAAATAGGTACATGTTTATTGTATTTCTTGGGTTTTTGATGATTTTATGAGCCGATTGGCTAGCCGCTTGGATGTTTCTTTTTCTTTTTGGATTGGTGAGGGCCGTGGGAGGCTATTTGAAATATCCCGAAGCTCCCGGTGCAGGGGAGGTTATGGCGAAATTTTTCGAAAATTTAGGGTGTTACCCAAATTTTTGAAAAATTTGAGAAGTTCTTAGAAACTGAAAAGTTAAAGAACTTAAGCCGTAAAGAAAATAGCGAAAGTTGAGTTGATTAGCTAAATAACTTTCAGCTTTGTTCCTTTTTAGGGACGAAAAGTTCTAAGTGGGGGAGATTGTAATAACCCGTAAATCTGAGCCAATTTAAAATTTTTATTTTGGCAATTTTGATGAATTTTGAATATTTAAAATGAATTATTTGAAATAATAACGACAATAAATTTATTTTGAATAGAATTAGAACGTATATATTTATATAGATCATGGTTAGAATATAAATATTTTATTTTAATTATATAACGAGCCTGAAATGGCGCGATAGTTCGAAAATTCGATTTCAAAATTCAAATGAATGTGCAGGATGAATAATAAGCCGGATTTTAGTGAAACCAAATTTATTAGAATCTATTTCAAAATATCTTTCCAGTGAAACCGAAAAATTGAAATTTCATAGAGGGAAACAAAAGTTACGTCCAGTTGAAAATTCAGAATAGTCGCTATGGAATTTTGGCCCTTAAAAATGAAAATTTTACAAACGACCTCGATTTTCGACAAAACCACTTTTGTTGGATCTGGGATGTCTAGTTATTGCTAGATTCCAAAATTCGTAATTTTCTGAATCAATATGTGAGCCTGGCAAAAGAAAACGTGTTTTGACTGTTTCAGTCAATTTCGATCGAAAAGAAAATGGTCATTTTTCAAACGGTCTTCAAATTTGACGAAATTAATTTTGTTCGGATCGTATCGTCAATACAAATATAGAAATATTTTTTTTGGAATTTTTAGAATCAGTATGTGGCCCCGGTAAATTAAAATGTGCGTTTGAATTTAAAATATAATGAATTATATTTTAAATTTGACAGAAACTGATCGCAACAGCCGAATTGGGTTGCGAAACATATCCCATTGTGTCCGTAATGGCGGTATTTAGCTAGGGCAACAGTCGTGGGTTTGATTTGGAGATTGGATTATTAAACGAAGATTTTTAGAATTAAAATAAATAATTAATTAAAATGGGATTGTTTATAAAAGGGAAACCCTAGTCCCCTCATACCCTTTTCTGCACGCCGCCACTCCAAGGAACCAACGGCGGATTTTCTTCAATTGCTTTCCCCTTTCATTCTCCCAGTCTGCTCAAAAATTTTCCAAACTCCAAAAACAAAATCGTAAAGCTCTCTACACTCTATACATCCATACCGGAATGATCATGTTTTTCGAAGGACCGCGTTCGAATTTGCTATGCAAAATCAGTTCATTCGAACTGAAATTGGGGCGTCGGGGCAGGTTCGAGCTCGGCGTCGAGCTGGGAGGAGCGAGGTAGCGCATAGGCGCACGACGTGGAAGGGCTTGATCAAATTCCAGTGGTCAGTCCTCGGAGCATCGATGATGGGTTCCGCATGAAGAATCCTGGAAGAGAAACGCGACAGCCTGATAAGGAAGAAAGGTTTACACTGTTAAACCAATATTATTGGCTAATTAATTATTTAATTAGTTTAATAAGTTAATTAATTTATAAATCTTTTTAATAAAAATATCCTTGTCTTAAAAATAAAAATGTCTGTTTTAAAAATATAATTGTCATGGTTTCAAAAAAATAAAAATACCATGGTTTTAAAAATATAACTAGGATTGTTTTTTTTAATATAAACATTGTGTTAAAAAGACTGATATTATATAAATAACATAATTAAAAAGATATGGGTTTATATATATATAATGTTTGAAATCAAAATATGGTTTTTTTAAAAATAATTAAACACAGTTTAAAAATAGAAAAGGATTAAAATATATATGGCATTAATTTTATAAAATATATATAGCATGAAAAATATAATAGTTAGGAATGTGATTTTTATTTTAAAAAGTAACGATATAAAAATTTGATTTCTTATTATATGAATAACAAAAGTAAAATGTGATTTTTATTTTAAAAAGTAGCGATATAAAGATATGATTTTGATTATGGGAAGAACGAGATAAAAATATGATCTTTTTAATGTAAACATCGTATAAAAGAGGTGATCTTTGTAGAAGTAGCGTTATAAAAATAAAAATTTTATAACGAAGTAGAGATGTAAAAAACATGATTTTTTGTATATAAAACTGAATAATAAAAATGTGACTTTTACTATGAACAGAGTGACATAGATTGTGATGGAACAGACAGTAATCAAAAGAAAATCCAAACCAACGTCCGCTAAAGAATGGCGGAGTGGAACCCCAAGGTGAGAACTCCTAACTTTTATTTTAATTTCTAGTTTGAAATATATACTAGGATGTAGACGGTGCTTAGCAGCACCCGACACCTGTCGTCCAAAGACCATGGATGACTTGTTTGTTTGATTGGTGTGTTGTGAAAATTGATTGTGTGGTGTGGATTAAATAAATATTTTATAGTTAAAAATATAATTTTTAACCTGTATATAAAATAAATATTTATAAACAAATCGGATGGTTTGTTTATGTACACTCATTTGAGGGATATTGATTGGACGATAAATTTTACACATCGCCCAACTACACAAATAAAAATCTGTGTTTGTTGACTGAAACCCCACACGGGTATTGGGATGATATTTGACGTACACTAATCCCGATTGTTTAGTTGTATGTCAGTCAATGGGTTGACAGACTGTGTAAGCGTTAATTATTTAAATTTATTGCTTATGCAGTTGTGTGGTGCACTTTGGATGATGGTTGATTATTTATCATTGCTATTATATACATGTGTTTTGTAGAATCCATATAAATAACATTATATGGTAATTGATTGGGCCTCATTCCAATTGGGAAAATAAGGAATATCATAGAAGAAAATTCATGTGTTGAATAGAATAAAAATTCATGTGTTGAATAAAGTAAATATTCATATGTTGAATAAAAATATATATTCATGTTTTTAATAAAAATATATATTCATGTGTTGAATAAAATATATATATATATATATATTCATGTGTTGAAGAAAATATTCATTTGTTGAATAGAATAACGAAGTTATTTAAATATGTATAAAGATGTGCTGATTAGATATGCGCCATTTTGACGTGAATGATATCTATATTGATTTTATTCATTTTTATAATGAATATCGAATAGAAATTGATTTCAAAATATAACGTTTTGAAATTATTATCATTTATAGATTAATGATATGGAATATTCAATTTTGATTTGAAATTGAAAATGAAGTTGAAATCATTTTTAAAACGAATTTAAAACGATTTACAAAATATATTTTGAAAAGAAATCGATGAAATATAATATATATGTATCTATATATATATTATATATAATGGCCTGAATAGAACGCGCCGCGCTGTGGCGGTTCGTGAATTTCGACCATTGACTTCGAATGGATATTACGGGAGATCCGACCGTCGAAATCTCCTAAAACCTGAACCGTAGGGTTCGTATCGAAAAGAGCTTTCTAACGAATATTAGATATTGGAAATATAACCGTTGGGTTTGGAATTATGTCCAAATCAAATTTGGAAAAGGTCGTTATAAATGTAGTTTAATGGCCGTTTGTGGAAATCGACTGTACGAGCCTTGATAAAATTATTAAAAATAGTAATAGTTTGTGTAAAATCATAAGAAATGATTTGGAAAGAATTGGGATGAAAAACTCCATATTTGAAAAGATAAAAATAGATTTATATCGAAATAAACTAGTTTTGAACTAGAATTATAATCCATTTATTTTTGAAATAAATAAATTGGATTTGAAAGGGTTTTAAAAGTAACCAGAATTTCCAATAATTGAATGGGAATGGATTTGAATCGAAATTGTCTTTGGAATATTTCGATGTAGGATTTCGTGTTTATACAGATATTGTTATGGAAATTTGAAAGATATATTTGTATCATTATTTCCAATACGATATTTGTTGGTCGTAGAATTTGATATTGAATATAAGACGATATATTTTCTATTCAGAGCCTTGTATTTAATATCAAATGGGATTTGGGTTTGTCGTGAATGGTGTCTTCATTAACATTGTTCTTAAACCAAGTTGAGAAAAAGATTAAATCTTTTTATTTAGATTTAATGAAGTATACCAATTAAATGGTATTTAATTGGAATTGAATTTGAATTGATTTTTGGGTTTATCGTGAACGGTGTTTTAAATAACACTTGTTCTTTAACCCGATAATTAATAGAATGTGATTTTGGGTTGTCATGAACGGTATCTTTAATAATACTGTTCTTAGACCCAACGGAGTTAAGAAAATCAGAAACTAAATGAAGATTAGTTAAGTTGAATGGTTTCTTCGGTATTGATCTGATATTGGTTTCGGCCTTCGGGATTATTACTTAGGGAATTGTTCACTTGCTAATTTACGATTAAAGGCTGATGGAATAGAATGTGATTTTGGGTTTATTGTGAACTTTGTTTTAAATGACATTGGTTCTTTAACCCAGTTACAGACAGGATATGATTTCCCTAGTTAGATAATCATTGATATTGATTTTTGGGAAGATTAAAACCAAGTGGAGTTTCAATGAATCTTTAATTAGATTGAAATGATCGAGAATGGAGTATCACCAGTTTTGCTCCAGACGATAGTTAAATCTTTAATTAGATTTGAACGTGAAATGGTAAATGAAACTACCGATAACACTGTGGTGTTAGAAAATGAAGTATTACCAGTTTTACTTCATGGGATGAATAGGTTGGGATTAGGAAATTAGAATAAATGATTACTTCGGTAAGGTTCGTTAATCTCGACTAGTTTGGATAAACCATAATTTGGTTCGAATTGATTTTCAAAGGAAGATTAAAGAATAAATTTAAAGAATTTATCTTTGATAAAATTAATGGGAACGTTTCCCAAAGTATAAGAATATTTGAATAAAAGAATATTCTGAATTGGAATGAGGCGTATGTTGTGTTTGTGTAACACTTGTTTATTATATACGCGAGTTATTCAGAAAGACCGGGTTTATCCCATTCTGAATAACTGATTCGGCGATGTGTCGAGGATGAAGATGGTGGCCGAAGACCAGAGGTCTTCACATCGTTTGGGTGACTACTGATGATCTCTATTGGGCTGTACACCCAAGAGGAGGGAATTAGTTGGTGATCGTCCAGACGTACTTGGATGTAATAACCCAGAAATCCGAGCCAATTTAAAATTTTTATTTTGGCAATTTTGATGAATTTTGAATATTCAAAATAGATTATTTTAAATAATAACGACAAGAAATTTATTTTGAATAGAATTAGAACGTAGATATTTATATACGTCGTCGTTAGAATATAAATATTTATTTTAAATTATAAAAGGAATTGAAAATGGCGCGGTAGTTTGATAATTCGATTTCAAAATTCAAATGAATGTATCTGGTGCAAAATAAGCCGGATTTTAGCGAAACCAAAAATATCAGAATCAAGTTGATAATATCTTTCCAACGAATCCGAAAAATTGAAATTTCTTAGTGGGAATAAAAAGTTATGTCCAAATGAAAATTCCGAATAGTCGCTATGGAATTCTGGCCCTTAAAAATGGAAATTTTGCAAACAACCTCGGATTTCAACGAAACCACTTTTGTTGGATCCGTGATGTAAAATTATTGCTAGGTTTCAAAATTCGTAATTTTTCGAATCAATATGTGAGCGTGGCAAAGGAAAACGCATTTGACCGGTTTTAGTTGATTTTAATCGACTGGAAAATGGCCATTTTTCAAACGGTCTCAAAATTCAACGAAATTAGTTTTGTTAGGACCGTATCGTCAATACGAAGTTAGAAAATATTTTTCGGGAATTTTTCTAGTTAGTATGTGGCCCCGGTAAATTGAAATGTGCGTTTAAACTAAATATATATGGATTAATACTTTAAATTTGACGGAAACTGATCAAAACGATAGAATTGGCCTATGTAACATATCCCATTGTGTTCGGAATGGGAGTATTACGCTAGGGACGACAGTCCGTGAGTTCGAATTCGAGTTCGAAATAGAAAGTTGCTTTTTGAAAGTTAAATATAATAAAATATATAAAATATTATAAAACCCCTATACTCTCTTCCCCCTTTCTCCCTTAACAGTCAACGTAGAAGTAAAATGAATAAAAAGGGGGGGACAACCAAATCGATCGACAGCCGCCCCTTACCACCACCGCACCCCCTCCGGTGCTGCGCCACCCTCCTCCTCCTCGCCATCGGCCTCCTCAGTCAGCCCACCTTCGCGATCGACGAGCCCCCAAACCCCACCGCGGCACCAAATCCGCCACCCAACCCCTATAGCCGCCGCCCCCTGCAAGGACCCACCTCTGCCTGACATAACCCCTCCGCCCTCCTTTCTCTCTCCCCTTCCTCGTCCAAGAAACTTGCGCCACCCAAACACGAATGGGAACCACCGCTGCCCTTTCCAGAGTCGCAACCGGTCAGTGATCCACCTCCGACGACCACTGCAGACCTCTAGCGCCCTTCAGCCCTTCTATAGTGAGTTTTTTATTTTAATTTAATGGAAAAAATATGATTCTTTATTTGTTTAATGTTATGGTTTTTATTCGTATGTAGTTATGTTCTTTCGTGGCATAAAGAAATGATTTTTTTTACGATGTGATAAGTTTAGATTTTTAATGCTATAAAGTTATGATTTTTAATATCATAAATGTTATATTTTTAAATATGAAAAGGTTATATTTTTATATATAGAGAAAGTATAGATTTTTATATATAATAGCGATATAAAATATAATCTTTTATGTGCATGGAACAATATAAAAATTCGATCTTTAAATATGAAGTAGAAATGTAAAAATATAATTTTTATATTGAAAGAAGCGTTGTAAATACATATGAAGTAGAAATAAAAATGTGATTTTTACTTGTTGAAATGAAGTGATAAAACCATAATTTTTATTATGAACAGCATGAAAAGAACTGCATTGGAATTTCAAACAAATCCAAACGGTTCAGCAGTTCAGAAGCAAAGCACAACGGAGTGGAATCCTCTGTGAGAACTCCTCACTTTTATTTTTATTTCTAGTTGAAATATATACTAGGATGCAGACCGTGTTTAGTAGCACCCGACACCCGTCGTCCACAGACCATGGACGGCTTGTATGCTTGTTTGTTTGATTTTGATGTGTAGTTGATTGTGTAATGTGATGTGAAATGAAATAAAATATTTATATAGTTAAAAATATTTTATAGTTGAAAATAGAATTTTTAATGTGTATATGAAATGAAATAAATTAATATAAACAAAACGAACGATTTGTTTATATACACACATTTGACTGATATTGATTGGGACGATAAATTTTACACATCGCCCAACTGAACAAATAAAATCTATGTTTGATTGATTGAAATCTCACACGGGTATTGGGATGATATATGACATACACTAATCCCAATAATTAGTTGTATGTCGATTGATTGATTGACACACTGTTATGAGCATTAAATATTTATATTGATGCTTATACAGTGTAGAATGCACTTTGGATGATGGTTGATTATTTGTCATTGTTGATATATACATGCGTTGTATGGAAATCCATAGAAATAAAATCTATGGTAATTGATTGGGCCTCATTCCAATTTTGAAATAGAATATTTGAAATAGAAATATATAAAGGCGTGTTGATTAGATATGCGCTATTTTGACGCGAACGATATTTATATCGATTATATTCGTTTTTATAATGAATATTGAAAAGTGATTTCAAAATCGAATATTTTGAAATGAAATTCGAATTAAATTAAATTGAAACGAATTAGAATTTGAATTGAATTTAAACGAATTAGAATTCGAATTGAATGAAAAATAAAATGAATTCGAATCGAATTGAAATTGAATTGAAATCAATTTGAAATGAAATTCGAATTAAACTGAATTGAAACGAATTAGAATTCGAATTGAATTGAAAAAAATGAATTCGGAATGAATTGAAATTGAGTAGAAATGAATTCGAACTGAAATTGAATAGAATTGAATACGAACATAAATTGAATTAAAAATCGATTTGAATTGAAATCAATTTGAAATGAATTTAATACGAATTTATAAGGAAAAATTCAATTTTGATTTAAATTTGAAATGAAGTTGAAATCGTTTTGAAAATGAATTTAAAACGATTTATAAAATATGTTTTAAAAGGAAATCGACGAAATATATATAATATATATTATATATATAATGGCCTGAATAGAACGCGCTGCGCAGCGGCAGTTCGCGAATTTCGACCATTGACTTCGAATTGACGTTGCGGGAGATCCGACCGTCGGATTCTCCTAAACCCGGAACCGTTGGGTTCGTATCGAAAAGTGCTTTCTAACGGATATAGAAATTAGAAATCTAACGATGGATTTGGAATTATGTCCAAATCAAATTTGGAAAAAGTCGTTGTAAGTGTAGTTCGATGGCCGTTGATGGAAATCGACTGTACGGGCCTTGATAAAATTATTAAAAATAGTAATAATTTGTGTAAAATCATAAGAAATGATTTGTGAAGAATTGGGATGAAAAACTCCATATTTGAAAAGATAAAAGTAGATTTTTATCGAAATGAACTAGTTTTGAACTAGAATAATAATTTATTTATTTTTAAAATAAATAAATTGGATTTGAAATGGTTTTGAAAATAACCAGAATTTCCAATAATTGAATTGGAATGGATTTGAATCGAAATTGTCTTCTGAATATTTTGATGTTGGAATTCGTGATGATACATATATTGTTATGGGAATTTGAAAGATATATTGATATCGTTATTTCCAATACGATATTTGTTGGTCGTAGAATTTGATATTGAATATAAGCCGATATATTTTCTGTTCAGAGCCTTGTATTTAATATCAAATGTGATTTAGGTGTGTCGTGAATGGTTTCTTCATTAACATTGTTCTTAAACCCAGTTGAGAAAAATATTAAATCTTTTTATTTAGATTTAATGAAGTGTACCAATTAAATAATGTTTAATTGGAATTGAATTAACAGTGTTTTAAATAACACTTGTTCTTTAACCCGATAATTAATGGAATGTGATTTTGGGTTGTCGTGAACGGTATCTTCAATAATACTGTTCTTAGACCCAAAGAGTTAAGAAAATCATAAACTAACTGGAGATTAGTTAAGTTGAATGGTTTCTGGGGTATTGATCTGATGTCGGCTTCGGCCTTCGGGGTTAATACTTAGGGAATTGCTCACTTGCTAATTTACGGTTAGGGACTGATTGAAAGGTAATTTTGGGGTTTATCGTGAACCGTGTTTTAAATGACACTGATTCTTTAACCCAGTTAAAGATTAAAACTAAGTGTAGTTTTAATGAATCTTTAATTAGATTGAAAAGATCGAGAGTGGAGTATCACCAGTTTTGCTCCAAGCGATAGTTAAATCTTTCATTAGATTTGAACGTGAAATGGTAATAGAATTTACCGATAACATCGTGGTGTTAGATATGAAGTATGACCAGTTTTACTTCATGGGATAAATAGGTTAGGATTGGAAAATAAAATAAATAATTACTTAGGTGTGGTTCGCTAATCCCGACTAGTTTGAATTGATATTCAAAAGAAGATTAAAGAATAAATATTAAAGAATTTATCTTTGATAAAATTAATGGGAACCTTTCCCTAAGAATGTGAGATTTACAAACTAACTGTTGATTAGCTAAGAAGAATGGTTTCCTGGGTATTGATATGATGTTGGTTTCGGCCTTCGGGGTTAATATTTGGGGAATTGTTCCCTTACTAATTTACGGTTAGTGACTGATGAATTGGAATGAGGCGTATGTTGTGTTTGTGTAACACTTGTTTATTATATACGCAAGTTATTCAGAAAGATCGGGTTTATCCCATTCTGAATAACTGATACGACGATAAGTTGAAGATGAAGACGGTGATCGAAGACCGGAGGTCTTCACGTCATTTGGACAATTACTAATGATCTTGATTGGGTCGTTCACCCAAGATGAGGGAATCTGTTGGTGGTAGTCCAGACATACTTGGAGATCGATGGATATGCGGGGTACTAGGGGCCTCCGGTTTCATTCAGACCCAGAACGGACTTGTAAGTGGATTATGTGTCTGACATTGGATATCATTCTGTGTGATTGATGGATATCGGTTGCATGGAGTGGTTTGCCTGTGTGGCATGCTAAGATGCAAATGAT
>CM060916.1:89617500-89672500 GCA_030737875.1 Allium sativum | reverse complement strand
CGGAATAGGGGGTGCCATATACTCCCCCCAATCTCTTTCTCTCTCTCTCTCTCTATACACACACACACACACATATATATATATATATATATATATATACACACAAATATATATATGTGTGTGTGTAGGTTGATGCTTGAAAAGAAATTGATTTATGTAAGTAAATGATGCCACATGAAGTCACTGTTGATTCATATGGAAGCATTGTTTTTACTGATCAAGATTAACGAAACAAATTGTTTCCTTTGCATGCCTACATCACATTTCTTCATTTAAATAGTTAGCATTCAGTAATCAAACTATGACTAAAGAAGCAAATTTATATTCATTAGCATGTATTTAAGCACAATTTCAATACTATGCTTTGAATCAAATATACACCCAAACAAAGCGTACTTCAAACTCCACCTGAAACTAACATCCATCTAATCGAAGATAATACAAACTGGATACTTAACTAATGAGTTTGGGCAATGCCACCGCCCTTTGCTCTTTGACTATGAGCTCTAATAAAGTCTCGTCCGTCTATGAAGTGTTGAAAGTGTCCAATCAAAAATACAAAAGCTAGCAATCCAGCATGCACGGAGAATACAACTATAAGCTCCAACTATATTTTTCTCCCACTCATTATGCCATCATGTGGCATCTACAAACAAAATTAGCGAATCAAGTTTGAGCAATGCTCAACCTTAGTGAAAGGTAATAACTTAGCAAGCACATCTGTTGCATTACTCTTTGTGTGATTTTTTTTGTGGACAAACCAACTTTTCTTCACTCGTAGCTACAAGAAATGATTTCCTAACATATGTTTTGTCGTCGAGCTAGAAGCCAAAACTTCCAACTGAATTGCATATTGACTACCGAAACAAATCATCATGATATTATATACAATCAAACAGTCAACCAAAATTCATCAAATCCAAGATAATATACACAGATACTTACCTAATGAGCTTCAACAATGTTACCGCCCATTGCACTTTGATAATGAGCTTTGACAAGTCTCGTCTGCCAACAAGCGTTGAAAGTATCCAATCCGTAATGCATAAGCAAGCTATCTGGCATACATAAGAAGAATGCTACATATCCCATACGTGCTTGCGCATCAAGTGACATCTAACATCTAAATAAGTGAATCAAGTTTGAGTAATGCTCGAACATAACAAAATGCAACTACTTATCAAAGATGTCTGCTACATTATCATTTACGTGAATCTTCTGTAGACGAACAAACTTTTCTTCGCACATAGCTATAACAAAAGGTTCATTTATCTTTATATGTTTTGTCCTAAAGGGCAAAAGCCAAAATCTTCAACTGAATTGTACTTTGTCTATCACAATTAGTTACCATGATATCATGTAAATATCCATAATCACATAATAATCGCTTCAAATAAAGTACCTTCATAGCTATTTCAGTAGCTACCAAACAAGCATTTGCAGTAGACAATGCAGATACGGTTTACAACCATGCCCTCCAACCGATAGTAGTACCGTCAAAAGTAATTATACATACAGCGGATGACTTCCCTTAATCTATCTCTCAACATAATTTAAATCACGGTAACCAACCAAATTGTAACCTTTTCCATCATAAAAAACAAGTTCATAATCTGATGTTTCTTTAAGATATCTCAAAGTAACTTTAATGGCTTTTCAACTAGATTTCTCATGATTAACTATGTAGTGACTAACCACTCCAACAGATTATGCAATACTGGATCTAGCATACAACAAATTTCCAACTGCATTAGCATATGGTACATTTGTCTTATTAATCTTGTCTTCATCAAAGATCGGAGAGCCTTATTTAGATATTGTTCGTGTACCAATGACCTTTGTCATCTCCATGTTACACCGAGCAAGCACTCTACTGATACAAATGACTCAAATTTACATGTTTACCTTCCCACTTTCCTTCGGTAATCTTCTCGTTAATGGATGAGTATGGAAACTAATTTATAATATGAATAACAATTGAAATAGCCTCGAATCGAAAACTCAAGCAAGTCTACAGTCGATCTCAAGCACAGAGATTTTTCAAGTAGACTCATCTTTATTTGTTCTGCAACCTCATTAAACTGTGCGGACCCCATGTATGGTAAAATGTCTCATAATTTTACACTATTTACAACAACAAAGGAACTCCTTTGAGACATTCAACGGGATTGTCGAACATTGAAATCTTTAATTTCTTCTTGTTAGGTCATCAACAGCAGCCAACCAAATATCAATTTTCTCAACCACTTCCAATTTGACTTTCATTACATACAAATTCAATCTGATGTTTCTTTAAGATACGTCAGAATAACTTTGACGACTTCCCAATGAGATTTCTCTAGTGACTTACCAGCCTAACATGTGCAATATCAAATCTAGCATAAATCAAACTTCCAGCTGCATCAGCATAGGGTATGTTTTTTATTTAAATATTGTCTTCATCAGAGACAAGAGTAGTTTTTTCAAAAAGCAATAGGTGTACGAATGACCTTTTATCAACTCCATGCTAAACCGAGCAAGCAATTTACTAATATGGTAAACCAACAAATAACTCAAGCTTACATGTTAACCTTCCCATTCTTCATTTGTTATGTTCTTATTGATGGATGAACCTGGAATTTAATATGAACAACAATTTAAATAGCTTCATCCTAAAAGCCTTTAAGCAAGCCCGAAGACAGATAAGAGTTTTCAAGTAGAATTATATTCATTTTTTCGCAGCCTCATTACACTGTGGGCTTCATGTGTCATAAAATATCTCCTGATACCATGTGCAGTTAAAGCGTTTAGCGGATTCAATGCGGCGAAGATCCAAAAATTGTAGCATGGATATAGCTGGACTCTAGACTAGCACATAAAGCTTTTATTTATGTTTTAAGAACATAAAAACGATAATTAAATGAAAATTTAACACTCAATTTAACTATAATTAGTCCATTATTAATTTTTTAAAAACATATGCAAATACTTGTAAATAAACGTAAACTACTATTTAACTTAATTAAATTAAATTGGATATTGGAGTATTTTAGCTTCTATAAATATAAGTTAAAAAAATCAATTGAAAAACCTAAATTTATAATTTTTATAATGTATAAATGTCATTATTCAGTTCATTTATTTTATCAAATATGTAGCGGGAATAGCGTGATATAGCGGAAATAACAGGACATATTGGTAACAGCGGAAATAGCGAAGCTTAAAGCAGAAGACTATAGATGTTATTTGGGAAAAGCATAGCGGCAGAAATCCGCTACGGGATATAACGAGTTTATAACGGAGGAACTGCGGGGTATTAACTGCACAGTTAATACCATATTATTTACATCCATTAAGGAACCTCTTTCAGAATCGAAACTCGAATTTTCATTTCTTCTCATTTGGTCTTCAATAAGAGCCAATCAAGCTTTAAAATTTTCAAACATTTCTTATTTGCTTTTCATTGATACACCCATACTTGCACATGTGGTCATCAATGTATGATACATATAGAGCTCCTTCAACGAGGGTCGTAGGAACCGATCCTTAAGCATTTGAACAAACATAGTCGACTACCCTCCTAGATTTTGCTTACCAACGCCAAATGATACTCTCGTCTACTTAGCCAATACACACTATTGACAAAAATCCACTCTAATCATCTTCCTTTTGTGAAACGATTCTTAGTTCTTTTTTAAACTGTAACCTAATCTAAAATACCAAAGTCTACAAGCATTCAAGTCTTTAACACTATCAACTCCCATGCACAACTCCTAAGTACAACGGTGCCCTTAAGAAAATACAAATTCTGGATCGTAATAACATTCAAAACCATAAGTCTCCCTCAAACCTGCAAGCTACCTCTCTCAAAAGTAATCTTGCATGCCAACGATGCAAACTGACCAAAGAAGATCATAGATTTTTAAATGCTTGGAATACAGTGAAAATTGCTTACTATACAACTGAACCCGCAACAAATAAATTTCAAAGACGTACATATTACATTATTGTTCATAAGAATTGCATTTTTCTCCTCATTGCCGTAAAAAGAGAAGTAATTCTTATTAAACAACATGAAAAAATTCTTTAGAGTCTAGAAAGCAACGATCCGAAACATCTGAAACTACTGCAATCGAACCATCACTACTGCCATTTTCCACCGCAATGGATGAACCAACCACTTCCGTGTTTAAGTCCAGACAATCTATCCTTGAATGATATGGTTCCATGCAATAACGATACATACCATCTCTAGACTTACTCCGTTAACCGAGCTTCTTGAAATTGGAACTCCCGCTAAAAGTTCTTTCCTTGTCATTCCTACATCTCTCAACAGACAAGTCTTGACTACTACCTTCACTATTGTCATCGACACTAAAGTCTTTCATATGGTCATGCAATTTTCACTAAGCATACTATGTTCCACATAAACCAATGTTAGGATATTTACGTCAAATGAGACTGTTGACACAACTAGCATATTGCACGAATGCTGCAGAATCATGGTATTCTGCTTCTTGCCTATTTTCAAATTAACAAACTTCATCTACATCAGCAAAAGATCAAACACTTAGGTGATATAATTAAAGCAATATTTTTATCTTATATGTAATAACGGTCCTCGACAACATCAAACAGTTGGTAAGGAACTTTTCCACGTAGAGATCTTCCGACTACATACAAATATCCCTATCGTTGGTTTCATCACTATTTTTGATAGTAATGTTTTCTCTCATAAAAGGTGGTGCCTGGCGCAACGGTAAGGTTACCCGGCTGGTAATCTGGAGCGCGCAGATTCGAGTCCCGGCCTCTTCACATATGTGAGGGAAAGGCTTTGGCACTAATCGACCACCCCCAGAGCCCGGAAAGCCGTGAGAATAGTACCAGGATGGGAGACTGACCTGGGAAGTCCTCTCGCGCTTGAGTACGGAAGCCTTTGGCACTGGGTATCCACCAATGTTTTCTCTCATAGCAAATAGCAAAGTAGTAAAATCATATTCCTCTATCTCCTCCAATTCAACAATTGAAATATCTAAAAATACAACAACAACAACAAAGCCATATATCCCAAACAAGTTGGGGTTGGTTAGATATGGAACCCAAAATAAAAATAAAAATAAAAGAAATAATACTGATAATAATATATATATGGGTTTAAAATAACCAAACAGATAAAAAGACGTCTGAAAAGGGTTTTTTTTGTTTTAAAAAAAAAGTAAAAAGGTTCAATAAAAGTAAAATAACATCTAAAATAGTAATAAAAAGTAAAAAGGTTCAACAAAAGTGGAAAAAAAAGTCTAAAATTATCAAACAGATTAAAAAAAAAAAATCCTAAAGTTCTGGTACATGGATTGCCAACTTCCATGCACTCCTATCCCCTACCAACTCCTCAGATATACTCCAATTACTTAAATCCCTCTTTATTATCTTCTCCCATGTCATTTTAGGTCGACCTCTAACTCTCTTTGGACCTTCGGTGCGGCCTATAATTCCAACGCGTACAGGTGCATCGTATGGTCTACGTTGGATAATGTCCAAACCATCACAAGCGGTATTGGACTAACCTCTCTTCAATAGGTGCAACTCCAAGTTTCTCCCGAATATCCTCACTTTCGGACGCCACATAAAAAAATATCACGTTAAGCGGTATTGAAATATCTAAAAATAAATAAAAAATTTATCAGACTCAAACATCACGTGATGCTCATGATTTCTCCACATCATTGTCTTAAACTTCCTTTATCACTTCTCAAAACCATCGTCTCCATATTACTTTTTAATCATCAATTGGGAAACGGACGCCACATACAAGCCTCTAACATAGTGTGCGGTTCAACTACTAGAGCCGAAAAAACCTTTGATATATTCTCATCCACTGGATCTACCCTTCCAACACAGTTTATCTTACAACAAACCTTACATCTATAACACCAGCTATTTGGGAAATTTTGCCGGTAATATCAAATCTAAATGAAACCCTATGTAATATGTATGTTATGTCACATGTGTCAAACAAGTTGAATAATCAAACTAAATTCAGCAATACACTATTAAACGCAAGCAAAATACAAACAACATAAAGTAAATATGACCTTAACTTGTTGGAGAATTATGGATTAGTTGTTGTTGCTGCAAATATGATACAAAGATTTATAGTGGTTCTATTACCGACGAAATAGCGCATATCTCCTTTGAATAAGAGAATTTTATTAATATTTTTCAAGACGATTACAAGATTCTGATGTGCTTACTTCAATGGAGAAAAATATGAGAACAAAAGGAACTTAAACTGGATAGAATTGCCTTAGCCTCTAACGAATGGCTGCATTTATATAGAGATTGATGCTTAAGTTGAAATTGATTTACGTTCATAAATCAATGTCACATGACTCACATTAATTCATCATTTATTCACATGGAGTCACATATATTTTTCAATTTTCAATTTGTTCTACAACGCAAACGTATCATAGCGTGCCCTTATTAATCAATTGATTACGGAATTGATTAACCATCTTCATCTCCCAAAATCAGTTCTCTCCATGTAAAATAATTACTTGTCTTTTTTTTAATGCAATAAATTTACATCCAATTGACCAGATTGTGACTAAAGATACCATTTATACTCTCTAAGACATGTCTAAGTCACAAGTTCAACATGTGTATGATTTATTTAATGAATAAACCATATAAAGGTATTGAATGCATAAAAAACAAACCCAAATCCATTTTACTGGTATGAACCTGATTATATACATCACTATATATGGTAGTAGGTTTGTTTCTTTACTAAATATATCATCATTATCGCTTTAATCATAATCTTAGTTCCAACCAATACTTCCACTCTTAATTCTGAACCCTAACCCCATTTTAGATTTATACTTGAATTCAATCCTAACCTTTATGCATTTGCAAAATCATGTGTTATAAAATAAAATCATGACAGTCTGTTTTACTATTTTATAGACATCACCTAAACAATTTTTTTGAAATAATATTAATTATATTACATGTATTTAATAATGGAAATATCCACTTGATTCGACTTCAAAAAAAATTGTTCTATTATTAGAATATATCATGGTTGCAGTTAATATCATATTCATTGTTGAGGAAAGCCAATTAGAGGCCTAAGCTAGCCGACAGGAGACCGGAGAGGTTGGAATCATGAATAGATTTTGAGTGGATTGTTCTTAGGATCGTAGGATTTCATCGAAAACCGGAATACGAAATCGATGGTTCAGTCATACGTCCACAAACCAATTTTATGCTTTATCCTATGTGCATGTCAGGATTGTTGGTTCGATATGATATTCACGATCATTTCAATGCGTGATGGATTCAAGTGTTAGTTCCGCGACTATGGAATTGCGAATTCGTAAACTTAAAATTTACAATTGAATTTTGTGTTGTTCGAGTTCACTACTACATAACGTAAACGTTGAATGTTCATATCAAATCGACCATCGTATTTCACAATAACCTCGATCTGATCCAAGCTCACAACCACACCAACCTATCGAAATTTTCCAGTTTGGCATCAAATCCGAATTTGTCTAAGTCATCGGATTCGTATTTTTCAATTTTTGCATCAGATCCAAAAATTTCTAAGTCCTCGGATCCAAAATCTTCCAGCTCCACCACCTCGCTTTCTCTCCCTTTCACTTCAACGATCCCTCACCACACCGGATTTGGATCCGAAACTTCTAATTTGATATCCTCTTACTCTCTTTATCATCTTCCCTCTTACTACTCCACTTCCTTCTATCCATTCTCCTTCCTCCTCTGTTCCTTTCCCACTCCATCTCCCAGTGCCTCTTGGTCACAACCACTGAGGGGCCCCCACCTCAGTCAATTGGCA
Source organism: Allium sativum (assembly GCA_030737875.1). Classification (NCBI taxonomy): domain Eukaryota; kingdom Viridiplantae; phylum Streptophyta; class Magnoliopsida; order Asparagales; family Amaryllidaceae; genus Allium; species Allium sativum. The sequence goes on along the minus strand of CM060916.1, from coordinate 89,664,657 downwards.
TGCCCCTACACCTCCTTCGAATAGTCGTTTCGCCACGACTAACACCTAAAACCTATAAACCTAAATACAATCCGACTGTTGAAAGAGAAACCCACCTTAATCTGACAGCAAATAAACTGAAGACGGTGAACAAGGGGCGGTGCTAGCAAGGTTTTAAACCTCGCTCATCTCGCCGAAAATGAAAATCCGATATTCTACCCTAGATCCAAGATTTGGCAGCATTTTTAGTTATAAATGTTTTAAATATCGTCCATTTTGACTGACATATGAACCTGAGATTTTTTTCAAAATCTGATATAAGAAACCTTAGGCGCTAGCAAGGCAGTGGTGGGATGTCAGTTCATGGCGTTCAACGACGAAGTGGGGGGAGTTCGATAGCTACAAAGAAAAATAAAGGCAGATATGAAAAAGTAAGAAAGAAGAGGGTAGAAATGATTTATATATAGAGGGATGAGAAGGCTGGACCGAAAAGCAAATAAAGCTTGCACAATAAATCGTTGTTTTATTTCTACTGCATTTCTATTATTCTTATTCTCATTTTTTGCTTGTTTAACTATCATAGAACTCGTTAGGTGTTGTACTGTTTTTTACTGTCAACAGATACATACAACTCTCATTGAAAAGAGCATAGATGTATGATATAATGAATGAAACTTCAAACTAAATTTTTGATAAAGATACTGCTTTTTATTTGAAAGTGAGTGTATATAAGACGGAAAGGATTTCAGATAGGATGGCTCTTTTGGCTTCTCCATCTTGTGGAAAAATACCTATCTTTTGGCTTCTCCATCTTGTGGAAAAATACCTATCAATTAGTTTAATAAATCAAATTCGGCGATATTTACGAAGAGACAACATTATTGCATATTGGATATTAAATCTACAGGTGTAAAAACAGGGAAAGAAGAACTATTTTTAACATATTCAAATTAAAACTAAAAGCATCAAAAACCATATATCAACTTATACATAATGAGTAAAATGATCAATAATATCTAAAGTATGCACATCTACATATGTTAAGCACAAAAGTAAGTGCAAAATTGAGTATAACAAACAATGAAAGAATAAAATCAAAGGTTCAAAGCCAGTACCTTGCAACTCCTATGAAAAGCTAGGGGATTCAAACAATTAAGTAAGGATAACAGCATTTGAATGTTACTTTCTAAACACAAGATAACTTTTCAACGAGAGAGGACAAGGATACAATTGAGAAAAAGATAAATCCTATGTGTGACCAGCTGTGTTTTTCCATGGCAATGTCAAAACCCATATATATGAACCTACATGAAAAATCAAATTATGAGAAACAATTGAAGGCATAAACTATTCCTTAAAATGAAACAATAATTTATAAATAAATAAAATATCTTACACAAATGTTTCTGCCAGTGAAGATATTAAATGGAAAAAACCAGAAGTGAAACGTTGAGAATCTTCTGATAAATTTGAGAATGTATAACGTTTCATAACCTAACCAAGAGCAGCAAATGGTAAAACTAACTAAATTTGGTTGAATACAGAATGTTCTATGAATTCATTATAAATTCAGAATAAGTAGATAAGAGAACTAAGTTACTTACAATACCAGTGAACAATATTGACACTATGCCTGACAAACCAATACCCTCCGATAGCATGTACCTAAATGATATTAAAAGATAAATGGATCAATATCATGAACTTCAACCGTACACAAGATGAATGTAAATAAGAATCAATAATCTATGCTTACGAAAAATAAGGAAAAAGGACAAAGAGACAGCATTCCAAATTATGAAGACTGCAAAAATTAATAAAGGTGAATGAACAGAATTTTATTCAGATCGACAACTGAACAAAATAATGGACTGTGACTTACTTTTCAGTATCTAATCCTGCATACTTAAAAAGGTGATTAAAGTTAAGGATCAACAACATATTAATCTGAAAATGCAAATATCGCTCTAGATCTCCTTTCTAATATATCGCCCGATATATTGCAATATCGAACGACATATCAACCGAGACGAAATACTGGAATATCATCCGAGGTCTTAATTTTTTTGGTTAAAATTTAAATTTGTGCCTGAACTAGATCAATAATTAAAAAAGTCAAATCTAGCCATGATAATCTTTTGTTATTTCACATTTTGCATGTTAAATGACCATATTGTATGTTCATATATGTTCAACAATATTTATGATCTTTATATTCGTCTTTTTTACATACATGTTAGTTATGAAATTATGTATTTTATGGTCGATTTATGCTGAATTTTTTAATATTTTTGATCTTTTTAATGTTTTATGTCTAACAGTATTTCTGTTTTAAGCATATAACGATTTAGAGTATGAATGATCTTTCGCAAAATAAAGAATAATAAAGTTATTTTGCAATTCAAGTTTAAGTTATTATGTTTTTAATAGTATTCATAAAAATCATTTCGTAAAAATATCATTTTTAACATATCATGTACCCCGAGATTGTTCCGATATGAATTTTCATACCTGAGATGGAAATCCGCGACGAACTTCAGAGTTAGACCCATCTCGTCCGAGATCTTCTTCGATACGAGATCGAGTCTATAATCCCCCAGATGAAACGCGACCGATATCTGAGATTTAAAACCTTTTATACAAATAAGAAACAATTCCGCTGGCTAGCAAAAAAGGGCACTTCTCAATGCGGATATATCTGAGTCATATACCATGAAATGAACTGAAACTTTGCATTTCAAACATTCGAAAGAATTTTCTCTGCAGACCTATAAGAAAATTGGAAATGCCATAGGCATAATCTAAATTTCAAGGAGAAAACAAATTTATGAGAGTTAGTGAATCAAGAAAGATGTTAGCTCTAAATATCAAGATAATAATTATATAGACTTCTGATTGCACAAAACATGGGTTGGGTTGGGTTGGGTCGGGTTGGTCCAAATACTTTATCCAACCTGTAAAGGTATGTGTTAAAGATTAAACCCATATCTGAACGTATGAAATAAGGCTGACAAAGAGACCAAGCAGCCAGGAGCGACGATAGAGGGTTACCTCGGATGTCAAGAGAGCAAGCCTTGGGAAATAGCGGAAAGCAGCCTCCGAAGTTGTCAAGCACAAGCTGTAGAAAGCATCAGAATAAAGCAAGCAGGAGGAGCCTTTGGGAAGCCCGGAAAGCACCGCCGGAAGAACCAGAATTGCATCACAAAAAACGTCAAAAGAGGTTAAGTTCGAAAACGAGCTTTCAGAGGGTTAATAAGCTTCCAAAGATACCAGGCCAGAATTGCCAAAAGCATCATGATCATAAACAACAGAAATCATAAGGAAGTTCCCAACAACCAATCAAGCAGCAGAACAAGGGTATCACACCAATGAAAGCCTTGTAGTAACTCCAAAAGCAGTAGCAGAAGCTATACAAGAGAGGGTAATAGCAGGAAAGGCCCTTCGGTTGGTCGAAGGAAGGCACTCGCATCCGTACAAGCTGCTGCATCTTCATCAACCCTTTTGAAGGTCCAAGCTAAACAAGGAGTATATCCAGATGAAGAAAAGCCTGTGATTCCTGACATAGTGGTCCACATAAGAGTACTATTCGAAGGATAGCCACGCTTCAATGGCACTAAAGTCAAAAGCCCAGAAGGCTCCTCACAAGCCTTCGGCGAAGTTGCAACCAGTCCTCCAGAACATGCTTTCAAAAGTGAAATTAGAAAAGTTCCTGCCGACGTAACCCCAAGGGCAAGAGCCATCGACTTGTTACCTCCAAGCGTGAAGAACTAAACTTAATATTCCTTTCAGTCCTCTTGAAGCAGGAATAGCGGGAAGCGCATCCACGAAACCTCTGTATGCACATCTACCAGAAAGCAGGGACGAAGCCTATATGTCATAACGAGAGCTAATCCGCACCTATAAATCCAAGGGATCCAGAATCAAGATCCAATTTCTTCATCCTTAATCTTGTACTCATAAGTCTAAGTTATAAACCATAATTCTCAAATTAATTTGGAGATTCGGTTGATTTCACTTCTAATATATTTGTACTAATTGGACTAATCAATGAAATGGATAAATTTACAGTATCCCATGGGTTAGTAGCGTTTATTTGTTCATTTACCTATCTTTTAACCATTAGTCATGCAGGTGTCATGATCATTCCTACCCAAAAGCCATTTGTACCCACCGAAGTCGGTTAGTCCTTCAATGTCAAAGAGATTTACACTTCAATAGCGGCCTACTTTCGAAATCCACTGAAGAATATTCCTCCTTTCGGGCGTTGATCGTTTTCGTGGTTAATATTTTAGCTCAAGAGGGAGGGATTGAACTTCCGAAACCATACTCTTTTCATTATAATCATTCCCGAAAAGGTCGGATTCAATAAGATGGTTAGTTTACAAAAGTGTTAGTCGAGATTCCGATCGGTCATCAGTATTATAAAATAACATAACACCAGCTTTCGATGTAACAAATATATATGGAAGAAGGGCAATCATCAACCTCCTCGATGGAAGTAAATAACGAAGTTGAAATTCAAGGTTTAAGGCAATAGCTAGCCGATATGAGGAGGCTTATTGAGGGTGTTATGCTATAACCAACAATTCTCTCGAAACTACATTTTATAATTCTATCAAAGCCACGGCCCGTAAAGAATCAAAGACGTTCGTTCCACAAGATTATGAATGTCGGATAGGATTTTCTATTGAACAATCGATAAATTTGATCATATGCGAAAACAATCAAGTATGCGAAGACGAATTTATTCCAAGAGAAAAGGAAATATCTTGACTAAATAAATAAGACCTCAAAATATAAAGGTAAAACGGAATTCTTCTTTCGGAAGAAATAATGTTCGTTGAAATCCCAACCAAAGTAAAAGTACAGTTGCTTAAATATGATGGAACTACTGATACTGGTGAACGTGCTTCAAGCCTTTGAAAATTATACGAATTTATATAATTCTACTGCCCTCGTTTGATGCAAAATTTTCTTGGTAACTCTTTGTAAAGCAGCTAACGAATGGTGTAGACATTATCAAAGGACTGTCATTAACACCTGGGAACAATTATCATCCATATTCCGTATGCACTTTCATATCCGTAAGAATTCGACTATCATACCCATGGTTACATAGGACGTGGTCCGATACGAAATACGGTACGAAAACGGATATGTGGAAGGCTGTCTTGAATGTTTCCGATATGAGGGAACGCATGGGTACGAGGGAACGAAAGGGTACGAAACATGTTTTTCTTCTACTTTGGAAAAACTAATCAATTTATTTTTTATGTTAATTACCAAATTTTGTGAAGATCTTGCGAATTTACAGCTGCCCTTTCAATCTATATACAAATTGATATATTATGCAGTTGTCATTCCAATATATATTACAACCATATACAGTTGTACAACACAAATCGAAGAGTCGTTTATTCTTTTCAAAAACTTGTGCGTCATCATCTTTTCACGACCGCTAACGTTTCCGGGTCGCGTTTCGTTTTGGGATCGGGGACGAACGAACCGGTTCGCGGATCGTGGCCAAGTCCCACGTTCCTTGTTTCTATGAATTTTATACCTTATGAACTAGCCAAGATGGGACAATGGCTAGGAGAAACACTAAGTGATTACCTGAAAAGATTCCATAACGAATCATTGAAAACAACAAACGCGCCAATAGATTTACTTGGAAGAACCCAGTAGGCTCTCTGATTTTTACTCGCGAGCCAATAGATTTACCAGAATGGAAGAAATATCTAACGGAAGTGATAACTTTCTAAAAGGACAAATAACTTTTAGTCTCAATCGGCCCGTCAGAAGATTGGTGGAGGGGGAAAGCAGAGGAAAAGGCCAAATAAAACGACTAAATACAGTCGCTTAGATTTTATTGAATCACTTTCACATATCTTCATGAGGAAATAAGGTAACAAAAGCTTCTTTAATACACGAAAGACAAGCGGTGACCCCGAACCTAACCTAGGAGGAAAATACTGTGACTATCACAAAGCAAATAGGCACATGACGGATGACTTGAGGTACCTTAACAAAAATAATTCGGAAAATGCTCAAAGCTAAATTCCTGCGAAGATCTGTTCGCAAATTTCCGCAAGCTATTGAAGAATGAAAGGAAAAATGAATACGGCTATTATCACTTACATACCCTGCAACCCAAATAAGGGCTATTCTAAAGGCTATAGTATTTCTATTATGTTTCTGATTTGTTTCATTATCAGTCATGTATTAACAAAATTCAAGTGTCATTACAGGTAAAGACAAAAGCCAGTTCAAATTTCAAAAAATCTTTCTAAAAAGCCTACCCGCACAAAAAAAGGAAGTTGGACACGGAAAAGAATGCATGTGTAGGTCGATCAGTGGAAAAGATATTACGACTATCATCGAAAAAGAAAAAAAATCATAATCAGTTGATTTACGAAAAGTGGAAAAGGGGATAAGATAATCCAAAAGCAATCGTCGTTTATATAGCAATAAATTTCAACTCAAATCTATTTTATTCCCAGTATATCATAAAATCAAAATTCTAACACAAATTCTTTCGGATGAAAATCCACGTGTCTTTGTAGAAGAAAGACCTACTTACACTTCAAATTTTGTCAGTGAGCTCTGCGAACAAAATTCATAACCTCCAAGAGAGGCTATGACAATGACCTCCAGAAGAGGGGTCGATAACCTCCAATGGAAGGATAATCCATCAACCTGCAATAACCATCCTGTTGCACCTCCGATGGAAGGATAATCCATCAACATGCGGTAATTATCTGATAACACCAATGATGGAAGGACAATCCATTAGTCTGCGGTAGCCAGTCCGTGGCACCTCTATAAAAAGGGTTAACCTCATAATCCACCAGGGTAGGGATTGATTATGTCTTTACTTCCTTAGAGAGAAGTCGTTCATTACGTAACCCTATAGGAGGTGGGGCAAGCACTTAGACCAATTCACTGTGGTATGCAGAACTGTTATGGTAATGGTTAACGTTACCATTTGGCAAATATCGTTACCATACCATTTTTACTAATAAACCAAAAATTGCTTACTGTTACCGTTGTCGATCGACTAGTATACCGATAATCATGTAACCGTTACACTGGTATAGTATATTACCGTTTTCCATCAAGGTTTGTACATTGACATGTTTTTTTACACAATGCATCTTTATTATACTAGTACATACGCAGTGTTAGTTAATAAAATATATAAATGAAAAAGAAAATAAGTGTACTTTGAATTATTTCATCTGATTATTAAACTAAAATTAATTAATTATTTGGTTCTAAATGAATCTAATGAAGCATATCAGATAAATATACATATGTTTTAAATTGACTGATAAAATTATCATTACCAATGGTATTGAAGAAACGTAAAGGTAATTTACCATAGAAAATGGTAAATTAACCGTTATCATACCGTTTTAACTGATACATCAATTTCAATCAAAAACTATTACTGATATAATGATAATGGTATGGTAATGGTAAATTTATCGTTATTATAGCAGCTCTAGTGGGATGAGGAACATCTGCTGGAATATAGCATATCGTACTGTAGTAGTTATGGAAAGAAATGTAGTTCGAATGAACAAAGGACATTCGAGTAACACGAAGAACAATAAGAAGTTTTTTTGGAAGTCTCATCAGAAAAACCACAAATGGGATATGGATTTCACTCTTCAAGAGATTAGTCGTCATCAAAGATAACAATGGAACTAATCACTTCAGTCATAGACTAACGGCTATGATAGACTGACAATAGCAAAATAGACGGATAATTGATCAGAATTTCAGCTAAATAGTTGGGTGGTTTAAGGTTAAGAGGTTAGCTTTGCATTGAAACGAGGAATAAGATTTCCTTTGCACATGATTGATTCTTCTATGATTTGTTTAAATTACATCACTCTTATAAGTACGGGTTCACCAAATCTTCTACCGACTTGATTCCTACTTTCACCTCATTAAATCAAAGAATTTTTGGGCAACTATGTCGAATAGATCGTGTCGGCTTTGTTCTGAACAGGGTGATCAGATTAATCTTTGAGAACATCTGATCAGCAAGGCCCTGACCAAATTGGGTTGATTGCCTAACGACTGTACCTTGAGTAGTGTTATTAATAGCGCACGACGCAAAAAGATGTAAACCCTCATTGGAGCTTTAACGCATGGCACGACAAATGGAGCGCGCCTTTTTTGTTTATTGAGCATGTTTAACTTTTTTTAATCAATCCAACATTTAATATAAAATTTTAAAAAATCAATATCTTTTGCTAAAACATATGCAACAAAGATTTTTGTGCAATTTACAGAAAAAACATAAAGCATAGAATTTCGAACAAAATAGTTTTCAAATCCAAAATAATAATACATATTACTGATAAACTAGAGATATGAACCTGATCCAAAAATTATATTATCTAAATCAATGTCTACATCATCATTTTTATAAGTTTCAGCATCTTCCTCATCTGTATCATTTTTGTTTTTTCTTCACAAATATGTAAAAGAGCTGAAGCAGGTGCTGAAAAACATCTCGATGTGGATGTTTTTCTACTTGGATATCTAGCTTCATCCACTCATGTTGCTCTAGCAGCAACATCCCAAGTCAAGTTATCATCGTCGTCAAATACAAGCTCATCTTTAGTATCAGATGCATAATTCACATTTCCCGTTAATCATTCATTACAATCAACAATAAATATCATTCAAAGATATTGGATCAATGGTGTCAAGGATATTATACCTTTTTTTAATGCTCGATTGTATTTAACAAATACCAAATCGTAAAATATGTTTATGTTGCAGACAAATCACAGAAAAATATTCGATATATTCACACAAATGCAAAAAAAAAAAAAAAAAAAAAAAAAAAAAAAAAAACTAAAAGAGTGTTTCAGAACAGTCTGAATGTTAATTTTTGGAGAATACTTTCTCTTCTTTCAAAGCTGCTTCTTTTAATTTATCATTCACAGGTTCTCAGTCTCATTCATTTGTTTTTCATCTACGTTAGACAATATTTCATGATCTTTTATACATTACATTATATACTTCGAACAATAATAAAATGAATCTAAACTATGTTGGATAATAAAACATATGTCGGCTCTAAATGTTGACAAGCTAAGGTCAGCTAATTACAAAATTGTACTGTTATTAACTCGTTGATGATAATCGAATAGGAAATAATAATGACGTAATTATGTTTCTATATAACTGAAAAGCAGATATTAACAAAGTTATTCATATTTTTTGTCATTATGATAATAATAGTAGTGATGGTGGTTGTAGTGATGGTAACAGTATATGTAGTAGTTATTTCAAACTGAATGCAAAAAAAAAGGCGCATCATTTTTGCACTGAGTGCCGGTTGGACCATTTGGCATGCCTTTTTATATGCATCGCGCCATAAGCAAAAATGGCGCAAAGGTTGTGCCGCGCGATGCCTTATGACGCGCCTAGGTGCGCCTTTAACAATTATGACCTTGAGTAGATCGGTCCGGCTTTGTTTTCAAGCGCCTTTTAACAATTATGACCTTGAGTAGATCGGGCCGGCTTTGTTTTCAAACAAGTTTGATCGGTTGAATTTATGATTTTACCTTGAATGAGCTTGGTCGACGAAGCCTCAACCAGATTGGGTCAAGACAGTTGGGAAAATTATACAACATTCATTTCAACTTGTAAAACAATCAATGATTCTCTGATAAGAAAACGAATGATTTGCATTTGTTCTATTACTTAAAATGATGCTTGGTTTGCTCAGCATTATCCATAGGATGAACTTTGAATAATTGTTGATGACTATCTGATACTACTATTAGAGCTTTTTTGTTTGACTTTTGTGTTGTCTAAATGACTTTCAATTAAGATATGATATTTGAATTGCTTTAGATGAGTTTCGTTACTGATTGAACGACTAACATTTTTATGACTGTAAATTTTTGCTCATGAGATGGCTGTTTTGAGTAGTTTCTGATATTTATGATTTTTGACTGTGAATTGGCAACTTCACTTCAAACACAAATAAATGGACTTTGGTGATCTTACCACCGTCGATGAACTTGAATGCCTCATATTCTCTCTTGAGTTTCTGATTTGATATCCCATGGTTTCATCATTGTTCTGCTAACCACATGTGCCTTATTTCTAATTCTAAGTCGCTGCTTTGCTCATAATTGCTCTATGAATTCTGAAGCTAATGCTTGGCTTTTTGCTTTTCATTCAATAAATTTCCGATTTTACTTACGAATGGATGATGCATTCGTCTGAACGTTTCCCCAATTGAGAATAATCTCCGAATAATTTATGATGATTTCATTATGACTTTCAAGGATCGTCGTACGGCGTTATTTCATTTATTTCTAATAATACCATGCAGGAAGTTACTAACCTTACACTGTCCCCAGATTACTTTTGATGGGTGTTTAACGAACGATCAATGTTTTCATGATTTATGATACATTTTTGCCATTGGCCTTTGCCCATGAGATAGCAATTTTGAATAATTATTGGATATTCTTGACATTTCCAAATTTTTACCCATGAGAAGATATCTTGAACGAATTTTTGATATTTGTATCATTTCCTGATTCCCGCCCACGAGTTGGTGACTTTGCCTCGTTTGAACGGATGAGTTATATTTCTAAATATCTTTTAGTGAATTTTTAATTGTTATCGGTGGATATGCTTTGTCCTTCAGTTACACTGATGGATTTTATTTCCAATTCGATGGCCTTTTGCTTTCTATACTAGTTTAGTAATTATGCATAGATTCCATGCTATTTCTGCTTCCTTTATGATTTTTCTAATTATTTCTTTAATCCTCATTTCCTTGACTGAATTTCTGATCTAATTTGTGAGTGGATGTTGCATTCATTTTAATGACTTTCCTTGTTTTACGAGTTTTTTAAATTCTTCTATGATTTCGGAAGATCCATTTTTATTCGATTTACATGATAAATAATTTATACATTTGCTACAAAGGTTCGATTTTACATTGCTCATGAGTTAGCAACTCTGAACAAATTCTAGTTCCATAAATGTTCACGAAGTTTGGTTTTGTTTTCTAATATTCACCTTTGTTATTCGTGATCATTGATGGATCACACTCATTCAAATAATCTTTTGAACCTTTGGTTTCTTAGCCATTAAAAGAATCTTTTGGAAGTTATGTGATAATGTTAGCTCACCAGAATAAGGAGAGAAGGGTGACCGCGGTCAATTAGCCAATAGTTTTCAGAGCAACCAACAGGGAAGTACCCTCTTATTCTTTATATTAATGATTCACTAGCTTCTGTAAGCCCCACCGTAAACAAGTTGCAAATTAACGATAGTAGCTTCTGGAAAACTAGCATCGGTTGATATATATTGAAAAAATAGGTTACTTATTCGATATTATTAATGTTGCAGGAAGTAAAATGAAAAATATAAGCATTGCCCTCGATGCGAGCACCATAGTTGAGAACTTTATCCTAAAGAACGAAGGCTTCTATCGTAGTAAGGGAGCTAAATGTTAGCCAAAATATTCTTCCAGCAGAAAGTATGAAAGAAGGTTGACAAAGTGGCCAAGCAGCCAGGAGCGACGATAGAGAGTTACCTGGGATGTCAAGAGAGCAAGCCTTGGGAGATAGCCGAAGCAGCCTCCGGTGTTGTAAAGCACAAGTTGATGAAAGCATCAGGATAAAGCAGGCAAGAGGAGCCTTTGGGAAGCATAAAGAGCACCTTCAGAAGAATCAAAAGAGGGAAGTCCAAAAACGAGCTTACAGAGGTTTAATAAGCTTACGTCCGGCCAGAACTGCCAAAAGCATTGTGACCATGAACAACAGAAATCATAAGGAAGTTCCCAAGAGAAAACAATCTAGGAGCAGAACGAGTGTTTCACACCAACAAAAGCATTGTAGTAACTCCAAAAGCAGTAGTAGAAGCCGTATAAGGGAGGGTAATAGCAGGAAAGGCCCTTCGGTTGGTCGAAGGAAGGCACTTACATCTGTACATGATGCATCGTCTTCATCAAACAGGCAACGCCACGAACCCTTTCGAAGGTCCAAGTTAAACAAGGAGTACATCCAAATGAAGAAAAACCCCTTCCGGAGACATCCAAAGGGCGTGATTCCTAACGTAGTGGTCCACAGAAGAGTACTATTCGAAGGATAAAGAGCCTTCAATGGCACTAAAGTCAAGCCCAGAAGGCCCCTCACAAGCCTTCGACAATGTTGCAACCGGTCCACAAGAACACGCTTTTGAAAGTGGAATTAGGAAAGTTCCTACCAGCGTAACCCTAAGGGAAAGAACCGTCGACTTGCTACCTCCAAGCGTGAAGAACTAAACTTATTATTCCTTTCAGTTCTCCTGAAACAGGAATAGTGGAAAAGCGCATCAACGAGGCCTCCGTATGCACTTTTGCCAAAAAGCCAGGACGAAGCCTATATGCCAGGAGGAGGGCAAACCCGCACCTATAAATACAACACAAGGGATCCATGATTGATATCCAATTTCTTTATCCTCAATCTTGTACTCATAAGTCTGAGTTGTAAACCCTAATTCTCAAATCAATTTGGAGATTTGGTTGATTTCACTTCCGAAATATCCGTACTAGTTGGAATAATCAATAATGTGAATAAATTCATAGCATCCCACGGGTTAGTAGCGTTTATTTGTTCATTTACCTATCTTTTAACCATTGGCCATGCAGGAGTCATGATCATTCCTACCCAAAAGCCATTTGTACCCACCGAAGGCGGTTAGTCCTTCCAAGCCAAAGAGATTTACACTTCAATAGCGACCTACATTCGAAATCCACTCAAGAATATTCCTTCTTTTGGGTGCTGACCACTTTTGTGGATAACACACATCACATGAAATTAAATCACCACATATTAGAGTAAGAGTTTCTTTTCAAAACATATTAAAATACTCTTTAAGATATCTTGATCAAATTCTATCTGTTTTAGACTAAACCAACGAATATACTTTTTATATAATTACTATAGAATGCTTAAACATTTTTGTAGGATTTGACTATTCTAATTTTAAATGGGCTATTATTAAATTAGTTCTCTATACATGTTCGAGTTGAGTTAGAATAAGGTTCGGTAAAACAAAGTATCAAACCCGACCCGTATATAGTATGAATTATAAATTGTAACTCATATCCGACCTGAACTATGACAAATTGAGTTGGGTTATGTGATTTGGGTCGCGTTGGTGCAGTCCTACCATAGGGGAACCATTCCAATTTAATGTGCTTGTAAACATATAGAAATTTACGAAACAAATCAGAAGCAATTATTAGGAACATGTTAAAATTTTATTTGTTAAGCATATTAATACCTAAGATTAATTGGCAATTAAGGTTCACATTTGTATTTGTGTATACACTATATATATGATAAAAATAAATTTTGTGTGGCATAGTTCATGCAAGATCTCATTCGCAATGTATAAAACATTTCAAAAATCCTATCTCCTTTAATTGAAATTTGACTAAAACAACTTATAATGGTAACTTCCACTTTATTCAAAAAAATATTAAGTCCTATCAATGAATTTAATCTTCAATAAGAAACTTTAAGTTGCTTGAAACCAATAACCGGCAAGTATAAATAAACTGTTGGTACAATTGCCTTTTTATTAGTAAATCAATAATTTTACCATATTTATCAAGCTTACTAAAATAACTTGAATAATCTACCATTAACATTTTCAAATCATTAAGTTTACTTTGGATAATGGAGAATACATTGTTATTACGGCGCTCGACCAGTCGCGACTAGTCGTCGACTAGTAGGCTAGTCGAGAAGGAAGCCTCGACATGAAACGTCGACTTGCCAAACATCGACTGGAACTGAAACCCTAGAAATTGAAACCCTAAATCGAAGTCTCGATGTCGATTTGAAACCCTAAAATTTAGTGTTTTAAGTCTCGATGTCGATCTGAGGGTTCGATTTAGGGTTCGAACTCAAATCGAGACTAATTTAGGGTTCGAACTCAAATCTAGACTAATTTAGGGTTCGAACTCAGATCGAGACTACAGAAGTATTCTGAATATTTTGAAGTGATTCTGAATATTCTGAAGTGATACCTGTAGAAGTTTACCCGTAGAAGTAGAATTAAATATGAATGGAGACTAATTTAGTGTTAAAATATGAAGTAATCTGTAAGTTTAGTATTTATCGACTAGTCCACTAGTCGACTAATTGGACCTCTATCGACTCGCCTCAACTTACCGCCGTGATAATCATGGGAGAATATATAGACTGAAGCGAATTTTGTAAAAGAATTGACAATATCAAGTTCACAAAAAGTGTGAAGAAACTTTCCCCAAAGATCTATGGTAAACTTGTAATTAGTAGAAAAGCTAAGGCTGTTTCCCTGAATTTGCGCTAAAACAACCAGGATTGGCAATTGACATCCCTTGAACATGAACGAATACACCCCTGCACGCACTCACCAGCGCAAACATACACACATATATTTGTGCATGTGTGTGCATGTATCGGTTCAAATATGTGTGCTGTCTGTGTTGAATAATACACAAGATGACTAGAGGTTATGTATTCGACAAGTTTTGGAGTCAAATAATAAATGTGCTGAAGTAAAAGAATACGGAAGTTATGACATTCCAATATTAGTATAAAAATCAAGGTAATTATCAAACATATCATATGAGCTCCAAAGGATATCAATGCTGATGTGAATCCAACTCCCACCCCTGTAAACAAGAACACTATTTAGGAACGACGACGACAAAATTCCCTATGATGAAGGATATTCAATGTGAGAGGTAGAAGTTCATGCAGCATGAATGGACTTAGAACATTAGGTTCACAATGACACTTTTAACATCAAGTTTATTCAGAAATGTGTTCTCATCTACTTAACATGTTTCCATTGAATTTGTAACAAGATCTCATCAAATCCCCATGTAAGAAATATCATTTTTTTGCTTCGACGACATAAATTTAGCTTGAGAATATTAAAAGAAATAATATATAAAAATTTAAAGAGTTACAAGTAACCACTTAACTCGTATACATTAGAAAATACTAGCATGCCTTAAAAAAGAATAAGATTTAGCAAGAAATTGGAAATGTGGAGTGGGATCAAAGCCATAAAGTTCGACTAACCTGAAGACATTGAACCAATAAATGTCTCAAGAAATCTCACAATTAACATAATGATATTTTGGCCAGAAGCTTGACTTCTTACTGATGACATTGTTCTGAACCAAAATTTGTCAATTAGAATTTCAACTTCAAAATTCAAGCAGAATACATGCATACTTCTGTATTAACAAAATACCTGTATAAGGAAATCGCCATCTTTGGGGTTTTCCGTATTCCCAAAAAAAAAAAAAATGTATCTCAATTAAAATGCAATGATATCGAAAGGTAGACACTCTGGAGCAGGGCTAAGCACTTACAGCATCATTTAGGACAGACTCTCCAAATACCAAGGCATAAAGGTTTGTATCAGTGCCTAGTTCCTACATCATATAGATAAGTGGTGTTGTCAAAAATCTTAAAATCCTACGATTTGAATCCTATTTCAAATCAAAAATCGAATCTCTACATTTAAGATTCAATTTATATTCCGATTCATATCTAGCTAATACAGCGGATTTGATAGATTATTCAATCCAAATTGATATATTCAACATACTTATTTGAGTCTACAATCCCAATTCTTAATCATTTTCAAACAAAATAAAATGGGAACAAGAGAAAAAAAATAAGTTTTAGTATTAGACATAGAAGTTCAAACATCAAAATAGATTTCAAATTGTGTTCTAACCTTGAAATATGAAATCTTTGAATCTACGATGCACGATTTAAATCTCATTTCGATTTAAAAATTGAACTTTACGATTTAAATCTCATTTTGAATACCTTGGATAAGTCATATGAAGTTCAAAAAAGGTGAAAGGTCAAACACGAGGAAAGAAAACACTGTGCACTGCGCAAGCACGTTGTGTCATGGATGATAAGGCAGACCATACAACCGTTCATATCATAAGATATGAACAGGGAAAAGTGCAAATAGTGTAATGCTTTACGAGAAATCACAATGTGGACCTCTTGTTGAAATAATTATTTTTAATAGGTTATCTCACCAAAAATTGGAACATTGATGTACAGCAGGTAGGAACACATTGGTTCATCTCACCTTTTGACACTAAACTTCCCTCACCTCTAAGATTATGTCATCGATGGAAGATCCAAACTGATAGTTACCAGCGACCCATCTTCATATTGAGTTGATAACACAACCAAACATATATAAAATGATAGAGCCAATGTAGTGGCAATTACATCCTTCAATCTATCTGAGTTGTCATTTATCCTTTAAGCACAAACCCCAAGAAAAATATAATATTACTGGGTACCAAAAATATTGAAATTTGGATAACTTACGTAATCTCACTAGTTGACTATCAAAGTATAGAGCAGGCCCCATTGGTATTCAAAAGCTGCTCATTTATTTCACCTATCGCTCCAGTCAATCATTAATATGTGGTGATGGTTTATAAAATAGTAAGACTGAATGTCGGCTTTAACAATTAAATCGCAAATTAACAGGTTTTCCGATAGTAAATTTATTGAATAGACAAACTAATCATGTAAATATCATATATCAAAGTCTTGAAACTTATTGTAGCCAATTTTGAGAAGATGATTCATCTTTATCATGTAATTATACACATCAAAATGTTATCAATGATGCATAGTCCATTGTGCAAAATTATATTTTTCAAAATAATACCTTTATGAAGAAAGTTGAACCTATTTGGAAACAGAAATAAATTTGAACCTGTTAAGGTATAAGTTTTTACATTTATATTTAATACTACTGTGTAGAAATAAATTCTACAAGTACAAAGTGTAGTTTAAGTGCTCACACAGATATTGAAAGTGCAAAAGCCAAAATACAAAATTATAAACCACTGGACCATTCTCATTAAATCACTCCTCTGTCAATTAATTTTTCTCTAACCTTAAGAAGTCACTCGGTCGACCGAAATCTATTCATCACAATTAGCCAGATAAACAAGAATCGTAATCCATGAAACCAATATGTATCTCAGTCGTGAACCAAAAATTCAAGCAAGCAAGACAGGCAGTAGCAGCAAGTAGGAGTTGGAACCAGAAAATTTCAGTTGCAATCAAAAGTTCGAGAAATCAAAATAGTGATTTGAATACAAATTTTAGGGGAAAAAATTGAAGTGTACAAACATCTTTAGGAGGGCAGCACAGACAAGTAAGTGAGCTGGCTGGTATATGGAGGGTTATTTCTGAAGAAAATCTTTAAGAGCAGGTATCTTTCTAAAGATTTCTCTGGTTTCGTTTGTTTTTACCGGTGAACAATGAGGGTTTTTTATTTTATTTTATTTTATTCCAAGAGTTCATAGGTAAGTTCAGATTTTTGTTCTGTAGTTTTCTTGGTTACTGTTTCTAGCTATATGCTCCTCCTCCTTTTTTTCATTCTTATACTTCGTGTTGTGAGAAGCTACTGTCTAAAGAGATGAAGCTGAGATTATAAACATGTGACGGTGATTCTATTCCTTTTCCATACTAAATTTGTTTTAAAGTTATAATTGCTCGTATATTTTTTTCATTTCAATATTAAGTTAGACAGCCTTAGCCTATGTACCTAGGTATGTGGTAGCATGTAGAATATACTCATAATACCAATACGTGATTTGAATCATATAACTTAATGATGTTATTTACAATGAATGATGCACAAAGGCGTGAAAACAATCTGGAGACTCGGCGCAGAGCAAGAACTACAACACAAACCTTTTTGAAATACTACGTATTTATAAAAGGGACAAATTTTCAAATAGACTAGTTTTTGAAATAATTTCGCGATCGGACCTAGTTTGAAACTTATTATCAAACAGGGCTAGTTTCTTTCCAGTCTGCTGTCATGTTAATTGTTTTATAACTGTCAGGCATGGGCGCAATAATAAGTTGCGCCATATATATATATATATATATATATATATATATATATATATATATACACACACACACACACATACATACATATGGGCACAACTCAAAGTTCACCTACGAAAAATGAAAAAAAAAAATTGAATCAAGTCAGCTGTAACTAGTTGACCCATATTGTAAAATTTTCAAGTCATATGGACGCAACTTTGAGCTGCATCCATTAAAAAAACAAAACAAAACAAAATGATTGCACAACCATAAGTTGCGCCTAATTCTGGCAGTTATAAAATTTGTTGACATAGCAACTGACTGTGCAAAAACTAGCCCTATTTGATAATAAGTTTTCAAACTAGCTCAAATTATGAATTTGTTTCAAAAGCTAGTCTGTTTCGAAAATTCTTCCCTTATAAAATAAATGTTACACATACCAAATTAATGAAACAAGACAAATATAATTTCTGTTCTATTATTTTGATATGTTTATCTTGTATTGGCTTTTTGGTTATGTATATATACTTGGTATATTTTGATCATATTGAACTACATACGACTATAATTTAATCATATACCAATTTGTCCATACATTATAAACAAATATGAAGGAGTTATCGTATTAGAATGACTACTTAAATTGTTTAAAGTAGATATATCTATATTTTCTATGAATGGTTAAATACAAAAAGGTGGTTGTAGTTTGAATAGAACTAAAATTAGCTCGATTGGACATTCACAATATATGAAATCATAATAAGTCTCTTTCATACATAATAAAAACAAAGGTTCAAAATTTTGGCCTTAAATTCCCTTTCCGATCATCAAAGATTTGTAGAATTTCGATTCCATTTTGAAAATTTGGATATTCCATTTCAGTTCCGGTAACAAGCCTCTTAACTTTCATTAAAAAAATTATATATAAAAATATGTAACTTCTATACAATTATGTTATTTGGAATTTAGCAAACGTAAACATAGTTGGGTCTGGCTATATTTTACTTTAACAAGTCCGGTGCTTCATGATAACCGATCTAAATTTATGCATTGAAATTATTTGTTGAGTAGACAGAAATCAATTATCTCAAATTTTATAACAACCCAAATACAATATTTCCTCTACTACAGCCCTAAAGAATATTGCCCACAACAAATTAAGCTGCCTTTCTATTACTCCGCTTCTCTTTCTCCCATGTTTGATTCCTCTCCTTCAGATACTCCATGTATCCTCCTTGATTTCTCTCTCTTCCTCCCCATGCCTGATTTTTCCTGCTCTATTCCCAACGCTTAAATATGCTGTAAAATTCTAGCATGATCCTTCCAGTTCTTTTGCTCGATGTTTTACCTACCATAGTGGATGTCGCTGTCTACGTAGCAGATAACTTCACTGTAAACAGATGTATTTTTTGATTGACAATCCACGAAAGTGAAATTTTAAACAAATTTCAGCTAGGTCAATGCCGGAAGAGGACCAAAGTGACTGGAATTCCAGTGTAACAGCTGAAATTTCAAACCTTGGACAAAACAATAAAGTACAGTACATACGCTTATTTAAAAGCATTGCACTAAGATAAATTATATATGCTGATCAATTACTACAAACATCTTGTGTCCACTATAATGTGCATAAGAGAAAGAAATTTTTATCATAAATACTATTTTTCATGATTTTTTATCACGTAAGAAAAACAGAAAACACATTTTTAAGAAAACTTTTGAAATGAAAAAGGCACACTCACCATATGGGCTTTTTGGTTAACCTTCTCATATGTGACATGCGATGAGAACAAAATGCATTACTGTTGTGTCACATCGTGGCACACGCCTTAGCGTGCCTTTGTTAAGTGATCTTTGTTTTATTAATTGACAACTTCATTACATTCGTTCAGATCGATATGCTTAATATATGGGCTATGAAGCAAGAATTATCACTTATAACGTATGCTAAATACCAGATTAAAAATAATTCATATCAATCTTATATCATGAAACTACAGCTCCAATATAAGTAAAACACAATTAAATAGGTAAGTCATTTTGTTCGAGTTATCAAATATAATTTATATCTGTGACATTGTTTTTACATGAAAGGGGGAGGAGGGAAGGGAGGGGGTGGGTGCAATTGATGCCTCCGGTATCAAACTCAAGACCACCGATCACACTGTCAAATGGCTTACCATTGTGCCAACGATTATTTGAGTGTGACATTGTTTTACATATTAGATAATTATTTTTACTTACAGAGATTGGGAATAAAATTGGACATGTGTAATTTATAAACATTATCTTTCATCATTTTCTTATTTTTGAAATCTTCATTTCTCGTTTAATTAAAAACACTCTATTATAGTTTTGCCTGTGGATCAACAATTGTATTTGTGTATGTGCTGCAATCATGTAAGCGTATTTGCGTTCAGATTTGAAGCACGACAACATAGAAGGAAGTAACATTTCTTCGACAATGATAACAAGTCAAATATTTTAAGGAATGACTAAAGTTCATCGCCTTTTATAAAAACAAATGCCTAGATGGAATGTCAAGGATATAAAAGAAAAGAAGTTCAGGCTTTTTTTTCCCCAAAATGGCCGTCAGTTGAAAACTCATTAGTCCCATTCAAGTAGCCATGAGATAAGGAGAGTGGTGCTTTAATTATTGAATATAAAGGAAAGGGGAATGCCTTCCCCCGGAGGCTCACAATATACAAATAAAAGAAAAAATAATGGTTTAAGCTCTTGTAACCATAAGTCTATGTAAATATGAAATAAAAAAGAAATAAGTAAAATATGCTGATATAAATTGAGAATTTAGGTTTCTTTAAAAGAAAATTGGAACTTTTTCTGTCCTCGAAAAGATTTTTTTTTTAATTAAGTTTTTGAAAAAGAAGAAAAGAAACTAACTTCGACACTGCCAAAAAGAAGCATAGGTTCTTTTTAAAAGAATAAAGGTGGATACCCAGTGTCAAAGGCTCCCGTACTCAAGCGTGAGGACTTCCTAGACAGTCTCCCATCTGGTACTATTCTCACGGCTTTTTGGGCTCTGGGTTCTTTTTAAAAGAATGAAGCTAGAAATTTTCAATGGAACAATACCTTGAAAAAAAGAAAGCTAAATCTTACTCGAAAAACGCATGAAAGTTTATCTATCTTTTGTTAGTACTGTGGATGATAGTTTTGATGATAACAACTTCAAGAAATGAATATTTTATATTTAACATGTACTAATCGTTATCCAAGATATGTATATTGCATAGTGCAGGAAGCTATGCAGCAGGTAAAAGATATTCGAGACTGTATAGTATTAAGACTGAAGATTCGGAATCTTAAATCAAGAATATGAAGACTCGTGAGTTTCAAAGTCTTAGAAATTATTTTAAAACTCAAATTGCACTTATCTGATCTCCATCCAATTTTTACAAAATGTTTTTCAAAAATATTTCTGCTTTCAAAATCTATTTTCAAAAGAATTTTCAAATCTCTTCGCAAAAAATTTATCAAATATTATTTGTTTTCAAAAAGGATATTTTATAGTAACTTTATTTTGAAATTTTACACTTACTATTATTCAATATTTATATTTTACTTTATTATTATATTTTGATTTCATTACTTACACTTTTAAAAGTAATTTTGATTCTATACATTCACAATACTTACTTGAAACTTATACCTTGATTTTTGATCTATAATTATTTATATAGTTTGGTGTACATAAATAAATATATTTTGATTTTATACTTCTATTTATATTTTTGATATTATACTCAAGACTTTGATTTTACTTAAGATTTTCAGTACTTTAAGATTTTGATTTTAACTTAATAAGTATGATTTAATACTTCTATATAGTTTTAATATTTATACTTTTTGTTTCATATATTTGACTATATATAATTTTATTATATTTTTATTTATTATTTAAAATATTTTTAAATACGTTTTCTTGAGTATTACAATATTTAATTTATACATTTACTGTGATTAAGTATGTTTATAAAGTTTCAAAACAATTTCAAAAACAAACTAGCTTTATTTTTTAACTAAGAGATATCGACATAAGGGTGGGTACCACACATATTGACATGTAACAGAAAATTTTCAAAGTTCAAATCTGAAAGGTGTCTTTTCGCAGTGGGTTGTTTTAACAGTCATATTCCTTCACTGCTATATATACCCTTCTTCTAGAAACGAGATTAACCAACTTCCTCTGTATTTCTTTACTCCTCTCTTGATAACCTTAAATCCTACAGCTATATACGACCAACTTATCCACCGAATCATGTTATTTCTTCTTCGATTTGATTCTACATCAAACTCACTTCATTTTTAACTTAGATCAAAGTGCAAGCTAGGGGTGAGCATTATTCGGTTAAACCAACCAAACCAATTTATTTTGGTCGGTTTGGTTCGGTTTTGAAATTAAATCGGTTTGTCATTGGCCCAAAAAAATATTAAGTTCGGTTATCGGTTTAACCAAATTAACCGAATTTTTACAATATTTTCAAAATTATCGGTATTATAATAAATATTTTAGGTTAGTTTAGTTATTTAAGTATATATTGATCATCACCTATGTGTCAAAATTAATATTAAAAAGCATAAAAAACAAAAATAGTAATACTATAATCATGTATTTATAATTTGTTTTAAATTATAGTGAACATTTCAAACACAAAGTGTAAAACATTTTTAGTTTGGTTTAATCGGATAACCAACCGAACCAACCAAACTTAATTTGGTTGGTTTGGTTTGGTTTCTATTTTTATTGGTTTTAGTTTGGTTTGACAAATTTATCATCGGATAAACCAAACCAACCAAACGCTCACCCCTAGTGCAAGCCAGAGTTATATAAGCAACTGTAATCAAGATCGAAAGATCCAAATCTGTATTCATTGTACAAACTACTCAAAATCTACGAGGGTGTGACTAAGTAGCCCTGAATTTAGTTGAGATTGATTTTACCCGTTTAAAGCAATTGAAAGTGACTCGTTTACCTAGAGATCAAGTTGGATGAGGATCTATGGCCCGTAAATCAGATTCATCTGCCTACAGATTGATATTCTAGAGGACGTTTCCTTGTGGTCTTAAAATCAGGAAGTGTAATTATTGATATTATTAAAGACCGTACGCAGTGCAGAACTAGATGTATGAAACTCTGAACGGGTGTAAAAATTCCTATTGTATTCTTTCATTTACTGTTTTTTACTTTTATTGCATTTTTATTTACTTATTAGATTTTGTGATCATTATATACATATATACTCATAATCATAATTGAAAAGATTTCTACAGGACTCATAAATTTAAACACTATTCACCCCTTCCCTTACTGTTAATCTAGCCTTAAGATTCAAAATCTGCATCACTTTTATTTTTCACTTAAGAAAAGAAGTGTAACTTCCTCCTTGAAGGAAAGGAAGTTAACCTTCATATCCAAAAGAAAAGAGAGCCCAAGTTCCTTAAGAAAAGAAGCTCGATTTCCTTCCAAGAAGAGAAGCAAATTCTAGGAAGGAACTTAAACTTCCTTCCTAAGAAAATCCTTCCAAAAAAGAACAAAATTTAACTCGTAAAAAAGAATGAGCTATGTAAAGAGAAGAGATGCAAACTTAACCTTCTTTTAAAAAATAAATTATAATTATAGAGCGGTATAAACTTAAAGATTTGATGCATATGTTTAAATGATGAGAATCCATTATTGATCCAGCATTTCTAAAAAAACAAATTTCTGAAAAATGATTTTCACTAATTTAATTATTAAAGGTGAATTATGCCTAGCAATAGAAATATCATAAAATAAATGATTTAATAATGAAAATGGATTTTCAATCTAACATTTCTACAAAAAGCTGTTGCATTTTAGCGATTCAGGTCTCTAAATTTAAAATATTTTTGATGGGCATGGGCAAAATATCAAGCGACATTAACTGAGGAGATATGGTGTGATGATTCTTTGTAGAAAAATCCAAAGACAAGGGAACTGACTTTAATAGTGATGAGGGTGAGGAAAAATGATTAATAATATGGGTTTAATGCTAGTCAGTGCTCCCAAAATTAACATTGAATACTCATGGGCAATACGGCAAACTAAGGTATATTTTTGTTTGTTCCGAATCATCCAATTTTACGTCTTTTTGGATTCTAGATGACAAGGAATTTTTTATGTAACAACTAATTAAATGGGTGGAAATAATATGCATGGTCGAATTTGCCATTAAATTATGTCAGAGCGATGAAATCCCTCAGAAGATACAGAAGATTTTTCTAAAATGAAAAGGCAAAGTACAAAATATTGTCTACTTTTTAACTTCCATGTGAATACACAGAAGAAGAAAAATTATAAGAAGAGAGGAACACAAAGATGGCCAACCTGGAATATGGATAACACGGTAACTGGGTCGGTCGCAGATATAAGAGCACCAAACATAAGGCATTCCACCAACGGTAATCTATACATTAGAAGCATTAATCCACCAAGGTAGCTGAAAATGACAGCCAAAATCATTAAAGAAGAACTCTAAAGAAATCTACTTGAAGGAAATGCTGTAAGGTCAAAACGTTACTTACACCAAAAGGCCAGTCACAATAGAAGCAACAAATGTCCCAAAAATAGCAAATGTAATAATGGCACCAAAATTTGAGAAGAATGGTTTCTGTAAAGAAATTGAAAATTATACAAGATCCAGAATTTGGCATTTGTACATTTCATATTTTCCAAAACCAGCGCGCATACCGGGGCTAAGCTAAATCCAGATTGAGTAAGATGACAAAAGTCAAGGTAAACACAATATTTAGCGTTGCCAATTAGAGCAACAACAATCAGGTATGAAGTAAACAAAATAATCAAAGTAATATTTGCATAATCATATCAAGGATATAATATGATCGGTGGCAACAAGAACAAAAAGAAAAACTCTTCATGGAAATTGAACCATGTCCTGGAAAATAGAAGGTGCCATTAGAAGGTAAGAATATTGGTACAACAGCAATTCAAATTTACAAATCAGAAAATAACAAATCCAAATAAAAACCTGGTATTCGTCTCCGTGTTGGAAATATTGGCAAGTCCCCCTACAATTAAACCTAAACCAGGGAATTGTAAAAAATGAAATAAAATAATTAGCTCTTCGTAGACACCTCTATTCAAATAACCATGGCCATCCCTAATCCAACACTTCAGCAAACAATAATAAAAAGTAGATTAGCTCGCATGAAAAAAATTGTGTACCAGCATGACAAATAATACAGATGCTAGCGTATTCACCTCAGATGGGTACGAAATGAACACACATACGTGAGTGCACAGAGAGGGGAAAAAAACATGCAAATGGTCATGTCCGTCATAGAATATTGACAGTACTAATGAATAGAACACATAGTACAAAAACAAACATAAAAATTGTTCATCTTATATTATCTCATGAGCCTTCGTTCTTATCATATTATGATCCATGATTTATTCCACCTGGAACTCAAAGTTCTTGTCATCTTGATAAAGTTTGATACATTTTGATCAAATAAAAAACTACAACGAATTTCATGGTATATAAACAACTGTTTAAAACAAGACTAAGGTTTTGAAAATCATGGCAATCTAGGAGGTCTCAGTTTTGAAATTTGAAGGATCGAGGACGATAATAGAAGCCAAATCTCAAATAATTGATTAATCTGAAAGCTAACAACCGTAGTCGCTCAAAATAATCCAAGAGAAGACAAAACAAATGTACATAACTAATTTCCGGTCTTTTATAAAAACCCACATAAAGCATTAGGCCTGACTTGAAATCACAGAATCATGCAAGTTCAAAATTCAGATCCATCCAGTTCGGTCCTGATGAATAATACTAGGAGAAACACTGTAGAAACCAGGTTTCACTAAAATTATCACCAAATAATGCAGAAAATCAAGAAATAATAAACTTTTAAAAAAAGGCATAATCAACCATAGAATCATCCAAATCAGAATACGGAATCAAAAACAATAAATTTGCACCTTATTTTATGTTGATTTCCCAGTTCCATTCAAGTTCAAACCACTTTCTCGTGATTTTATTTTTTAATTTTGAAACCCTGATTTGTAGAGAGAGAGAGAGAGAAGCTGATATAATGTCTCGTCTAGTTGCTATCTTGGGTATGTTAGCATATTACAGTTACCAAATTGCATGTATGGTACGCTATAATATATTGTTTTGTTTCAGTACCAAATTGATCGAAAACTATATTGAACATTTCCTTTGGTCTTGTTCTCTATTACAATGTATTAACATTCTCACTGTAAAACCACATGGATTTAGATTTAGAAGATGAACGTTATACTTTGTAGCAGAAATTAAGATAAGGTTCAATACAGTTTTACTTATAATTTCCTACACAAATGAAACAAAATATTATAATGTACCCTACGATTTAATAACTTGAGTGACAACCTTCGCCCTACAATCAAGGCTTTAAATCTCGGATTTACAGTACATCCATATTAACCACATGGACATCGACCGAAGAAGAATTCTTTATATGATTATTGATCATTCATGATCGACTTCTTTTTGTAGTACCTTATCCCCAAGGGAGGTCAAATCTCCTCCACCTCCTTAAACAAGAGATTACCTTAACCGCTAGAAGATGTAGGCGTATTCGCCCGACCATCATCTCACTATAATGGGAGCATAAATAATTTATTGGAATTGCCAATATAATCTAATGGAACTGTTAGATTAAAACAGTCTTTTTTAAATTTTAACTCTATAGGATTTGAATTTGAACTAACCACTTTTCTTCAAATTTAAATAATTGCTTCGTTTCTCGTTTGCCTCGTCTTACCTTGTATCGGACAACATGAATGCATACCGGATGAACAAATAGAATTGATATATCGGTTTTTAAAGCCTGGATCGGAACTATCTCGAAGCAACTCAAGCTTCTAAAATTGATATTTGAAAGATTATAATAATTGATATATATATATATATATATATAAACATTTTTAACATACATAAAAATGAGTCTTGATTTTTCTTTTTATAGGATAGTGATAACCTGATTGATGTGGTAGTTGACTTGAAGAATTCCACTTATTTTAATATTATAACACGTAAATAAATAAAAAGTCTTTTATTTTTGCTAACGCTTCAAAAATAAAGGAGGAAAATATATTGCTGGTAAGTTCATTTGGTAACAACTTATTTTGAAACTCCTTAAAAAATGTTTTAACTGGTTAACTACTAAATAGTTATAAATAGTAAGTTATAAGTAGAAGTTTTGGATGTAATTCAACTTTAAGTAGAAATATTTGATCAAAATGTCTTGTGGCA
The DNA here is from genome assembly GCA_030737875.1 of Allium sativum. Lineage (NCBI taxonomy): Eukaryota > Viridiplantae > Streptophyta > Magnoliopsida > Asparagales > Amaryllidaceae > Allium > Allium sativum. The sequence continues at coordinate 89,637,440 of CM060916.1, read as the reverse complement.
TTGCTTCATAAGTCATAAGCAACAAATAGTTGATTCTCCATTTTATACTCATTACCTAATAGCTGCTTTTATAAGCTACTTGCAAGAAGTTCGCAAACACCAATATTGAGATAAGTTGCTTGTAAGTGGTTCTAACTACTTATAAGGATTAATCAAATATGCTCAAATTTCTTTTGGATCCACATAAGAAGTAAAAGAATATGTAAACGGAAAACTTAGTTCCATATGAGATTTTCTCGATTTTTGTTTGAGATTTTAATATCATTTGACGAAATGCGTGTAAAATAAGACAAACAAAATTTGATGTCTCCTTTCATTAAATCTTGTCTCACTCAAGTTCAAAAATTAGATACTCGATTTTAACTTGAAGTTTATGCCCAGACACAGGCTGACACAAGGTCCAGTGAACTCATGTTATTGGACAATTTGAACTATAAAGTTGAGTTGTAAAGTTATGCAGCTCATCTTATTACCACAGTTAGTCGTTACTGGTTAACTAACTACAGAATCATAAATTCAAATAATAATAGTTAATAACTATTAAATTATTATTATTATTGTTAGCCAATAATCGCTAAAATAAAAACAATAACTTATAAATGACGAAATAAATTATAATCAATAATTATTAACTATAATTAATAGTCAATAAATGATGATTAATAATAATTAAAAAATCAGTAATTAATGAATCAATAGCAAATAAATCCAAATTTAATAGTTAATGCACAATAAAATACGTACTAGGCAAAATAATGAAATTTTCATTGTCACCATTTTCGACATAACATGAAAATATTATATGATAAATGCATAAAACTTACTGAAAAATACAAATCACAAAGACATATTGATTCGGGTAGGGTACTTTTCAACAAGGGCACAGATAGCCTGGCAAACTTACTGAAAAACGCAAATCACAAAGACCTACTGCCTCAGGTAGGCTACTCCGCAACAAGGGCATAGATAGATAGTCGACACAAACTTTAAGCATGGTATTGCATAACAATGTTCAAATTAATTGAGTCTACCAACAGTCTACTAGTAAAAATCCCATCAATATCTGGAGTATTGGCACATTCATTCTACAACATCCTTGTACTTACCAATATACATAACCGATGAGAGAGGAGCAAAAGAAAAATGAGCAAGACCACGAGCATCATGATGAATCTTATGTCTTTGCATTTCATACAAGCATCATGATGAATCTTATATCTTGCATTTCATCCAAGTTGATTGCACAATTTAAAACTATTGCGTTGTTGATTATGCACCCAGGAATGAATGTAGCATGGTGATTCATGATAAATACTTATATTCGTCATTACAAGAACATGCGCTGCAATTCAAAACTAGTAAATTATCATTATTAGCTAATAATCAATAATTTAAAATCATCAACTTATAAATGAGAAATAAATTATAATCAATAGCAAAGTTTTAAAACGCGAAAGGCGTACATGAGGCGTTTTCAGGTCTACGAGGCGAGGCGTAAGCCTGGAAACGTTGAGACGTAAGCTTTTCGGGTAAAAATAAAACGCAAAACAAATAAAGAAATTCTGACACTTTAAATTAACCAATGCAAAAAATGAAAAACAAATAATTTAAGATCCAACTTCTACCAACTATATATTTTTATTATAGATTAAAAAATAAATGATCGAAACTCATGTCTTAAAACTATTTAAAGATTACATCAAACTCCAATTTTGATATGTTCTATCAATTCAAATCGATTTCCAAAATTTATTTCGTGATTCAATAATTGAAAAATATTCTTTAAATAACAATGAGAAAATTCATTACATTGTTCATGATCATTATTTCATAAACAATCTTACTTGATGATCATGTTGATATTGAAAAGTAAAAAATGCTAAAAAAATCGTCTTTTTTTATTTCCATTAAATAATTTAAAGTTTAATGACATTTATCTGTGTCAATATCTGCAACTAAAAATTAAAAGGTTTTAAGTCATAAGCTTCAGTTGTTTGAGGTGTGCGAGGCGTACGCTTTATGCGCTTTGTATGCCTCAAGTTGTTGAGGCATAAGCTTTAGAGGTAAAAAGCCTTCTGGAATAAGCTTCAAGGCGTTTTATGTCTTATTTTCTCGAGGCGGGCCTTGAGACGAGTATCGAGGCGGGTTTTTTAAAACAATGATCAATAGTTATTAGCTATAATTAATAATTGATAAGTGATGATTAATAATAATAAATAAAATCAATAACTAATGGATCATAATTAATAATCAATAGCCAATGAATCCAAATTTAAAAATTAATGCACAATAACAACATGTACTAGGCAAAATAACGAAATTTTCATTATTATACTTTTTGATATAACATGAAAATATATAATAAATGCATAAAGCTTACTGAAAAAAATACAAATCACAAAAAACCTATTGAGTTGGGTAGGTTACTTCGCAACAAGGGCATAGATCTTAGATGCAAACTTGCTGAAGAAATACAAAATCACAAAGACAAATTGACTCAGGTACGGTACTTTGCAACAAGGGCAGATCGTTGATGCAAGCTTTATGGCATCTTGGTATTGCATAACAATGTCCAAATAATCGAGCCGGACAACGCTTTACCAATAAAAATTCCATCAATATCTGGAATATTGACACTAATTCTACGACGTCCTTGTATTAATCAATATACATAACTGATAAGAAGGGAGCAAAAAAAAATTGAGCAAGATCATGAGCATCATGATGAATCGTATGTCTTGCATTTCATGTAAGCTTCACAATAAATAGTATGTCTTGCATTTCATCCGAGATGATTTCACAATTTAAAACTATTGTGTTGCAGACAATGCATCCAGTGGTGAATGTAGCATCGTGATTCGTCAAAAAATAATTACATTCATCATTACAAGAACGTGCTTTGTAATTTAAAACTAGTAAATTATTAGTAGCTAATAATTGATAATTCAAAATCTATAAACGAAATAAATTATGATTAATAGTTACCAAATATTATTAATAATTAATAAATGATGATTATTAATAATAAACAAAATCAATAATTAACAAATCATAATTAATAATCAATAGCTAATAAATCTAAATATAATAATTGATGCACAATAAAACATGTACTAGGCAAAATAACTATTGTAATATGTAAAAGTAAAAGGATGAATATGCTAATATGCTAAGGGACTTTACTGCAACTTACATGGCATGTAGACTCTATAAATAGAGAGATTGTTTATATTGTAAGATGAGCCAAAAGCTTATATCCCAATAAAAGGAAAAAAAAAAAAAAACTTATATCCCAATTTTATACTACACATAATTTGTTGAAGAAATTTATTGTTATAAGAAATTATTACATTTATAATAAATACTATTTTCTTGAAGAAAATTAGTGAAATGACTCTCATACATGAACAAAAGCACTTCTAGGGAAGTTGCTTCCAGTGTTATTAAAAGCGCGCATACGCGCAACGCGCAACGAAGCACACCTGAAGCGCTTCGCTTCAGGTATGCGATGGGACTTCAATGATGTGCACGCTTTTGACGCTTATGCCCCGTGCGCAACGCGCTAGGTATGCGCGCTCGATTGAAGTTATGCGAGGGTTTGGGGGAAAAAAGAAAAAAAGGGGGAAGTGCATATTTGACAGGTGTGACCGTGTCATATAAAGATGTTTGCCCTAGTTTTTACTGCAGCTCATACGCAGTTAAAATTTAGCCGCCTCAAACCTTCAAAAGGAAATTTTACTCTTCCAAGTCTCAACTCAAACAACCACCAGGTAATTTTCTTCTTTAATCTTCCTCTTCTTTTTTAGTCTTTCTCTCTTTTTCTTTAATCTTTCTCTCTTCTTCTTTAATATATTCAGATCTGTAACTTCTATCTTCAATTGGTTTTTTTTTTCTTTTAATTTATGCCTGCAACATGCTTGTCCATTTGTCTCAATAAATTTTTCAAGTAGTGTTCTCAGTAAAGTAAGCTCTTCAGTACTGTATAAATACACATATATTATATACACACATGTATATAAGTCATCTTTGGTTCTTTGCTTTTTTTAATCGGGTTCTTTTGTAATTCTGTTATATTTATGTTATGTACTGGTTACATACACATATATTTACAAGTTATGTACAGAATTTGAGTAGTTAGGTACATGTTTTTTTTTCGCCTATATAAAGACAGCAGACGGGGCTGCTGTCATACGCAGTCGTTGGGTATATACAGAGCTGCTGGGTGTCATGCATAGCTGCTGTCAAACAAATGGCAGCAGATCTCTCTATAAACAAAATATTATCATCTGGAATTGTCTGGTTTTTACTGGCCAAGAAATTAAGGTTCGTATATTCACTTTAAAACAAACTTCTATGAGTTATCAGGCACATAAATCTTAATATTCACATTATTTACATGATGCGCTTCTCTTCGATGATGCGCGCGCTTCGCGTTTGCGCGTTACGCTTATGCTCCAAGAGGCCTTTGCGCTTCGGTGCGCGCTTCGCATTTAATAACATTGGTTGCTTCAATAAATAAATAAATCGTATTTCCAAAAGAATTATTTTATTGTTTCTTAAAGTAGCTTTTATAAAATAAAAAAATGCAACTTGAAGAACACATTAAGTTAAGATCTAAATATTGATGTTAATTTAGCACACCTAAAGTGAATGCAAAACATTTTTTTGTTATAAAATGGAAAATTTAGAACCTGCGGTTTCTATAACAATAAGAGGTAATTTTGATGTAAAAAGAAAGATCTAAAAGGTCTTTATATGGATTGTATAATTTGAATATAAGACATGTAATTTTTTTATGTTTGTGAATCTTATGTACAGATCTGTAAGTTTTCGAATCATTCATATTTGAGAATGTAAAATTTTGGTCATATGATTATACACTTTTACTTAATTTTTTATTACATATTATGCATATATATCTTATTTTTAGAAAATATGATTATTGAGAAATGTAGTACAACTTTAAGTTGCTCATTTTAGTTTAATCATTGATCAATACTGTAGCTAGACCACATAATGGTTATTTCCCTTTTTTTTATAATAAATGCATTAAATGTATCATTATGGTAATATATTATATTACCATATTATCATAAATGTATTAAATGCATTAGTTATTGTAAGTTAAATGATGTATGTTTGTGTTTGGAATAAGAATACACATATGTATTATTATTCGATGTATTTAGCAAGTAACATCTATTGTAATGGAAGAATTAAAAATGTTAATACCACAATCTGCAAAGATTTTTTTTTTTTTTAACAAAGGTTGTATAACTCAAAGTCTGAGACCTGAAATCTTGAGTTATGAAAAAACTTTTTGATAAAGTTTACAAGTTCGAATTTCCAATAACGTTTAAGTTATCATGTCTCTTCTCAAAACTCGACATCCGGTTGTAACAACTCTTAAGTTAGGATTTCATTCTACCACCTCATTCATTGGTACTTCTTAGATACATTTTGTTATGGTAAGGTCATTGAACTTATCCAATAAAAAGTGATGACCATTGATCAACATCATTTGCTGAACTGTTGATTGATTTTATTTCTTGTAAATTCTAACATGTAGCAAGTTTGAAGAAAAGCTTTAATATAATGTCGTTCGACTAAATGTTTGCTTTTTGCTAAAGGAGGGAGAGGTAGCCACTTGTGTCAATTTGTATATCTTTATATACATCGATGTTGATCATTTTTGTTTAAGCTCGTACGTTGTATATCTTGATGTACATCGACGGAAATCTTATGTGTTGCATATCTTTATATACATCGATAAGGAGTTGTATCATGTTTTGCATACCTTATATACATAGATGAGAGATCACATGTGTTGTATATCTTTCTATACATCAATGTTGATCATTTTTGCTTGAGCTCGTGTGTTGTATATCTTGATGTGTATCAACGAGAATCTTATGTGTTGTATATCTTTATATACATCTTTATTTTCTAAACACCATTGGACGATGTTGAGGTGACAATCATTTGTAATACAACTCTGACTTTTAATATTACTTGATCGCACCTATTTTAACGCGGACACTCTATAAAGTAATATGTTACACTCTTGAACTTTAATGGACAATTTTTCATTTTGTTTTTGTTCATATTTTTGGATATGAATGATGTTCCACATGTTTAACTACTCAAAAAAAAGTGTTTTGAACATTAATTTTGATAGTAATATTTACACATTTTTGAACAATTGGTTTTTTCTCTTCTGTCATTTACACTTTTTTTACACAGGTATATGATACCGTCAATATGGTATCTTCATTTCCGCTAATTGACAAGAATTATTTTACGACAGGATGGTGCATAGGCATAGTATTGCGTAATTGGGTTAATCAACTAAGCTTCCTTTGTTTGCAAGTCTATTTGATGTCTATCCCCAGTTCCACACATCATTACAATAGATTGGCGGTGATTTGATATGAATTATAACAACTGATACCAATTAATGGTGTGCTTGAGAACAACGTTGAGTGAACTAAAAGTTCACTGCCTAGAAAATTAAGGTGTACAGTGAACTACTGGAAGTAAAATTGATAAAAGAATGGAAATGATTATACATGCAAATCCTTATGCTACAGTAAGAGTAAGTAATCACATGTGAGTACTCCATCTTCTAGTTTAAATGTGTTGATCGCCGACACATACATAATGGTATTATATGTTGCTTATTTCTAACATACAATCAAGGTTGTAAAAAACGTTAGATAGACATTAGGTGATAACTGTAGACGATGGGGATTGAATAAAGTTACGCATTTTTTATAAACACATGTTTCTTTGTAAAATTTTGGTATTTGGTGTTGTATTTGTTGATCCAAGTTGAAATCTTAAAGGTCTCGAAGGGCTCAGTAGCAACCACCGAGGCATATCCATCTAAAACTAATAAGTCGACAACAGTCTGAGACACCAAACCTTAATTGATGCATAAGCCGTGCCTATATATCAATTTGGATACTTATATGAGAAAGCAAGTATCGCTCAAGCATGTCTAGATAGTGAGACTCGCTAACGCCAAGTTGAAACCTAAAATGATTTTTTACAACAAAGTGAAAAACATATTTGATGTGGGTACCAGTGCGTCCAAAGTGTTCATGATTCCATAAATACGGACTACAATTATATTTGAAATTAACTGAGTGTTCATGCTCTAGTTTATAAATTTCTGCCTGTTATTGAGCAGAAGCACTTTATTTTCCATTTTACATTCTCGTAGCTTGGCATCTTTAGAGATAATTCATCCCTATCACCCTGGTTACTTGTCAAGTTTACAACAGAATGTTACAACAACACCAAAATTTCTTTTTTGCAAAAGCAGCAAAACTAATACTAACCCATCTACATTGAGCTTTCAACATGAATCACGAGCAGGACATGTTTAAATGGCAAGTTTTCCAAATGAATGTTTGAGGTATATTTCAAATACAGATAACATTACAGTACAAAGTAACCAGATAATATGTTTCACTTACCATGCAAAATCAGCCCAATAAACCCTAAGTATAAAAGTGAAATAATAAGAAACAGATGTTAAGGAATTACCGATGAGCAAAGAAGCACTTGCTTCAGGCAAGTAATAAATTTTGTGGCGACGAAGCACGTGACCAAGTACGAAAGCGAGGACAAGCATGGAAATTTGCAGGAGTATTCCGACCCCTGCCGCCTGCTGTTCCTTACCAGGAGGCGAAACTATGTCAGGCGGCGGCGCAATCACGTTTAGTTCCGGCATCGTCGCTGACTAAACGGGCGACGACTGCAGTAATTTGTTTGGCAAATTCTATTTCAACCCACTAATTTAGTTAGTAGCCCCCCGTTTTAAAAAAAAAAAACCAAAAATACCCTTCCACGTAGGGGGACTACGTGGTTTTTCAGTGTACCTCGTAGCTGTTCTACGTGGTTTGTCAAAGTACCACGTAGATGATCTCCGTGGTTCATTCATGGACCACGTAGGTTTACTACGATGTTCGCCGAAAAACCACGTAGTACAACTACGAGGTATTCAAAAAACTGGAAAAAAATTATAACGGAAAAATGGTATTTTGGTCATCATATTTTTTTGATGAAATGGGGGGCTACTAACTAAATTTCTGGGTTGAAATAGAATTTGCCAATTTGTTTAGTGACCAGATTTTTTGGTTTGATTTTCTGCGTATTTTCAGTCTGATTGCTTAGACCGCCAGGCTCGAAATTAACATTACTAAAAAAAAAAAAAAGGTTAGACCGCCAGGCTCGAAATTAACATTACTGCTAAATGCAATAAAAATTTTCTCCATACAGTAAACGGCAATTACAGATTAGTCCTTGCTAATATTAAATGACCTGATGGCTCATTATTGGAGTAGACAGCTGAGCGACACCATTTCCCAAAAAAACACTGATGCTAATTACTGCACGAAGGAAATTTTTACTGCATTTAGCAAAGACACAGAAAATAAGTGAACGATATTACATTAAATTAGACCAATTTCTGATTACTGCATGGAGGAAATTTTTACTGCATCTAGCACCACCCGAAATTAATACTATCACGCGTGGGTTAAATAGGTTTGACCGGATGGGAATATCATCCTATAGAAAGGAAGGCAGTCTCAAAAATCACAAAAATACGACAACTTCCCAGAAAATTGGACCACTGTTGTAATATATATATATATATATATATATATATATATATAGAGAGAGAGAGAGAGAGAGAGAGAGAGACGTCGTGCAAGACTGACGAGATATTCGACTAGGGCAACGAAGCTGGAAGAAGGGGCAACCATGAAGGTGGTGAACTGGTTTATAGTTACATAACTAGGGTAGTAGCTGGAGCAACTTGTGTTGCATTGACTGTCTGGGTAGCTTGCTCTTGCTTGATCAGTTGATTGGTGTAGGTTCTCAAGGCTTGCCTTTGTCATATTCCATTTGCCTAATTTTTCACAATATTTTTCCTCCACGACTTGCCTAGGGCAGCATATTAGAACGGGCCGACACTATACATATATATATATATATATATATATATATATATATATATGGATAGGATCAGGGAGCCCCCTGAATTTCAGCCCCCATTTGCACACGAATTTCAGCTCTCAATTATAATAAAGAAAGTGAGTGGAAAGTGAGAGAGTTAGTGAAAGGAGTTAGTGAAAGGAGAGAGAATGGGAGTTAGTGGGAAATGAGTGGTGGAAAAGTGGAGGCTAAAGGGGTGCTCACTGTTTGGGGTGTCATTGAACCTGCCATATATATATATATATATATATATATATATATATATATAGGGATAGGATCAGGGAGCCCCCTGAATTTCAGCCCCCATTTGCACTCGAATTTCAGCTCTCATTTATAATAAAGAAAGTGAGTGGAAAGTGAGAGAGTTAGTGGAAGGAGAGAGAATGGGAGTTAGTGGGAAATGAGTGGTGGAAAAGTGGAGGCTAAAGGGGTGCTCACTATTTGGGGTGTCATTGAACCTGCCATATATATATATATATATATATATATATAGAGAGAGAGAGAGAGAGGGAGGGGAGAGGGTTCCAGAGCACCCCTATTTTGTGGCACCTCAATTTCCCCCTAATAAGGAACACTCATTTATAATTAAATATGTTAGTAGAAGGAGAGAGAGTTAGTGGGAAAAGAAAAAATGAGGAATATGCGGTGGAAATCAAGGAGCTAAAGGGGTGTTGTACTATTTTGGGTACTCTTGATCCTACCTCATATATATATATATATATATATATATATATATATATATATATATATATAGGCAGGTTCAATGGCACCTCAAATAGTGAGCACCCCTTTAGCCTCCCACTTTTCCACCACTCATTTCCCACTAACTCTCATTCTCTCTCCTTCCACTAACTCTCTCACTCCCCCCTCACTTTCTTTATTATAAATGAGAGGCTGAAAATCAGCTCCAAATGCCTATATGTTGTGAATATGCTTTTATTAGTTCTATGTTTAGTCCCACATCATGGGAATAAGCTAAAGATCAGCTCCAAAAGCCTATATATAAAGGAGCCAATGTAATAGAAAGAATATACATCTGAATGAATAGAAATGTCTTCTCTCCCCTATTTCTTCTATTTTGTGTTCATTTTATAACACGTTATCAGCACGAAGCTCTACTAGAGCTATTGTTTGAAATATTCTAGATCTATATTTATGGATCTATCATGTAAGTTTTTTTTTTATGTTTTGAAATCATATAGATCTACATATATGAACTTGTTGTATCTTCTGCTTAGATGTGATCCATACTTCTAGATCACTTTTCTTTTTCAGTTTTTGTAGATTTAGATTCTATTTTAGTGGATCTAAACTTTTTAGATCTAATTAATTTTTAACTTAGTGGTTTTTAGATATCCACTTATTCATATTTAATATGGTATTATGGTATACCAAATATTTTTTTAGGAAGATCCATTCATTTTATTTTTATAATATTATATGTAACGACCCGTATTCTACGCATCATAGGATCGTAGGGTATTTATTTCTTTCACATACGAAGTCGTATGGTCATGTAACTTTGGGAGACGACTATTGTGGTCATTTCCCATGTTCATGATTTTTCCCGATTTTTAAATGACCATTTTACCCCTAGTTGGCACTGTTTTGGCCATAACTTTTGACTGGAAATGAATTTTGACCTGAAACCTCTTCCTTTGGCTTCGGATGATGGTTTCTCTTTCCGTAGAGTGGTCACATTAGCCAAACGGACTCACCATTTGGGAGATGTGGCTAAAACAAGTTTCAGATGGTGAAAAACAGTTTAATTGGGCTTAACCGGGTGATTAACAGCTAGGCCCAAAGGGAAATTTCGGGATTAGGAGTTTAAAAGGGCTGTTAGGGTTTGGAGAATACCTTTTTCTCATTTTTCAGCCGTCACTATTCATTCCTCTTGATCTAGTCATGGCCTCCACCCTCTAAATCTCTTTAAAACACCTCTTAATCACTTTCTAATTGAAGATTAGGCTTAGCAAACATCAAATCAAGGAGTATTAGCACGTGAACCGAGGTAGAGCTTCTGTGTAAGATTGGGAACAGCGCCAAATCAGAGAATATTTCAGTTTTGGGGTTTTAGTTGTGGCCAAGGTGAGTGATAGCATCGTTTTGACACTAATTACAGTTAATTAAGGGTGATTAGCGAAGATTAGCGAATTTATACACTAATAAATTCTGGAAAAATGTTTAGAAATTCTTAAATAATATTTCATGCCTCTGTTAGAAAATTTAGACGATTTGATTAAGTTTTACTAAGTATGTGCTTAAACATGATTAAGAAGGATTATAGGAAAATGTGAGGTTTTAGCCACTTTTGATCTATTTTGATTCATTTGGATTGTTGTTTGGTGTTTGTGGTTGCTCTTACATATTGCTATGACTCTATGGTATGTTTTATGATTGATTAGAATAGTTAGATTGGTCGAAAACGCCGTCGAATGGCGTAGAAAGCTCGCTGGAAAGTTGCAGAAATGTGCAGGTTCCGAACCGGATCGGATCGGAGTAGGGGGTCAGATCGGATTTGTGAACTGACTGAGGGGATTCGAACTGGATTGGAACTTGTCACTGGAGGAGGCTTGGCGAGAAGGAAGGCCATTTACTTAGAGTTGGAGTGGACGAGGGGATCGGATCGGAACTATAAAGAGCGGATCGGATCGGAGTAGGTTGAAGAGCGGATCGGATCGGGGTAAGCTAGGGAGCGAAGAGGATCAGAGCAGATAAGGGGGTGGGATCGGATCGGGCTATGGAGCAGGATCGGATCGGAGTAGGCCAGGGGACGAGATCGGATCGGAGCAGGCAAGCTGGAGGAGGGACGAACCTGTGAAAACCCGTAACTTCCCCGTAAAGGAAAGCGGCGGATAGTTCGAGAACAAGCCACAACAGAACGCATATAAAAGAACATTTCATTGTCTATTACAACAATGCATCAGATTACAAGAATATACAGAGTATAAATGAATATTACACAGAAATATCAGAGATTTAAATTACATTTAAATACATAGCAGCGGAAAATAATACAATACACAACTAGAAGAGATATACAGATACAAAGCTTTCCGGATATCGTTCCAGCTGTAAACCAGGATCCTGTGAATATAAATCTGCAAAACCAAAACTACTAGCTGCCCGTGTCAAAATAAGGGCACCCAGAGTTTAGGTTAAAACAATAAACTCCAGGTCAGTCATGTGACTGGTGTGAGAACTAAAACAGTTAATCTTTATTTTAAAGTTAGGTAAATCAAGGGACCACGCCATATAACACGGAACGGGTTTCCTCCCAAGAATACCAGTGCATAAAACAAACAGCGCAATGCTAAATAAAGAAAAATGAAGCTGTTATAAGACCCAGGTCCCATCACACAATGCAACGCAGCCGAGGATAGGGTTTTCCCTTATAACAGCCAAAGAATGCTTGATACGTTTAAAACAAATCATTTGATACTATTATAAGTGCATAGTGTATAAAACACTTCAAATCATAAGTATCAATCATAGGCGGCATGAATGGCCCATAACACTATGTCGCCATATATAAGTTTACAATCAAAACCGCAAATGTCGTATTGGAAGTTGGGTTATCATTTATGGTATGAACCGAGGCTAGGGGCAAGATCCTCTACCGATTTGTGACTCTCTAGCCCGAGCCACCGGAACAGCCGCAACTGCCCCTTGGATCGTCAGGGCCGGTCCACCGATGTGGATTATAGTGCCTGAACAATACGTTTCCCCGCCCTTTGGGGCGTAAACCTGGCCTGTCAGCCGACCAGAAGCATCGGCCGAAACCGATATCACGAGGCGCCTCGCTTTTCAGCAAGTAATAATAAGTAACATCCACATGAGTCAAACTCGTCAGCCAGTTCAAGCACTGACGCCACTCCTAACTAGAAAGAAACGCATGTCCCCCCTGAGGTCCGTCTCCCGTTTTTAGTTCATACCGGGTGTGATACTCGCGAATCAACGTTACACAAAGCTACGCCACAAAGGCCGTGCTTCGATCATCAACCACAAGACTTTGCTTTTCAACAGAAGCCTTGATCATTTGCCATTTAGGCATGCCACACAGGCAATTCACTCCATGCGATTGATATCCATCAATATATAACCCCTGAGCTCGTACGTCTCAGAGAAGAGCGTTAAGCAAGAGAATAAATTCTCCGCCGCCAAACAGATATATATTTAATAGAGATCAATCACACGGACTAAAATCCAATGTCAGACACACAGTCCATTTACAAGTCCGTTCTGGGTCTGAACGAAACCGGAGGCACCTAGTACCCCGCATATCCATCGATCTCCAAGTACGTCTGGACGATCACTAACTGTTTCCATCTTCTTGGGTGTACAGCCCAATCAAGATCATCAGTAATTACCCAAACGACGTGAAGACCTCCGGTCTTCGACCATCGTCTTCATCTTCGACTTATCGTCGTATCAGTTATTCAGAATGGGATAAACCCGGTCTTTCCGAATAACTCACGTATATTTAAATAAGTGCTACACAAACACAACATACGCCTCATTCCAATTCATCAGTCACTAACCGTAAATTAATCAAGAGAATAATTCCCCAAATATTAACCCCGAAGGCCGAAACCAACATCAAATCAATATCCAGAAAACCATTCTGTTTGGCTAACCGACAGTTAGTTTCTAAATTTCACATTCATAGGGAAAGGTTCCCATTAATTTTATCCAAGATAAATTTCTTGAATTTATTCTTTAATCTATTTTTGAATATCAATTCAAAACTAGTCGGGATTAACGAAACTTACCGAAGTAATCATTTGTTTTAATTTCCCAATCCCAACCTATTTATTCCATGAAGTAAAACTGGTCCTACTTCATATCTAACACCACGGTGTTATTGGTAAATTCAATTACCATTTCACGTTCAAATCTAATTAAAGATTTAACTATCGCCTGGAGCAAAACTGGTGCTACTCCATTCTCGATCATTTCAATCTAATTAAAGATTCATTAAAACTCCACTTAGTTTTAATCTTTAACTGGGTTAAAGAATCAGTGTCAATTAAAAACACAGTTCACGATAAACCCAAAATCACATTCATTAATTATCGGGTTAAAAAACGAGTGTTGTTTAAAACACTGTTCACGATAAACCCAAAAATCAATATCAATTCAATTCCAATTAAATATTATTTAATTGGTACACTTCATTAAATCTAAATAAAAAGATTTAATCTTTTCTCAACTGGGTTCAAGAACAGTGTTAGTGAAGACACCATTCACGACAAACCCAAATCACATTTGATATTCAATACAAGGCTCTGAATAGAAAATATATCGGCTTATATTCAATATCAAATTCTGCGATTAACAAATGTCGTATTAGAAATAACGATATAAATATATATATCTTTCAAATTTCCATAACAACATCTGCATAATCCCGAATTCCAACATCGAAATATTCCGAAGACAATTTCGATTCAAATCCACTCCAATGCAATCATTGGAAATTCTGGTTATTTTCAAAACCATTTCAAATCCAATTTATTTATTTAAAAATAAATAGAATTATATTTCTAGTTCAAAACTAGTTCATTTCGATAAAAATCTATTTTTATCTTTTCAAATATGGAGTTTTTCATCCCAATTCTTTCTAAATCATTTCTTATGATTTTACATAAATTATTACTATTTTTAATAATTTTATCAAGGCCCGTACAGTCGATTTCCATCAATGGCCATCGAACTGCACTTACAGCGACCTTTTTCAAATTTGATTTGGACATAATTCCAAATCCAACCGTTAGATTTCTAATTTCCAATAATCGTTAGAAAGCTCTTTTCGATACGAACCCAACGGTTCCGGTTTTAGGAGAATCCGACGGTCGGATCTCCCGTAATGTCCATTTGAAATCAATGGTCGAAATTCACGAACTGCCGCGGCGCGGCGCGTTCTATTCAGGCCATTATATTATATATATAATATATATAATATATATTTCGTCGATTTCTATTTAAAACGAATTATATAAATAGTTTTGAATTCGTTTCAAAAACATTTTCAACTTCCATTTCAATTCAAATCAAAATTGAATTCTTCTTTATAAATTCGTTTTAAAATTCATTTCTATTCAATTCAAATTTCAATTCAATTTGAATTCATTTAAATTCGCTTTCAATTAAATTTGAATTCGTTTTCAATTCAATTTGAATTCGTTTTCAATTCATTTCATTTCGAAATCGTTTTCAATTCATTTCATTTCGAATTCGTTTTCAATTCATTTCATTTCGAAATCGTTTTCAATTCATTTCATTTCGAAATCGTTTTCAATTCATTTCATTTCGAAATCGTTTTCAATTCATTTCATTTCGAAATCGTTTTCAATTCATTTCATTTCGAAATCGTTTTCAATTCATTTCATTTCGAAATCGTTTTCAATTCATTTCATTTCGAAATCGTTTTCAATTCATTTCATTTCGAAATCGTTTTCAATTCATTTCATTTCGAAATCGTTTTCAATTCATTTCATTTCGAAATCGTTTTCAATTCATTTCATTTCGAAATCGTTTTAATCGATATAAATATCGTTCACGTCAAAATGGCGTCAATCTAATCAACACGGCTTCATAAATTTCTATTTTCAAATATTCTATTTCAAATATTTCTTTTTCAAAATAGTTGTTATTATCAAAATATTTCGTTCAACACATGACCAATCTCAATGGATGAGTACTGTCAACACATGAACCTTTATTTTATATTGATCTTTATTTTTCAAATTGGAATGAGGCCCAATCAATTACCATATAAGTTAATTATATGGATTCCATACAACACATGTATATAATAGCATTGAAAAATAATCAACCATCAACCAAAGTGCACTACACTGTATAAGCGTCAAATATAGATCTCTAACGCTTATAACAGCCTGTCAATCGATCGATCGACATATTTAATCAATCAGGATGAGTGAACTTCAAATTTCATCCCAACACCCGTGTGGGGTTTCAAACAATCAAACACATTTTTTATTTGTGCAGTTGGGCGATGTGTAAAATTTACCGTCCCAATCAATATCAGTCAAATCAGTGTATATAAACAAACCGTCCGGTTTGTAAATGAATATTTTATTTATTCACATTCACGTTAAAAATTATATTTCTAACGATAAAACATTTTATTTCAACATATGAATTTTTATTCAGTTCATTCTTCAAATAAAATGGTATTTTTATTTTTCTAACTTATTTTAGAAAATTTCGGCGGCATAACGACACGATACTAGAAACGGGACGAGGCCTAGCCTTATCCCCGGTCTAGTGAAGGCCCACGCCATTCACACATCAATCAAATCAATTTATTTCACCAAACAATTCAATTTCAAATCAAATCATCTAACTAATCTATGCAACCAAACAAACAAGTCCATGGTCTGTGGACGATTGTGTCGGGTGCTACTAAGCACCGTCTGCATCCTAGTATATATATATAACTAGAAAAAGAATTTTGAGTGAGAAGTTCTCACCGATAGCTATCCAACTTCATGACACTTCCTCAATAGAAATCTTCATCGTTCTCGCCTTTCTGTCATCTTTGTTGCCCGTAGCCGCTACATATAAAAAATCACACATTTTTATATTTTGATGTCTTTAAAATAAAAATCATATTCTTACTTATTCACTTTCAATTTTAAAAAATCATATTTTTATAATTGCTTCATACATTTATAAATCGAATTTTTATTCCGTTATTCAATATATAAAAATCGAATTTTTACTACTATGTTATACAGATAAAAATTATATTTTTTACCACGCTATTTTCCATATAAAGATTTCGCCTTTATAAAAACATAGACTTCGCCTTTTCAAATTTAAAAAATATCGCCTTTTCACATTTTTACATCTATATCTCATAAAGATTATATTTTTATAGTTCCTACTATGCAAAGATTATATTTTTATCTTGTTATATCTATTTTAAAAACAATGTATATTTTATTTTAAAACTGATTTTAAACAAATGTTTTTCTTTTTAAAAATTTGAAAATAACAATGCGTTATAATTTTACCAATCTCAAATTTTATTATTCTATTTCTACTTCTAATTGAAATTACACATTTTCTACTAGGCTATAATGTAAAAATCATGTTTTTTAAAAAAAAGTGTTACCTTTCTTCTTTGTTTAACACATCAGAACCGTTCGAACCCTCGTCCAGAATTAGGGTTCCATCTCGCCTGAAAACCACTGCGCCGCTCGTCGATCCAGCACCCTCACGTGATGCGCCGGAGCACCTTCTACCACCACCATGACCAGCAGTGAACTCGATCCCATCTCCTGCCGTGTTTCTGCGTTCGAACGACGATCTTCTAGCACAAAAATCGAGCCCAAAATTGCTTCAAAACCGATTATAGCTGTAGGGGCTGGTAGATCATGAGATGCTCGAAGATTTTTGTTTTATAATCTCTGGAAATCATTGAATAATCTAGAAGAAAAATTGGAGAGAAGATTGGAAGGCAATGGCTGCTGATTTCTTCTGAGAGCGGCAGGTCAAATGGTTTGACCGTGAGAATTATAACTTAGGGTTTTGACCTTAGTCCATTTATACCATTTTATATTTTATAATATTATTTTATTTTAAATTTTTCTTGTTTAACCATACTAACTCCAAACAAACTCCAATGACGGTCAACCATAGCTAATTACCCCAATTCTGAACACAATGGGATATGATTCGTAAGCTAATTCGACTGTTTCAGTCAGTTATTCTACAAATTAAAGTATAAAACATTTAATTTCAGTTTGAACTCACATTTCAATTCTATTTATAATTATAAATAATTATTTATATTCTAACGACGACGCGTATAATATATACGTTCGAATTATATTCAAAATAAATTTCTCGTCGATATTATTTAAAATAATTCATTTTAAATATTCAAAATTCGTTAAAATTGCCAAAATAAAAATTTTAAACTGGCCCAGATTTTCGGGTTGTTACAGAACCGAACCGACTGGAGCGTGACATCCGAACCGAACCGACGTCTAAGGGGAAGGATCACCGAACCGAACCACACGCAGGAATACACCATGGAGCATTGCACCGAACCGAACCGTGTTATACGTACATATCCGAACCGAATCGAATTCAGGACCACTTCTATGCGACGACTCTTTTAAAGACCAACTCCAACTCGATCAAAACCCGAGATGCAAAGGAAGTCCAAATGAGAAGTTAGAGCTCAAGATTTAGATGGGAATCAACGAGTTCGCTTCATGGTTGGGCTTTGCTGCGGGACGCGTGCCAAGGAGTTATCGATGTCTATAGCTCGATCAAAACCCGAGATGCAAAGGAAAATAGACACAATTGGTGACACATAATCTACACCATTAGATCATCCCCCTGATTTCCACCTTGCACATAAAGACAAAAAGATCCAATGGTCAAGATTCTGTGTCATCCAATTTGTGTCCAAATAACCAGCCCATATATATATATATATGTATGTATGGGACATTCTCAAGTCTATGGGGCAAGGCGTAAGCCTCGAAACGTTAAGACGTAAGATTTTCGGGTAAAAATAAAACACAAAGCATATAACACATTTTAAATTAACGGATGCAAAAAATGAAAAACAATTCATTTGAAATCTGACTTTGAACAAGTATATATTCTTATTGTACATTAAAAATAAATAATTGAAACTCATATGATTCAAATTTCGATTTTCTCAAAACTATTTGAAGATTCCATCAAACTCCAATTTTGATTCGTTTTATCAATTCAAATCGATGTCCAAAATTTATTCCAAGATTTAACAAAATTTATTGAAAAATATTATTTAAATAACAATTAGAAAATGCATTACATAGCTCTTGATCGTTATTTCATAAACGATCTTGATTGATCATGCCGACATTGTAATTAAAAAGTAAAAATGCTAATTTTCATTTTGTTAACTTTTTCTTTTTTTGGTTTCCATTAAATAATTTTATTGACTTTTATTTGTGCCAATATCTACAACAAAGGCAAACAGATTTTTTGAGTCATACGCCTTATCAGTTTGACATGTGCGAGGCGTACGCTTTATACATTTTGTATGCCTTAAGTTGCCAAGGCATAAGTTTTAGAAGTAAAAAGCTTCCTGGAATAAGCCTCAAAGCGTTTTCTCTTATTTCCTCGAGGCGCTCTTCGAGACGAGTATTGAGGCGGGTTTTTTTTTAAACAATGATGTGTGTGTGTGTGTGTATATATATATGTGTGTGTGTGTGTGTGTGCGCGCGCGCACTCGCTTGCGTGCTTGTGTGTGCGTGTGTGGCAAGGTCTCAACCTGTGCAAAGATTAATAAATCTAACCAAGAAATGCGTAAGATTAGTTGACAGTTTATTGCCTAAAAATCATTTCAACTGGAGTAAAATCAAGTGTTGCTGCTATTACAAGCTATAACATTCAATATTCCAACGACACTTACCAACTAAAACCATCCATGGTTTAGCAGTTTCAATTTAAAAGCGTACATTTACCAACTAAAACCATGGTTTAGAAGTTATAATTCAAAAGCTTGATGGAAACACGTATGGAAGTAGGTAGTAACGCATCTAAAATCTAAAAAATATATGAGTATGTTTTCGTTACGAAGGAAACATCCAAAAATCATTTTCAATAACAGTGAATTAGCATCAGTATGTATTGTTAGGAAACAAATTAACTTGTAATATAAACTTTTCTCAAATATCATCCATTATACTTGGAAGAAAACAAGCCGAAAATCAAACTTAATAAAGCAATCCATAATCAAACACATGCAAAATAGAAATAAACAGAATGCAAATGGAACACCAAGATTTATGATGGTTTCCCTATCCACGTAATAATGCAAATTCACTTTAAAGAAAAGGATTTTTATTAGTAATAACAGAAATGATTAACAATAGATCGATATAACTATTCGAATG